>JARHVA010004284.1:1420000-1425000 GCA_037957365.1 Torreya grandis | reverse complement strand
CGAATAAAAACATGCAAAACACCTTCTTTATAGAATATAATCAGTTAAAGTACATAGCACTCTATAATTAATTAAATTCTATTTCAAAGGTTTTGGTTCCAACGTGTAGTGTATGGTTTCAACATACATGTTATGGATTCAACATGAATATTTTATTACGAGGCTAAGCCATTGAAAAATTTATTAAAAAAATGAAATAATATTTAATTAATAATAATATGTAAATGATGTATAAAATAAATTTTAGTTCATAGTAATGTGTTGTTAATGTATCATATTTTATGTATTTTTTATAGTAATTTATTAATTTTGACTTTTTCATTCATGTACATATTCACGTCTAAATATTTTAATTAAAGTGTAAAATAATTGGTAAGTAATTATGTAAAATAATACACACATTGACTTATTATGTAGTTATAAACATAATTTCATTAAAAAACTAAGAAACAATTTCTTACATATAATAGTATTTAGTTTACAAATATATAAATAATCATCAAAGTCACATTCAAGAAATATTTACATATGTAAAAAAAATATTTCACAGAAGTATATCACTCATATATCATATTCATGCATGTTTTAAATTTATTTATTTTTTATTTATGCATATATTCATAGTTTAGGAAACTAAATATTGATAAATAACTATAAATTAACAAAAAAAAATATAATAAATAATGAACGAATGCCATTTTGTAAATGATTTATTTAATATATTATAATTCATGTTTGACATTATTTTAATAAATCAAATATACAAAATTTTATGTAAAGATAGACCACGCGCTAGCTTCCAATATGTATTGACTTGTCTAAATATGTAGGAACTTATAAACAATTGGTGATAACTATTAAAAATACTGATGATTAGATTTTACTATAAATATATATCTATTGTAGATTATTAAGTTTTATATATCTCTAAATGTGAAATATTATTTAATAAATTTTAGGTATTACCTTAGTATTTGAACACATTTAATATAAATTTAATTTATACATTAGCAAAATAGGTTAAGAAAGAATATTGGAATGTAAAGTATTTATATCAATATATTTTTATATACTTTATTTATTTTATCCAAAAAAAAAAAATTTATACTTACATATTTGTGAAATAAAATGAGTTGTATTTTTAAATAATTTATAATATATTAAAATATTTTATTATTAGCAAACTGAAAAATGTTTTTAATTGATTTAAAATAGATACAAAGGTTATATACTTACAAATAGTCAGTATTTCTAGAAAAATTCAAGACTGACATGCAATGCTATAGTTTTTATAAACCTTCTAAAAAGTAATGTAATATATATTTATACAGCGCTGCATTTTTTGATAGAGAAATCTTGAGGGTTCTAAAATAATGTTGTGCTATCATTTCAATGTTGCATTGTCATTCCTCTATCCCACGACCCCCCCTTATTACATTATTTTTACAAATGTACTATGTAAATATTTCATATTTTACCTTCCCAAGAGATTTTGTAAGGATATTTGTTATTTGTGCATCTCTAGGGTAGTACTGGAGTTAGATATGATGATTTAAAACTTGTTCTCAAATGTAGTGACATTTTACCTCTATGAGGTTTATCCTTTCATGATAAATAATATTCTTAACATGTTTTGACACACCTTGATTGTCATAGTGAATGATAGGTGACTTCTTTTCTTCATAGCCCATATCTGCTAGTATGCGACGTAACCATATTTATTCACACATAACTCCACATGTGATGTGATATTCTGCTTTAGTGGATGAGAGAGAACAATGATATTTTGCTTCTTATTAATCCATGAGATTGGTCTAGATACAAGATTAAATATGTATCCTGATCTTAACTTTCTATCATCAACAAATTTGATGTAGTTCGAGTCTTTATATCGTTGTAAGAAGAATCGAGTATTCTTCTTGTACTCCAGACCATACTCAAGTTTACCTCAGACATATCTTATTACATGATTTACTACTATCTAGTGACATTTCTCTAGTTCCTACATAAATCTAGAGAGATAACTCATAGCAAAACATATATCTAGTCTGGTGTAAGTCAAGTAGATGAGAAATATGATGAGTTACCTAAATAGAGTTGCATTTACTTGAGGTGAGTCCTAAAATCAAGAAAATTTTAAGACTTTCTCCATTGGTGTTGAAAGTGGCTTACAATCTGACATTATGTACTTTTTTAGGAGTGTCTTGGCATATTTGATCTAGGAGATAAAAATAGGATTATGTTTCTACCACATTTCCAAGCCAAGATAATAGTGTAGTAGCCCCAAATTATTCATGTCGAAGGATCTTTTGAGGTCATTATTCACAATATCAACCTGATCTTCTAAACTTCCTATAATCACAAGATCATATACATAGATAACAAGAATGATGATTTCTATTCCAACCTTATATTTATACAAGTTATAATCCATGCGGCTATGAGTTAAACCATGTTACAAACAGTGATCATCTATTTTAGTGTACCAAGCAGTAGGAGCTTGTTTCATTTCATAAAGTGATTTGATGAGATGACATACCTTTTTAGGATGTTTTTCATCAACAAATACTTTTGTTTAGGTCATGTATACTTCTTCCTTTAGATCACCATTAAGAAAAACACTTTTGACATCCATCTACTAAATTTTCCATCCATTATATGCTATGAGTATGGAAACAACTATGATGGTCTTGATCTTTGGATTGGGGGCAAAGGTTTATTTATAGACAATGCCCTCTTTTTGAGTAGATCCCTTTGATACTATTCATGATTTACATTTATCAATGGATCCACCTACTTCATATTTTGTTTTGAAAACCCATTTGCAGCCTGTGGGTTTCTTTCTCATAGGTAGATCAACCAGTTCTTAAGTTTTATTCTTCATGAGTGAGTCATACTCGACATCGATCACTTTTTTTCAATGAAGTTGAATTAAAGCTTCACAAACATTATTAGGTTAAAAACTATCAACTATTATAGTCATAAGTGCAAAATTTACCTCATGCCTTATCTAACTCCTCGTTCTTATTGAAGATGAATGTGTGTCTCTACTGGTACTTAGTATCAACATTGTATGAGAACTCTACTAGTATTCTGATGAACTTATTGGTGAATGTGAATAACTATCTAGTGGATGTGAATAACTATTTGGTGGATGTTTTAAATCTCCAAGATCAACATATTGCTCTCCTTGTGGCTCTAAAGGATCTAATTCTCCAAGATCAACATACATCTCTCCTTGTAGCTCCAAATATTTCTCACTCTCTAACTCAAGAAGCAATTTGTGAGAGGTGATTGGTGTTGATCCATCATTCTGTACTATTGAGTCAAAACATGACTAGTCAAACACAACATCTTTGCTTTCATAGATTTTTCTCATTTCTAGATCCTTGAGACAATATGCCTTCAAGGTAGCGTTATATCCTAATAGGATGCACTACAGTGATTTTGACTCAAGTTCACTCCTCTTCTTGGTTGGTACATGCATATAAGTTGTCAAAACAAACACATATAAATGAGAAATCGAAGGCTTTATACCACTCCTTACGTATTTTCGTATTGTATCCTTTAATAGTGTTGTAGGTGCCTAGTTGAGAAGATAAATAGTAGTATGGACTACTTTTGCCTAATATCAATTTTCTAGCTTCATTGTTGATAATATATAGTGAGCCATCTTGATCACAATATGATTACATCTCTCAATAATTACATTATGATAAGGCATGTAGGGAGTAGTTAAATTTTGTATTATACCTTATTGGTTCAGCAATGCCAAGTACTTCTTCAACATAAATTCCCCCCCTCGATATGAGAAAAGGTGAAGTAGAGGCTATCATGTCTCTTTCACAACCAACTGATAGAAGATGTATAAATGAGGAAGTGTTCCACTCTTTTTATTTAGGAAGAATACACACATTTTAAAGGAGTGGTCATCCAAGAATAGATGAAAGTACTTATATCCTGAAAATGAATCAAGTAGTGGGCCACACAAATCAGTGGGAACAACCTTCAATCATTTACTAGCATGAAATGATCTTATTTTAAATGGATCACTATGTTTTTTACCTACAAGGCAACTAGGCCAAATGGGAATGGAACTAGATATCTTGGGAAGTCTATGTACCATCCCTTTATTACTTAATTCATATAATGAACTAGTAGATAAGTGACCATATCGGTAGTGCCAGAGGCTAGTGGATTCTACCACTAAGGTAGATAATGCTACTATAGAAGATGAAACAACATCTAGAGAAAATAATTTATCTTTAATAAAATCTTTATAAATAACTTTACCTTTTCATCATATTAGGGATGTTTTGATGCCATTTTTGACAAGAAATTCCACCTTTAAATGATTATTCAGTAGCTAGATAATTGATAAGAGATTAGAGTTAGACTAGGAACATATATTACCTTTGTTAGTGTTCATTTTTATATTATGAGAGGAATGGTAACTAATCCTATTCCTTCTTTAATGTACTCTTTGTCATCTATGATCCTAACCTGATCACCAATGGGTTGGTCCATCAGCGAATCAAATAGCTTCTTATCACCTAAAATATGGTTGGTGGCATTAGAATCAATTAACTAGACATTCCTCATGGGCTGCAAGGTCTAGGAGACTAGTACCAAGTTCTTGTCTTGATCACATCTCTTTTCATCAAATATACCACCTTGTTGAGCAAGGAGATATCCCTTCTGCTTCCATTGTTAGGGACATCTTTTCAATTTTTGAGAATCATCTCACCCTAATGTGATGATAGACTATTGGTTTTGAGCATTATACTAGTATTTATCTATGTCATGAGTATTGGTTTGATAGATATGACACCATTTATTCAAATTCTAATATTTTTGATGTCAAGACTACTTTTTCTACTACTATTTTTATCACTACTTCTCTAAAGGCCCTTTACAAAAAATTTGACCTTGATACCTCTTTGACATAAGAGTTTTATCTTCGAACTCATCTTGGACTAATTTGATAGATTCTTCTTGCT
>JARHVA010004284.1:1395000-1415000 GCA_037957365.1 Torreya grandis | reverse complement strand
AAAAATAGATCATGATAATATGTTGTTAATGTATCATATTTTATGTATTTTTCATATTAATTTATTAATTTTATCTTTTTCATTCATGCACATATTTGCATCTAAATATTTGTAATAGAGTGTAAATGAAGTGACAAGTAATCATGTACGTAAAATAATACACACACATTCATTTATCATGTAATTATAAACACAATAGCATTACAAATTTAAGATACATTTTCATACATATAATAGTATTTAGTTTAAAAATTTAATATCTTTCTAAAGCCTAAACCATCCTCTCTTCCATCCATGGTGGTTTTTCTTGTTGTTCTTCTTGTTGAATTTCTTCATCACGATCTGTGTCTTCCTCATCACCAACTTATCTTATTTGCTGATTGGTAATAACCTCTGTTAATTGTTGAACTTGTCTCTATATCTCTTGTATAGTCTAGTTCATGTGTGTAACACCCCCTTGTCCTCTCACCATTATTTACTCCTCCAAGATTTGAACTTGCTCTAATACTAGATAATGAAACCGAAAACTAACAAGAACAAAAAAATTACCAATAGGCCAAGATCTTGAAACAATATTCAAAATTAATTCATATTAATTTATTGAAATAATTACAAACCCATACCATTATTAAATAAGCCTCAAATCAAAATTTAGAGTATACATTCAAAATTAAAAAGAACTAAAATCTTTAAAAAATTATCTATTTTTAAAAACTCCTAAAATATCCCAAAAGTATCTTAAACACTATAATTAGAATATTAAATGAAACTAAACTGAATTTGTTATTTAGTTTTTAAAATATACAATTTCTAAAAAATAAAAAAAACCCAAAAAATCATTGAATTACAATTTTAGACCCTTAGATGATCACGTATGGCCTCCAAAAAATATCAAAAACATTCCTAGGAAGGTAGAACTTCCTAGGGATAGAAACATACTTTTTGATATGATCATTTTCATAAAAAGAATAGCGCCAACAGAGATACAAGTCAAAATTTATGGCCTTCAAAAGGTTGGGCTATTTTTTCTACATCATTCCTCCATCCTGTAGTTTCACTATCATGTCTCTAGCGTATATTAAAAGTATCTTATTAGGGATACTATTTATTGGTACACTGTAATAAAATATTTTTAATTCTTATATTTTAAGAAAAAAGTCTAATTTATGATATACAACGAGGTACATGGAAACTGAAATCTATTTATAGTGATGTATATTAGTTTGAGTGTTGGGATGGTACCCATCATAAAAGAACTTAGTTAAAACTGAAGTATACTTTACTGAATATAACTCCTATGATTTTTAGAACTAATATATAAGAAACTATAAAAAAACAAGAGAAACTAAAAAGGAATGTGAAAATTGAAAATTAAATCATAGAGTAAGTTTTTTCATATATAAATATGAAATTAGTTTGAAACCCTAGGACAAAAATATTAAAAGTAATGTTTTAGAAATCTATCAATTTTATAATATGTTTTATGATATCTTTGATAAAATAGTAAATTATTTTAATTCTAATAGGTGTAAACCTTGATAAATATCATTATTCTAAAGATTTATAGTAATCAATCTTTTTGATTTTGATAATTGCTAAATATCAAAAACTAATATTTTTGAAAAACACTAAGAGAAAATATAGTTATCTTTAGTATACATTTATATTAAATATTTATTATATATGAAAGTTTAAATATGTCAAAGAGGTTATTTTTCATGCTTAAGATCATGAAAAAAAATATTTAAATGATTGGACATAACCGTTATAGGTAGACTTGATCACATGTTATTCATATTTTTTTATCATAGACTTGTTCAAGTTGACTATGATTAATTAATGATATAAAAAATATATAAAAAACATTACCTTGATGATGATAAATCATATACAAAATCATAATTTATCTCTGAATGAGACCATTATAAGTTAACAATAGTGTAGACCATTCAGTATCATTGATGATCCACATATCTTAGTTGACTATGATAAAAATACAAGTGTTGCACCACATGTGCCTATAATAATTAAATTTTTTGACATGTTTAAAAATATTTAATACTTATATAAATACATGTAATGAAAAAATAATTATTTCAAAAAAAAAAACCAATTTGCTATCAAATAGGGCATGTCAAGTAAAAGGGATTGAGTTGCACTGACCTTGTCCTATCCCCATTGAAAGACTAGGCAAGGCACAATACTACATTTTTAATACTCTGAAGAGGAATAAAATTCAAATGTATTTTTACCACTGATATTTATGTATCAAATTATTAATTCAATTTTAAATGTTGTTTATCATATTTTACTCTTGGTATGAACATCAAATGTGAATTTAACCTTTGAAAATATTAAATCTAGCTTCAATAAATTTATAGATAGAATATGAAAAAAGCCTTGAATAAATTTAAAGAGTGAGGAGATAATTCCTTTATGATTTAATTTAACCCTATATTCATAGAGGTTTTTAGTCTTAATTTGAGAATCTATAGACGTAAAAAATCTAACCCAAGATAAGATCCAAAAAACAAAAATAATAATTAAATAAAACATGAATTGAAATTAGATATTAAAATTATGTCTAGATATGTTTGATCTTTATAGGATGTATCATATGACCATTATTGTCCCTCAAAACTTAACATGTCCATAAGGACAAGAAACCAATAATTAGGATTCTCTTTAAAAAATAGATATATGAATCTCAAATAGACAAATGCTCAAATAATAATAGATAACAACTAAGAAAAATACATTACAGATATACACCTTGTTGACATTTAATATATTATATATAAAATTATAAAATAAATGACATAAAATATTATGATATACCATATTTAGGTGTCTACGCATCCACATTCACTTTTCAAACTCAATTTTAAATGTCATTTCATATATTAATTGAGTGGTTAATTTAGAGGCACACCAACACACCAACACACACACACACACACACACACACACACACACACACACTTCTTTAGGTTCAAACATAATTCATAAATTATCATAATGATCCTTTACCAACACATACATAGTCTAGTCATCTAATTATACTTTGAGGAACTTGTGAATGAAGTCCTTAAAATCAATGATCACCATTCATGAGATTATGACTAATGCATTATTCATTCCAAAGGGCATCATGTTGTCTGTGAAACAACCCCATTTTGATGTAAATGTGGTTTTGGGCTTGTCGACCTCCTCAATTTGGACATGATGGTATACTAAGAACCCATCAATAAAAGTATATATTTCACAACCTCCAATTACATCCAAGAAATCATTGGAAAATAGATTTAGAAAGGGGTCAGTCATGTGAGTTGTGTTTAACAATCTATAGTCAACATAGATCTAGATGTGACCATCTTTATTGATACTAATGACCATCAGACTAACCCATTCATATTTTTCATAGGGTAGATGATTCCTTTGGATAGCATACAATCAATTTCTATTTTGAGCTTGGTGTGAATACTTGGGTTCATATTATAAGGTCACTTCTTAACAAGTTTTTCACCATAAACCAGCTTGATGCTCATTTTCCCAAGGTATGGGTGTGTGCCTTTCATGTCTCGATTATTTTCTGGGAAAAAATCTTATAATTCCTTCAATAGGTTCATAATATGTGCCAGCTTTGTGTCAAACCAAAAATCACCTAGATTTAATCTTTGGTTCTCCTTTTGAGATGATGTATACCTTGGTATTTTTTAGTAGTGCTTGATAGGGCTCATTTTTCTCCTAGTAAGGATCCACAACCTATCTACTTCCCTTAGTTGTTTATATCTAAAGGTGCGTAGGGTCTTCTTCTTCTAGAGCATTATCCTCATCTTGGTGCACTAATTTTCTTTTACTTGTCAAATAATTTTGGTTGTGTGCCTTCCATGTTTCATCATCCTTGTAACTGTGAACTAATAATTTGAATAAGAAGAGGAGATTAGTATGGTGTTAGTGACAAAATACACAAAACAAATTGACAAAAAAAAACTAAGTTAAAACCTTCATGCCTAGGTACTAGGGTGAGCTTCGTAACAAAAATAAATGACAAACACAACTAAAAGGTAAGGAAAAACACAAGAATTCCTTCACATTCCTTAGATTCTCCAAACACCTTTGTATTAATGGCTTGCTTAGTTTTGTGCTCCTGAATTCCTTGGCAATAGAAGCTTATCTACATCTCTCCTTTGCACCTTTGGTTTGTGGCTTGTATTGCCTTGGATTCAATTTGGTATGGTAACACTAGTTACATGAAGATTTGTAATCAATTTTGCATTATAAATTTGCATAAATTAAGCTTAGAAATGATGTTCATGGCCTTTTTATTTATAGATTTTTGCAAATGTTAAGAATCAACTTGAACCATGCATCTTAGGATTGAGATGTGTGGCTAAGGATTAATCTAATTATTTAATTAAAATTGATAAATAGTCTCATCAATATTTGGGATAGAGGATCAAATTAAGGCGTGGAGGGCTTTAATGAGGCATGGGAGGCATGAACCATGATATTTGTGGCGTTTATGGCCTAGTGATGTCTTCCCAAGAAATGAGGTCACCTGATGATACAAATATTCAATAGTCATTTCCAAAAATAAGTATTCAACAAGTTTTCATATAATTCTTAATTAGTCTCTAATTTGGATTAATTATCTCTTAAGCATGTTTAAGCACTTTGAGCACAATTTACTCAAATTGATCAAAATGCCTTGTTATTAGTCCAAAAGTTGACTGTATTGGAATTGAAAGTCAATATCAAATTTACTATATCCGTTATCCCATTTAGGATGTTATCAATAGAGAATAACAAAGGCATGCATCTTGTATAAGAGATTTGATAGGAAAGAATAATCTAGAGTACCTAGGTGTAAAATTGGCATTTTGACTCGAAATGATCTGATCAAAGTTAGTTGGCCTATAAATTGCATTGCCCCATTTAGGGATACCCTAGCAAAAATTGGCATTTGAATATGTTAGTTTCAAATATTTTAATGTGTTTTAGTGTTTTTAGGCCAAATTATGTAGTTTGGGTAGAAATAAGTCAAAATCCTAGTTGGAGATCATTGGTGGCCAGATTTAGGTGTCTATTGTTTGCCCCTATTTGGGAAGACATTTCAAGCTATAAGCAAAGTAACATCTTCTCAAATAATAAGAGATGGCATGTGTGCCAAAAAGAAGATTATAGTTGAATAACAAAGCTCTAAATTATTTTTGGGAAGCCTATGATGATTCCCCCTCGAGGGAGTCATCGTCACATTTGCTGATGGATGGTCCCTTGAAAATAAATAAGAATAAAGGTGGAATTAATCCATGGTTTAAATTAATCCAAATGAGAAAATGCTTGCATGCATTGATGTAAAAAGGATTTTAATTTGACTAAAGGAGGTTATAATTAGGAATAAAAGTAAAAATAATGATTTGCCCATAGGTAGTTATAATCATTAAGCAGACTTGGATTCACTAAAGATGATTATGCCCCAGTTAGGGATGATTAGAAAGCATAACTCAAGGATATATCCTGGAATACAAATTCAATATGAGTGTGTAAAAATGATGAAAGAGATCAATAGAATAATAAGATTTATAAATATAAAATATTTACTTATACCTACCAACGAGGAGATGCTCATTATTATTAGCACTAATAAAAATAGAATGGTTAATGGGTTGATTTGATCAAGGGTGGGATGGAAGGATTTGCCAAGGTACCAAGGAGAAACATCTGTGCCTCTATTAATTAGATATTCTTGATGCTGATTTTTTTTGTAGCATGTGATGGTAGGCTTCACCATAGAACACCATGAAAACTTGGCCAAAATATGCGTAAGGACTGACTTGATCTAATAAACACTCAAAAATAATGCACCAACGATAAAAAACATGATGACAATGGTAATAGATGAATATGGATAATCTCAAGAATAATGTGCTCGAAGAATCACCCAATAAACACATATAGACTGAGTCGAGGCAACAGTGTTGAAAGCAAATGAATAGGAAAGTAAATAAACAAACAAATAAACAAAAAAACCAACAAACAAACAACCTAAAATAAATAAACTAATAGAAAGCCTAAAAACAAAAGTAAAAGAAAACATCCTAACAAGGACCATGCCCAAGTAAGGTGGATTGAGGATATCTAACTAGGCTTAGAGAGGACAAATATTTTTGGATTTTTGAAATGTTAAGAATTTTTTTATAATTTTGAGGTATCTTAACTTGATCGAGAATGACAAGATACCTGCTCACAAAATAGTGAGAGTGTTTGGCTTACGTTACTCATAAAATGATGAGAGTGCATGGAAAGGGGGATTGGGGTGACCTTAACATGAATTTAGCATGACCTACACAATCCTAAAATGTCCTCAAGTCATATTAATTCTATCCACACAAAAGGTGAGGAAAAACCAACTAAGTCCGAACAAGTTCTTAAATTTAGTAAATGGCTAGACTTCACATGGCCAGTCAAATGAAAATAATAATGGCCACATGATGTGACAATGCATGATAAATAAGTGTTACCCCTATTTTTCCCATAGGCAGTTATAAATAGGAGACAACGGCATAGGTTAATGGTATTAATTTTCCCATAGGTGGTTATAATTAGTAGCAAGATCAGTGAAACACTAATTTCCCATAGGTAATTATAATCAAGATCACATAAATAAACTTGATATATATTATAAAATCAAAGATATCTTACCAGATCAAATATCACACTACTTTCATAGATTTTCATTTAAACATGCACTTGATTGATTGTTGAAACTTGATTGGAATCCTCTCACAAAAAGTGCTGGAAGAACCAAAGTAACCAAGATCAAACAAGATTAGGTAGGATGAGTATAAATAGGCTTTGGTCTAGATATGAATGGAATGATAGGATGGATGAAATGGTAAGAGGGTTTACCCGCAGGTGATAGGGTGAATAGAAAGAATATTTGATAATGGCAAATGGATATGTAACAATGGCAATGGCATGGCAATGTGAACTAGTATGGTACATGTTTTTGGCCTAGGTGTGGTTCTTAGTTCTATTGTTTCCTAATGATGGGGAGATGCATGTCGTAATCATCAAATGATAAAAATAAAATACTTAATCATGCTAATTTATATCCCACACCTCATCTTAATACTTGATCATGTCAAGAATTGGCTGTAGATTTGGTTTTCAAGAATGCTTTTATGATCTTCATTGGTCATTGATTTTTATTCTTTAAAACACTAAGAAAAGGTATCTTTGTAGCCTCTATAAAGGAAAGTACAGCCATGGTTGGTAAATAAGGATAAATAATGGATGGTAGGTTTGATTGTGAAATGGAATGATAGATGGTAATGGAATGTATAATGGTAGGAAAATAAATGAAGATTAGGACTTTCAGTCAAACATAATGTTGTTAATGCCAGATTCAACATAACATTGGTTATGGTAAGGCCAAATACTTATTCTCTCAATAAGGTCACCAGATTTTTATGTTGTTTGATCTTAAGAGTAGCTACAATCTGATTTGGGTGTAGATTGGAAGTGATTTTGATTTTATCTTTGATTTTGTCTTCACCAAGTAGTGAAGAACTTTTGTGCTCAGCTATTGGTGCCTCAAAGAGGTTTTCAACAATGAAGTTATCTTAATTGTCCCATAGCACCTCTAAGAAGGTCTCACTAAGGAATATTGACTTTTGACATTGATTATCTTATAGCACTGTCAAAAATGTTTCACTAGAAGATGATGAGTTTTGACTTTGATTGTATCCTAGCACCTCTGAAAAGGTTTCACTAGGATAGTGTTCTTCTAGTAAATGAATGTGGTCTTCACCTCCATGATCTTCTTCAACTACTATGTCACCATAGATGTAGTTTAACAATGTGTGATTTTGTATACATTAGTCAATGCTTGTAGGATATGGAATGTCAATGATATGGTTATTTTGGTTGATTTTAATGGCCTTTGAAATGGTAATGGAATGGGGAGAGGCCACATAATATTTATAGAGGATACTAGGTAACTTGTGTCAAAGCTAAAGTACATATCCTCAAGAATCATAGAAGGATCATAAATATATTCAAATTGATCTACAAGGCATGTGTAACCAATGTTATAACAACCATGAACATATTATTCTTCTAAATCTGATTCTAACTCAAGGGACTTTGAATCCAATGTTGAGACTAATGTTGATTCAAATTTTGATGGTAAATATGATATTAGTTTAAGAATAGAACCTAACTCTAACTATGATTCTTCATTTGACAGGTACTTTATTACAATGATGTCTTATTGAATTCTTGGTATTGGATAAGTAACAACCTATAATGGAATGATCATCTCCAAAAAAATTGGTTTTTTAGAGTGGGACTCCTCTAGGATGGGAAAAAGGTCAAGAGACAACTCCTCAAAGACCAACTTGTTAATAGGTGGATCTTTAAAAATAGTCATATAGTCAAGGTGATGATTTTCCCAAAGGCAATTCTAATCATTAAGAAGTGACTCAACAAAGACTAGCTCATCAGTGTGAGACTCCTCAATAACTAGTATAGGATCAATAGGTGATTTGTCATAGGCTGACTTATCACAAGTGGTTGGTTCACCAAAGACATCTTGGATTGATTGGTTGTTTGGGATTTGGTTTCCAATGAGTTGGAAAATACTAGTTTTAAACATAGCTTGGTATTTAAAGGATTGGATTGGTTGAGGTTTGGATGGGATTAGTACTAGATGAGGAATGGCTTATGATTGGATAATAGAAGGGCCTTGTGGATCATGATTTCTTGCACAATCTAAAGGACTAGGTCCTGGAATGATGAAGGGGCATTGTGGAGCTTGATTTCTCATACAAGCAAAAGGATGAGGTCCTAAAATTGTAATGGTATTCTTTGGATATTTTGGAGCTTGATAACTCATATAGTCCAAAGGAAGGTTAGGGGTAGTTGATGATCAGATAACAAAAATATGTCATGGAACTTGATTTCTTGTATAAGCGAAAGCATCCATGTCTTCCTCATAAACCATAGCATCCTAGTTGTGATTTGGTTCACAAGCTGGTTCTTGACTATGTTGCATGTACTAATTATTTTAAAGAGGGTATGTATCCCTATCCCAAATAATATTCTTTGTAGTTGGGTCTTCAAAGTTCTCCTCACAAGTCTCTTCATTCCAATCAAGGTTTTGATTTGGATTTTGTGGATTTTGACTATGTTCCCCATATGGAGTATTATAAGGATAATAATAAAAATCCTTAGAAAATATTTCTCTATAGGGGTTCCTAGTGAGATTTTGTGTGGCCATTGTATCATAAGTTGGATTGCACATGAATCCATCATAAGTGTAGTGAGACATATCTGTGTAAATGATGAAAGCTCCAAAATAAAAAAGCTTAGAGTTCTACAATCTCTGAAAAACTATGTCCAAAGGACAAATGGTTCAAGATTAATCTTAGTCAAAGGATAGATTTTTATCTCCTATGTGGTCTGAAAGTAGAGCTGTATCACCAAAATGATTTGTGCTAAGACATGGCATAAAATAGTCTAGCATCAAATGTCTAATGTCAAATGTCATACACACAAAATGTCAAGCATTTGAATAAAAACCGGCATTTCAAAAGTCCAGGTCAAAGCGTTCCAAACAAGGTCTAAGCTAGGAAAGAGAAAATTTGAGTTACTAGGTCTTTTATCCAAACATCAAATCAAAATCCAAACTCAAACAAACAGGCATATCCTAGGACTTTTGGCCAAATGACGTTAAAATCTTGACTTGAAACAAAGGTTGATGTGATTTGATTTAATCTAATAAGTTTAGAAACAACTTTAACATAAACCCAACACACAAAATCAAACATAAAAATAATTAGTTGACATAAGGCATAAGCCAAAAGCTCTTTGAAGAAATACTATGTTTTCCCAAATAAAGGCACAAACAATGATGAGGATAAGCTCTGAGCAAACAAATCATTAATAGTTTTAAAATTTGGGTAATTGATTAATTGAATGAATGAAACCTAAAAGAGAAATATCTATGTATTGTCCCCATGAATCAAGACCTAAATATAAATCAATCAATGTTTGAATTTAAACTTGACAAGGCTAATTGAAAACTCAATGACAAAAACTAGGATTTGACCAAACAATCTAGACAAGATTAGACAGCATGATAGCATAAGACAAAGGTCCAAATGGTATACATGACATGGTTTGAAACAAACGGTTTTGGATAAAATGATAAACAAGTCTTGAAAAAAATTGAGTAGCCTAATGGCATAAGCATACTCGAATGATGTGATCTATGTTATGTTTCTAAGACTTAAAAGGCTCAAAATGTTTTGACATGATTTTAGGAGCATAACACTACCCTCCTCAACTCAAATACATTTTTTTGACATGGATTATGAGCAAACAAACAAGTTTTAGTCTCAAAACATACCCAAAAAAAAGACCAAAATACACTAACTATAATTTTCTAAATGTTAGCAAGGGTATGACAATTTGGGGTTAACGAAACTAGCAAGATTTCAAATGTTTCAAGGGGAATCAATTGCACAATGTCTTTCACATCAAAAAATGTAAAAGATAAGCATGAAAATTGGGTGACCATGATATTGGCTAGTTATAAAAAGGTCTAATCATTTTTACAACCACTATATCCTATTGTTCACTTAGTGTAGTGTGATGTCCAAACGTAGATATGTCCCATGTGTAACTCAAAAGGAGTAAGTGAAGTCAATATCAGGTGATGAAACCCTGGGTCAAAGCTTCCCTAAATAACTTGTGGGAGGTAATGACATCCCCCTCACAAGTCAAGATGAAATGAAATGAAAGACAAAAATAAAGACTTTAGGTCCATTTTCAAAGTCACCCAAACTTTGATGAGTTTTTGGGGAGTCTTTTAGATGAAATTCTTTCTAAGCCTTGTACTAGGCAATTTGCAATATGAATTTCACTTTTGATTCCAAGGGTTACCTAAATGGGATAAATGGAAGATCATACATGCAACACCCCTCTCTTTTCTAAAAAAAATAGATCAAGCAACTATTGAATACCAAAAACATTTAGAAAGATGAGTTCATTTTTAAGCACCAAATTCAAAAGATTGGGTGCTATTCACTTGACCCCTTGGTCTTAAGATTGTGGACTTTGAAAGCTTAACTTATGAAAACATTCACTTAAGCACCTAAATGTTTCAATAATCACCAAAAACAAGATTCCTAATTCATTTTAAAACATGCCAATGATGTCTTAGTAACATGTTTTAACAAGTTCTAACTCTGTTGGATACCTGTCTACCCTTAAAGCACCACCCCAAAAGAAAATATGTTAGATTAGAAACATTTTAAATAGATTTTATAGATTTTGTGAAAAATATATGAAACTTAAAGCTAAACTAATGTCAAACTCTAAATTTTTTGGAGAAAACATGTGGTTTTAAAAAAAACAACCAAAACAGAGTCCATATGACCATAAACCAACCATTTTTAAATGGCCTATCAGCTCTCCAATTTTGTGTTTTTAAGAAAAACATAGTGTTTGATGTTGGTTATATAACTGATGACAGTTACACTCACTAATTGATGATGGTTATCTAACTAACAATGGTTATAACAACATTGATAGACGATGGCTATGCTAACTAACAATGATTCTACTAAATGATGATGGTTATTGTGTAAACTCGTGACAAAGAAAAATGATAAAATAAAGTTAAAAAATCAAATTGTGGAAGTTTTAATGATCCAAATGAAGATTTTGAATTTTAAAAATAATCTTCTTCATGTGTGGGATACGTTTGGTCCCATCGGGCGTGATATTATGTGAACTAGGAATTTGACTAAATAGAGGAGATTAGTATGGTGTTAGTGACAAAATGCCCAAAATAAATTGAAAAAGAACACACTAAGCTAACACCTCCATGCCTAGTTAATAGGGTGAGATTATTAACAAAAATAAATGACAAACACAACTAAAAACTAAGGAAAAATATAAGACTTTATTCACCTTCCTTGGATGCTCCAAATGCCTTTGTAGTAGTGGGTTGCTCAGTTTTGTGCTCATGAAGTCCTTGGCAATGGAAGCTTGTCAACCTCCATCTCTCAAAGGCATGTTTGGCTTGGATTGTATTGGAATCAATTTGGCATGGTAACACTTGTTGCATGAAGCTTTTTAATCAATTTTTCATTATAACTTTGCATAAATTTAGCTTAGAAATGATGTTTATGACCTCTCTATTTATAGATTTTTACAAATGTATAGAATCAACATGAACCATCCATCTCAAGATTGAGATGTGTGGCTAAAGATTAATCTAATTATGTAATTAAAATTGATAAATAGGCTGATCAATATTTGGGATAGAGGAGCAATTAAGAGGCATGGAGGGTTTTAATGAGGCAAGGGAGGCATGAATCTTGATATTTATGGCATTTATGGCATAGGGATGTCTTCTCAAGAAATGAGGTCACATGATGATGTAGATATTCAATACTCATTTCCAAAAATAAGTATTCAACAAGTTTTGATAGAATTCTTAATTAGGCTCTAATTTAGATTAATTATCTCTTAAGCATGTTTAAGCACTTTGTGCACAAATTACTCAAATTGATCAGAATGCCTCATTATTGGTTCAAAAGTTGATTGGATTAGAATTGAATGTCAATATCAGATGCATTGGATCCATTATCCCATTTAAGATGTTATCAACAATAGATAATAAAGGCACACATCTTGTGTAAGAGATTTGATAGGAAATAGCAATCCAGAGTACCTAGGTGTAAAATTACCATTTTGACTCAGAATGATTTGATCAAAGTTAGCTAGCCTATAAATTGCATTTCCCCATTTAGGGATACCCTTAGCTAAAATTTGAATTTGAATATATTAGTTTCAAATCTTTTAATGTGCTTTAGTGTTTTTAAGCCAAATTGTGCATTTTGGGTAGAAATTGGTCAAAAGCTTTGTTGTAGGTCATTGGTGGCCAGATTGAGGTGTCTTCAATAACTAGAGTCATTATTGAGGGTTTGATCTTCAAATAATGTCAGAATGCTAACCCCTTTCCATTTAACATGTCTTTTAAGCATTCTTCTAATATTACAATGTCCTCAAATATTGACCTTCAAACTACCTGTAGTGGCTCAATCAATTCAAGATTTTGTGATGAAAAAGAGAAGGTGTGAACAAAGTACACCTTAACTACATCTAAATTGGATATCTCATGGTTCATCTAATAGATAATGTACCATGACCATGCCCATGTCTTCAAGATCGTATAGAAGGCATACACCCATAGTTTCCTTGGGGCATTTTTGTCATAGATAGTCCAAGTTTATTCATAAAAGTGCACATGCACTATAGATTCAAAGTCACTAGAGTAGGTTGAGATGTCTATTTCCTCATTACTCTTCCCAAATATAGTGAAAATAGATAACTTCACATCTCACAAATTTGGCAAGCTTGGCTTTTGCACTATCCACTAATGAGCGGTACTATTATTCAATGTATACATTAGTGAATCCA
The DNA here is from genome assembly GCA_037957365.1 of Torreya grandis. Classification (NCBI taxonomy): domain Eukaryota; kingdom Viridiplantae; phylum Streptophyta; class Pinopsida; order Cupressales; family Taxaceae; genus Torreya; species Torreya grandis. Next base: position 1,401,500 of record JARHVA010004284.1, on the reverse strand, counting down.
TTTCATCCACGTCTTTTGAGATGCATGATTCGATGTCATAGATATAATCTTCCACTATATTTCTTTGTTTATATCTTGGTAGCACTAAAATTTTTCCCTTAATAAGGTGAAACACTATTTTTCCCTTCTTTTTGGCACAAGGGCCTCATTTTTTAGAAGTGTGATCAATCTAGACCCATCCTATCTTTACTAGTTTTGGCATCCTTGCACACACCAAGCAATACCTTAGACTAGTGATCTCATATGATTCCTTGATCCATTGGTTTAAATAAATATCAATAGTGTCTAAGGGTGATTGGTGATCTTCTTAGGAAAGCACTCCTTGATGATTAGGGTCTAACATCTCAGTGCCTTACATCGTGATGTTATATATGTGGTTGATCTCATCCTCCATGTCCACACTCTTAACATAGGAGGGGTCCTTAGACATTTGAGAGTGGTATAACTACCATCTTTTTATGTTCTCAAATGTCATGTAACACTTCTTAAAGTGCATATCTACATTATTTGAATAACACTATGGCCTTCCTAAAAGCATCTGGTAGTTATCCTATTTTGCTAACTTAATCACTTCAAAGTGATGGTAGAATTTGGCACCAATGATATATATAATTGTGCTTTTCATAATTCCAATCAGCTACACCTAGGTATTGTTGGATATAAAAGTACATGAGGGTAAGGCCTCAAAACCAGCCTACAATTTTATCCCATGCATTCTTTTTCAAAATGTTAACCTCATCACTTGTGTCTATAAGTACCTCATAAATAGACCATCTATGAATAGTGGCATCAACAAGGAGTTCTTGGTCATACTCTACATTTTATGTATGCCTAACTTCTCATTCCCTCTCCATGTGTGATGTAGTGACCTCAACTTGATTTTTCCTTACATAATCTAAGACTAGGTTCTCTATTAGGGGTAGAATTCCCTCTATTTATAGGAGGTGTAGGATCTAAGTTAATTCTTGTATCTCAACATCCTAGTTGTGCGTCTTCTTTTGAGATACAATAGCCTATGTTTATAGGTCTTGCTCTAAATGGATTTCCCCTTGTAATCTCTAAATAACACTCATAGCCTATTACAATACATATTTTTGGTGTGTTGGGTCTACGTAAGTGTAACTTTGGGTTAAGGACATATTATGCACTCAGTATGACCCTTATCTTCATATTCTAAGAATAAGTCAAGTATTAGCACAACTGGTGACTAAGTGGTGAATCCACTATAAGTAGTCACCTACACCTTGACTGTCTTTGTGTCGTCTAGTTGTGCCTTCAAGGTTCAATTTTATATTTTTAGGTTCTCACCTGATCATTCATGTGACCTTATCTACGTCAGGCTTGCCTTGGGTAAATGTTTTGTATAAGTTAGGGCATTATTTGAACTTACAAGACCCTAAAAAATATGCATATGTAAGATGTGTAGGGCAGTCATACTAATGATTCTCTATCAAACCACACTTAGAATACGAGTGCAGTGGGAAATTTCCACCACCGCATCCTCCACCTCACCCTTTGGTACCTCATTTCATCCCAAAGCCTATGTTATATTGACCATAGCATTCATTTCCTTAGTTATTCTTCCCTTCAACTACTATAGTGACCTACCATGTGCTTATCTCCATGTTCTCATGCATTTCATTAATAACCTAGTAATTAGTAGTAGTATGTGTATAGGTATGACACAACTAACAATAGATGGTTGTGTTGACCTAATTCAAATATTGCAACAAAGGGAAATTATGAACATTATGCAACTCTTGATGAAATTTATAGCTTAAAAGTAGGGTGCACACATTCCTTCATGGGAATTTATTTCTATTATGGCATTTTTCTTTGTAATCGATTCACAAAAATCCACTTCAAGGGTCCTATGATAAACTATTTTTCGAGTTGTGAGGCCATAGATGAAATATGTGCTTCCATAAATGTGTTGATCTCAATTTTGGCACTTCTAACTCCCTTGGCTCTTAGTGTAGCTTCAAGCACTTCTTGAGGGTGTATAAAAATTTTCATGGAAAGTGCTCTTTAAAACAATACGAACAACCCTCCAATAGACCATTTTTCATGTTGGGAAGGGTAAATATCATATGGGATCTTTGATAGTATATTTTTGAACCTTACATCACATAGGTACACACTTTCTAAGAGTCCTTAGGTAATCTCTTTCAACGTGATGATGCTCTATTGTTCAAACTCTAGAATGTTAAATTCCTTAAGGAATGCCTCTTTTGGGTTACTATAATTGACCATATCCTAGTTAGGATTGAATTTTATGTACCAAGTATGGGCATAATCTAGTAAAGTGGCCATGAATGGGGTCACCTTACACTCTGATTGGGTTACGCTCCATGCTCACCACTGTAGTTCACACTTCATCACATGCTTTACAACATTCTCCACACTATGATACTTTGGCAAGTACATGTTTATCACATAGTATATATATTATGGGTGGGAAGTTGGTATCTAGGGCACTTGTCTACTTGACATCTATCTTGAAGGTGGTCCTTAAATGCCTCCAACCACTAGGTGGGCATGTAAAGCATATATTCAGTCACTAAATACTATAAGAAGCCAGTGAATTATAAACTTCCCAAGTGCTGAGCTTGATTCATTACTTCATTATATCTCTCATCCTCAGACTCCTATATTTTAAGAGATATTTCATCATGCCCTTCTCACTTTCTATAGGTTCTCTTGACACTTCTAGGTTATAGATATTCCATCAGTCTGTACCTTCTCTTATTATAAGTTTGTATTTTGAGTTATCAGGTGTCAACCTGTTCATCCCCTTCCATTACACTTAACCTACACATCCTCTTTTCTCCCTTTGCATTTATCATACATGAAAGGATTTTAGCCTTCCATCCCCAAAGTTTCAAAACCATAATCCACCATTAGATTTTTTAGGTTTACCAAAATTCCTTCACAAACACGTCTCTAGGATATCACAAGAACTGGTACTTTACTTCTTTGGGGCACAAGTATGTTGAGACAACAAACTCAAGTATGTAGCTATTTAGTGCTTCTTTTCATCATTTATCCACTTCTCTAATCCATGTGGCACCTAGGGTCTCAAATCTTTCTATGCACTCCTTCATCCACTCATATTTTTGTCCATAGATTTTTATTCTATGGCATGAACATGTAGCCAACCATAAGTACACATGCTCAAGTAGCTCACAAAAAAAATCTCATGCAGAGCATCATATAGATTATTCTAAACCCATTTTCTCAACATTTGTCCTTTTTAGGTTGGATTCCTCAGCACAAAGCTATCTTCCACCTATTTCAACCAATTCTCAATATTTTAGATGGATATTTGCTACATCATTATGCCACACCATTGTGACAACAATATTTAACATGGGTCCCTACAATAGAACCAAAATGTTATAGAAAAAGGGGGACATAAAGATGTCTTAGTTAGTTATTAGATTAGTAAAACCTATCACAAACATGAGATTTTACCTTTGCACTCAACATTTCAACACTTAGCTACACTATTATCAATTCACATAACAAACATGTCTTATGTGCTCACCTAACGTGTAACTAAGAAGGAACTAGGTCCCACATTGGGCCAGTTGAGCCAAAGTGTAACACATCAATTATGGGGCTTGGTCAATTTCAAAAATGATTTAAGTAGATCCATAGGTGAAATCCTTTCATGGCCTAAGCCTACTGGTCTATAGGTGCAAGCCTTTCATGGACTATGCCTAGTGCTCTATAGGTGCAAGTCTTCAAGTGGAATAGTCCTAGAATCATATGGGTACAAGCCTTTAGTAAACTAATCTTAGCATCATATAGGCTCTAGAAGGGTCAAAGGACCAATTTCAATATAAGTGCTAATACTAGGCTCATGCTTATAGAAAGGGTAAGAACACTTGGTGCATGGGATTCATATACATAAAATTTACATAAGTTATGTGTTATGTCATTATCTATTATAGGTATGTCATTATCTATTACAGGTATGTCATTAACATCATGAACTAGAAGCACACATGGTCTTTACTTATAATAATGTAATTTCAACCATAATAATTCATCTATTATACATAGTTTATTTAATAATATAAAAGATGCATAGACTAGAAACATCATGTTTTACTGCAACGTTCTTCATCATTAATCATAATTGAAATATAGTATATAGTTCATATCACTTAGAATGAGCAAATGTCTATCTCAACTTACTTAATGACCATGAGGATCATAGATGAGATTGGGTGATTACGAATGGAGCCTTAATGGCATCCATACTACTCCTAGGTCTAATGGTAGCCTTACCAATGTTTATAAAACATTTCTAATTTATTAAAGCTTCATTTCACTATTTTTTCATTCCCTACACTAGCTGGTTCAAGCTTATTTTATATCTCTTCAGGAGAATATCCAATAGGATGGATTGCACACGCTGAGTGCAAACCTAGAGCCTTTATGATCATTCCCATTAGATCCATCACCTTTTGGATTTCATGTTATAATTTTCACATATTGCCCAATCACCAAAAATTCCATGGAAATCCTAGAATTGGTTAGCCACTTTCCATTTGGCACAAGGTATATGTTGAAACCTCCAGTGGGCACCAACATGACAAAAAGTCATCATTAAGCAAAATGATCACCTCACGTTGATGTGTATATCATGATGGTGCAAATTTTAACTTACCAAAATAAGGGGCCCAACAAGCCCTATAAATACAACCTTCAAATGTTATTTCCCTCACTGTGATGCTACTAAAAACCACTAGTACCCTAAGTACTATATCCACCTCATGATCCATATTGACAAAACACCAGTTAGAAGAAAATGTTAGTAGTCCACCCTAGAATCAAAATAATTATGTGATCAAATCTGAAATAAGTTAATTCACATTCGTTGACACAAATGAATTTGGTTTCAACCTCCATTCACATGAGCTAGATCATAATTAAAGATTGACTTGACTTTCAAGCCAATAGAAAAGAACTAAACCACTTAAATCCTTTGCCAAAAATAATTATAAGAATAATCATGAAATTTTAAAGGAAAAAATTGATGGCAAATATTTTGTGAAAATCTTCCCATGAAGACCTATGGTTGTCTATATGTAGTTCCTCTCTTTGATCAATACCACACTTGGCTAAATAATTTATGGATGAATTGGATTCTCTATAAAAATGTTTACAATCCCAGGACACATTCTTCTCTTTTATCAATGGTGCAATTAGCTAAATAATATGTCACTAAATTGGCTTCTCTATAACAATGTTTATAATCTAAATACAAGAGGCTATTAAATTTTTCCCAAACATTAGCTAAAATGTTTTCCAATTTACAAGATATTGTTAACTTTTTCTTGAGAGTAGAGATCAATATTTAAGAGTCTCCTTTAATGAGAAGTTTGTCAATTTACACTCCAAAGTTATCTCAATCCTAGTTGAAAGATCTTGAATCCTTGAGCCTCAGCTTCATTATTCTGGTCATTTGTTAATTTCCTATAAATAGCTCTTTCAATGAACCACTGTAATCCTTTATGATATAACATGTTCTAGAAGCACTCAGACCCCATCAAAATTAATTTTAAACCACCCCAAAGGAGGAGGAATTTAGGAAGCCTTTTTCTTTCTTAAACTTTTAATTGAATTTTCTATTGTCCCATTGATAGGTGAAATATTTTTTTATTAATAAAATAGAAACATATATTTATTTTTAGTTTTTAATTTTTTTAATTTTTTTACAAAATAGTTTATATTAACAAAGTTATAAATTTGTGTTATTTCGGAAACATTTTTAGTACTTAAAAGTTATAAGTGTACTACAAATTGGAGAATATTAATTTTTTTTTTAAAAAAAAAGGAATTTAGAATTTAGAGGTTGGAATTATTTTATTATAATTTTGTTTTTAAGTGACCATCTCCTCCAAAAATAGAGGTGTTTATTCATTTTCTTCGATTAAAAATCGTAAGTAAGAAGATTTGTTATAATTATTTTTATTTGTATATTTTATTGTTTAGATAATTTTATTTCCTTCTCAAACTCTTATTATATGAAAATATCAATATACAAAATATTATGTAATGATGCATCTAGGTTATATCCCTCTAAGGCAAATATAAATATGTTGATTATTATTCATATATATTTCTCTTCTCTCCTTTGGATATTCATTTTTTTAGTATGAAAATAGGGAATATACCTCATTACAATAAAATTATTTTATTTAAAAACTCAAACTTAACAAATTTTCATTGGCGGAGTTCTATTCTCATATTTATTAATTATTAGTGATGATTACAACCATTATTTATAAAGATTTTTTTTAACAACTATAAATAAGCCATAAATATAAAAGTCAATTTATATCTTATAAAGGCTATTAATTCATTAATCAACCATGTGTATATAAAAGAACCATTTTTTTCTAAATAATAATCTCAAAATTAACATATAAATTTTTTAATTTCTCAATAATACCTTTTTAAAATATATTTAATAATGGTTTAAAAAA
>JARHVA010004284.1:1377500-1390000 GCA_037957365.1 Torreya grandis | reverse complement strand
TATTCATATATATTTCTATTGTCTCATTTGGATATTCATATTTTTACTATGAAAATAGTGAATATCCATCATTACAATAAAATTATTTAATTTAAAAACTCAAACTCAACAAATTTGCATTAGTGGAATTCTATTATCATATTTATTAATTATTAGTGATAATTACAACCATTATTTATAAAGATTTTTTTTAACAACTATAAAATAAACCAGAAATCTAAAAGTCAATTTATATCTTATAATGGCCATTAAATCATTAATCAACCATGTATATAAAGGAACTAGTTTTTTATTAAATAATAATCTCAAAATTAACATATAATTTTTTAAATTTCTCAATAATACCTTTTTAAAATATATTTAATAATGATTATATATATATATATATATATATATACACTTTATCTCTCTCTCACACATATATATACTTTATCATTTTAATACATTACAACAATATCCCTTCAAACACTAATATCTCTTCAAACATTATTTAACCATCTTAATACATAATTAAAAATAAAAATAAAAAATAATAATAATAAAAATAAAAATAAAAATAAAACCCTAGTTAAACACTATCGTGCAATACTTCAACCATTTTAATGCATCATAAAAATACCTCTTCAAACACTACCCCCTATTTTTATTCATCATTTTCACACGGCATACATAATACATTGAGGGGTGACATGTAAAACACTTCACACATCTTTGTTAAAATACTTTTAGGCCACGTCAATTCTAAATGCTGAATGCTTGTCAATCTCTTAAATTTAATATTTAATATATTTGAAAGAGTTAATTAAAAAATATTATTTGGATATATATATATATATATACAATTTTGATTCGGCCATATATTTTTCGACGGTCCCCAAATTTCTTTTGCGACGTGTAACATTGATCCTCAAAATCCGACAGTGGCGCCAACCTATACGGCTTTTTCACTTTACCGTCGACCAACCTAATCCTCCATCGACCACAACGTCGACTTTTGACTTAAAAAGGAGCAGAAGTTTTAGCAGCTCGCAGAAAACTATCCCAAAACACAGATCCCTGGCAATGCCTTCGGATCTCCTAACATGACATAAACAAAATATCAAGATTCTTTTTCGATTTGTTCTGACACTTTTGAAAACCAATAATAATACAGTGGATTTAATTGATGATTATATGTCGACGGTTTTTTTTTTTTTTTTTTTGGAGGTATGCAATTTAATTTATAAAAATTTCATTAAATACATTTATACTTTTGCATGCACAGCCACATTACTTTTTACATGCAAAAGTTTGTAGGTAAACCTGTTTAACCATACTAAGATAATATTCTTTCCTCGAGAATATGAGAATGTGTTCAAATATTGTTTATGGTCGTTTGTTTTTTTTTTATTTGATAGCATATACCTTGCTTTAAAGTTCTTTTATGTAGTTGAGGAGGAGTTTGTTTTGTTTTGTTTTTTGTTTTTTTTTTTTTTTTTTTTTTTTTTTTTTTTTAAGGATTTATATTTTTTTCATGTTATTTAGAATATAAAATAATAATATTAATAATAAAATTGAATACAAAATTAAAAAATGTATAATATAAAATTAAAATTATATATACAAATAAATTTCTAATAAATTTTAAAATTTATTTATATAATAAATTTAATTAAAAAATAATTTTATAATAAAAAATTTCAATAATGATAATTATATGTATTTTCATATAATTGATTTGGGTAAAATTAAATAAATATTCTACATCCCTTTAATAATGTTACTTTCTATATAAAATTATAGATTTAGTAAATTATGTTGTTTACATATTGAAAAAAATATCCTTTTGTTGTTTGGCAATTAGATTTTATAATTTTTTATTTAATTAAAAAATTTTAAAAAAATGGAATTCCATTTCTTTTAAATAAAATAATTTAAAATAAAAGATATTAATACTAACAGTAACACTTATATATATATATATATATATATATATATATATATATATATATATATTAAGTTATGTTTTTTATATATTAAATAAGAAAAAAATGAGCCTTGAAAACTGAAAAATAAATCTATTATAGTAATTAAGTATTTGAAACCAAAAAATAGAAGAATTTCATTTATAAATCAAAATAATTTATTATAGTGAGTAATATCTAAAACCCAAAAAAAATAAAAGAATTTAATTTAAAAATCAAAACAATCACTAGTCATAAAATATTGATATCAAATCTTCCATTTTGAAAAAACAAAAATAATTTTATATTAGTGATTAAAAAAAATTAAAAATAGTAAAATAAAAAAGTCTAATATATTGGATCCATATTGCAACCGTTTTTAAAAATAAATAAATAAATGGGGTAAAAACTTTATTAAAACTTAGAACCACTGAATACAAAATAGCAAACGCATACCAAAGATCACAGAGAAAACAAGAACAAGAGTATCACGCCCCAATATCACTAACATCTTCGGCAAGAATCCGCTCTAGTTCCTGACATAACTCGTAGGGCATCTGCGCCCACTCATAAACCTTACGACCATCTATATCTTCTGACGCCCATTCAGCCAGGCAATTGGCCACCCTATTCCATTCCATTGGAATATAGGCATAAGATATTGAATCCATTAAGGAGCTAATCTGTAATATCTACTGCACTATTGTAGACAATTGCCAGCTCACATCAGAAATTTTCCTCTCAAGGAGCAAATTAATCAAGACTTGAGAGTCAGCTTCACAAATCACCCTCCTCAACCCTAAAGCAAAAACTCGCTTCAAAGCATATAGGATAGCCAAGCCTTCCATCCTACTAACAATCTGAACTCCCTTATTAGCAAAGAAACTAAAAACCACAGATCCAGAAGAATCCCTACCAATCCTGCCGATCCCAGCCGACCCTGGGTTACCCCTGGAAGATCCATCTGTGTTAATTTTCAAAAGACCAGCAAGTGGGGGAAGTCGTTTCTCCAACCATTGAACTTTCTGTTTCCCCCGTCTACCTCTCCTCATGCAGGCTAAAACCAGAGATATCCCTTGTATGCCAAACCTGTCTACCATTTCAGCATCACCTTTCTCCAGCAACAAAGTAATCTCACTCTTAGCTTTAATAGATTCTTGGATCATTTCTTTAATTCTAATCCACACCTGCTGAATCCCCAATTTTTCATCCCAAAAAATTTTGCGGTTCATTTCCAGCCAGACTTGCCAAAGCAAAAAAATAGGTCCAGCATACCAAGTGACCTATAAGAAGGAAGCCAAATAGGGGGTCATCCCAATCTCGACCAAAAATCTGCCAAGGAAGATGTGTGAATACACTGTCACATCTACACATCCCACCAGAAATGCCATAATTGCAAAGTGAAGGGGCAACAAAAGAATAGGTGTGAAGAATCTTCCTCCTCACTACTGCAAAGAACACACTGCGAAGGGCCAGCAAAGCCCCTCTTTTGAATATTATCCCAAGTCAAGCATCTATTCTAGACTAAAGTCCAAATAAAACAATTACACTTCGGTCAAGAGAATCTGTTCCAGACTCTTTTCCACCAATGAACTTCACCCCCTCATATTGTTGAGAAATCAAGTCTTGATAACCATAAGACACTATATACTTACCCTTGGGATTAGGGGACCAGGCTAATGCATCACTATCCATAAGTGTGCTACAGCTACACTAGGATAGAATGTAATGCAGCTCCACACATTCTACCTCCAAACCAAGAATCAGCCACTCCTCTGGGATCTTCTATCTTGTGTCTGCCACCTGCCCATGAAGGGAAAGGGACTTATAGTCACACACCCTAGTCCACCTGGCTTCACAGAACCTCTGGGATAAAATACTCAAGTGAGGATATTAGATAACTATGGGAGGGTAGCCATCCCAAGAGTCATGCTAGAATTCTGCCTCTACCCCACTCTTGTAGATCTAGAATAGGCCCCTCTTAATCAGTGTAGGTCCTTTTTTGAGAGTAGTCCAAATCATCGAGCCTTTCCTTGTCAAGCTATACCGTGAGATATCTTTCTAGGGGATCCCACAAAAGTACTTATGGGATAAGATTCTAGCCCACACCTAGTCCTATTCCACAAACCATCTCTAGTACAATTTGGCTGTCAGAGCAGTACCAGATAGCAATGATTACCGTAATTCAAGACCACCAAACCTTTTTGGGCTACAAACAACCTCCCACTTAATAAGGCTCCACTTAGTTGATGATAAATTACCAGCCCATAAAAATTGTCTTGCTAAGGAATCAAGGTCCCTAACAAAGCTCACCGGTGCCACCTAGATCATACACCTATAGAGAAGAAGAGCCTGCATCACTGATTGAATCAGATGGACCCAACCAGCAAAGGATAGCCAACGATGGGTCCAATGATTCACTTTGACTCAGAACTTGTCTAGAATCACCTGCCATGACTCCTTAGACTACTTGCCAACAGAGACATGAATCCCAGAATATAGCAATGGGAGACTCCCAATTTGAAACCTGAGAATATGAACCACTCTTCGTTGAGTGGAGGGTGGAGTGTTGAAGAAAAAATTGAAGAATTGCCCTCATTAATTACCTATCTTGAGGCAACAAGGTAAGCATCCAAACCTTTATGTATATTAGATGCCTCCCTAATAGTTGCCATGCCCATCAAAGATGTGTTATCAACAAAATGTAGGTGAGATTGTATAGGAAGTCCCCCTCCCCATTACCAGCCCTAAATAACACCACCGTCAACATTGCTTTTGATCAACTGACCCAAGCCTTCTGCCAAAAGAAGGAACAAGTAAGGAGAGAGAGGGTCACCTTGCTACAAACCTCGAGAGGCCCCAAAGAGATTAGAGTGCTTGCCATTAACCAAAACTAAAAAGGAAGTCCAATTCACACAACTCATAACCCATAAAATCCAATCCTCTTTAAAACCAAAGGCACCCAAAACCTTCTGGAGAAAAGACCAACAAACTCTGTCATAGGCCTTGGACATGTCCAGCTTGATAAACATAGCCTTATCATTAGACTCGATCATGTAATGGATAGTCTTTGTAGCCACCACTACCCCATCTAAAATATATTGGCCCTCCACAAAGCCACCTTGCTCCTTAGAAATTAGCACTGGAAGCCACTTTTTTAACCTTTCAACAATCAACTTAGATATAATTTTATAAGTTACATTGCAAAGGGAAATGGGGTGAAATTGACTCAGCCGATTAAGCCCCTCCCCCTTGGGAATGAGAGCCAGGAAGGTAGAGTTCAGGGCCTAGAGGATTTACTTGTTCTTTTGGGATTCTTGAACAACTGCCAATAGGTCTAATTTGATAATTTCCCAAAATTCTTGAAAGAACTCAATCCAAAAACCATCTGGACTAGGCACCTTTCCTTTCTGCATCATGAAAACAATCTTCTCTAACTCCTTCAAGGATATTGCCCTCATAAGATGCTCTTTCATTTCTAGAGAAACTAAAGAGGGAATATAGGAAAGGACCTGAGCCTCTGCAGTTGAGTCCCCTTGTGCTTCCTCCTTAAATAAAGATGCAAAATACTGCATTGTTTCATCAAAGATACCCTGTGTAGAAGAGACAACCTCCCCCTTGTCCATCACCAAAGATGCTATCAAATAACCATGTTGTCTTGCTCTCACCGAATTGAATAAAAAGGCAATGTTCTTATCCCCCTCTTGAAGCCATTCAATCCAAGCTTTTTGTTTCCAAAATATTTCCTCTCTTAGCTCCCATTCCTCCAATGTTTTTAAGGCCCCGGTTTCATCCCTCAACATAAACTCAGACATCCCCTCCTCCCTAATAAATTTGGTAATTTTGTTCAACTCCATTTGAGCCTTGTTTTTCCCTTGGAAGATGTTCTTGAAAGTTTGTCAGTTCCACCATTTAAGCTGGTACTTAACAAACTGGAGTTGCTTAGCAAAAATGTACTTTGTTGTACCAATAGCAAGCCTACCTACCCTCCACCATTCAACAATTAATCCAAATAGGTCTAGGTCCCTGAGCCACATGAGTTGAAACTTGAAAGGTGACTTTTGAGGCAAGCGGGCTGAATAAATGACAAGCTTTATGGGCCAGTGATCTGAACCTCTCCAATCTAGTATCTCCAAGCTAGAAGACCACATTCCATTCAACCAATAATAGGAGGTCATGAATCGGTCTATTCACTCATCAATGCACCTATCACCCACCCTTTTATTGTTCCAAGTAAAGTGTCCATTGCTGGGCTTGATATCCACTAAATTGAGTGCCGAAATATTATCTTGGAGCACTATAGAAGATGGCTCCAGTCTTGCATTACCTCCCTATTTCTCTGTTAAATCAAGAATTGCATTAAAGTCTCCAGCAATAATCCAAGGTAGGTAAGGAAATAATCTATGAACTAAGTGAATATTATTCCATACAAGAAGTTAACCTTGGAAATATGTAGGAGTGTAGACATTAGAAAAAAGGACAGATTTGCTTGACTCAATACATAAAGCAACCATGGATAAAGGGGACTTAAAGGAAATCTAGGACACAGGTTGGATCTTTTACGGGTTCCAGAAACATGCCACACCCCTCAAAGATCCCTGAGCTCCAATGCACTGACATAGACCATGCCTACATAGCATAGGTGCAATACTCCTCATATCTTCCACAAAAACCTTAATATCCTACATAAAGAGAACATCAGGAGAATGACTTCTAACTAGTTTCTGAACAGCTTTTTATCTAGGGCCATTATTCAAGCCCCTTACATTCTAAGAAATAATGATCATTTTAGAGGAGTTAAAAAGTAGGAATCTAAGGTCTTAACAGAACCTGACTCTACCAAAGTCTCCCCAATCAACTTAATCTTCTCCATGTTCTTCTTTCATCTGAATTTAACCATTTTCTCTGAGACCCCCTTCTTACCCTCCTTTTGAAGAATGCCTAGATGAGGAGAAGATTTACCCCTCTTATCCATTTCTATAACCGCAATCCTTGCTGGAAGATCCACATCCTCTACACTTTGTCCCAGATCACCATTTGTTTCCAAAACCATTTTTTCTCCTATCTGCCCATCCATGACCATAGGTAAGGCAGACTGCTCATGAAGAGCAGAATGAGGAGTGGAAGAGCTAATCTCTAGTCCATATCCTCCCACAAGCTGCTCTACACTAATTAATCTTGGGTTAACTTGTTGCTAGCCCAATTCATCCAAGACCTCTAACCTATTAAAAGTATCCTCATCCTATCACTCCATAAGGGTCCTCTTCTTACCTCTGTTTTAGTTTAAAGCTTTCACATGAACAAAACCTTCAGCATCCTTGCCTTCACCAGCACCAAACTTCTTCCCTTTATCAACAGGAGGAGGCAGAGGTTTTCATTCCACTAGCTTGGCCTTCAGGCATCTTCACACTAAGTGGCCATATTCATGACAAAGGTGACACCTGAAAGGAAAGGTCTCATAGTCCAGTTGTTGCACCCAAGAATATGAGCCTGCACTCATCTCTACCACATTTGGTAGTGGTCTACTCAAATCAATTTCCATGCAAAGTCATAACTTTCTTACCTAAGGTTTACGTTGAAGATTCCATCGACCTTTTGAGCATCGAAGCTAACATCTGAAGAACATCCTCTCGACAACATTCTATAAGAAATCTGGGTAACCGAACCCACACCAAAACCTGATTTGGTAGTTCTTCAGAAGGATTAAATCCTACATGCCATGGTTTGATGAAAAGTCCAACCTGATTATAAAAATAGGGCCCACCCTCAAAAACCCTATTTTGATCAACTAAACAATGTAACGTAACCATGAAAAAATTATTTTCCAGCAACGTGACCTCCATTTCACCCTCTAGTTCCCACACTCACCAAGCCCAACACTCCTGAAATTGAAGTGAGACTCTCAATCCTAAAAACTTGCAATACAGTGAATGCTAGGAGTAGTATTCCACATCTTTAGAGATCATATCAAAAGGGATTACCAGTTTGGGTCTCTCTTTGGACCGCTCCAGGCATCCATTAATCTTCATGATCTGAGATCCCCCAGGCAAGCTCAAATCTGATGCACCTATAGTATGAGAAAAGAATGCATTTTCAAATCTTCTCACTTCCTGTCTCAACCTATTCGAGCCCACTACTTCGCTAAAACTCCTACTAGGTGCATTATTAGAAGGCTCCCTCTAAGCCATAACCACACCCTTCCTTGGACTGTCCTCAGCACTAGAATTCATAGTTCCCCCCACGCACTCGATCCTCCACCCCTCTCTTATGCAATCACTAACATGACAAAGACAAGCTAGGGCATGGGTGCCCGAGCTCAGCATCGAGTTACAGACACACTCCATCTAGTGTATTCACACCATACCATTCAAAGCAAGATTATGATTATTCCTCTATTACAAGCTTTTCACCTTGAACCATTTTTTTTTGAGACAAGCACTTTTTGGGGATTATTTGAATTGGCTAACGTTTAATGCTTTTCTCTAGCAATTTTTTCATGCTATCATCTTTTTTCAACTTTGGAAAGAAAAAAATAATGCTATATTTAATCACGAAGAATGTGATATTTCATTCTCTATTAATGAGAAAGTCGTTATTATCTTCTTGATGTACTTGCAAATCTAGGCTCAAGTGGAGAAGATGGCACTAGACCTTCACCACCTGTAGGAGCTCCTTAACCATTATCAGAGTACCCCATGCACTATATTAGAGTTCTACTAGATGACATAAAATACTAAAGTATAAGTTGGTCCTACAGTAGGGGCCACTTTTTGCCTTGCCCTCCTTTAATGGGTGGTTGGGCTAATTTTGGAAAATATGATGTTGGTCCTACTCATTGGTATTCAATGATTAATATTATTCTTGCTTATCCCACTGATGGTTGGTCGATAACAATTCATGATGACGCTCTCGATGGTTAGAGTGCTCTAGAGATCTTGGATGAGGACTGCCTACTTAGTCAGTGCTTCCTAAAGATGACCCTCCAATTCATGATAATCTTCCAGGTGTTATTACATATGAAGTAATGACAAAAACATATATTAACTTACATTAGTGAATAATTTTTAGTGTTGCATGATTAGTGATGAATCCATTCATTGCTTAATCTAGGAGAAACACTTTTCCACATCTATACATTTCTCTTAATAAATTTATAATTTTAGCCACCATATTTATCTAAGAAACAACCCACACAAATTAATCGAGAGTCCATATTATTGATCATAAAATAATATCAAGGTTTAAAAATAGTACTATGATAATTAATTTAATGACTCTATTTGTTTGTGTGTGTGTGTGTGTGTGTGTGTGTGTGTGTGTGTGTGTGTGTGTGTGTGTGTGTGTGTGTGTGTGTGTGTGTGTGTGTGTGTGTGTGTGTGTGTGTGTGTGTGTGTGAAATTATAACTTTACCAGTGTATATAACTCACATTGTATTTTTTTGTTGATAATATTACATCTATAGAGATGAGTGAGTTATTTGAATGCTTTACCATCACATTTGATTTCCATGATTTAAAATTCCTAGAATAAAAGGAACAACATCACCAAAGTTATTATTTTCTAATACAACATAGTATCCAGTCCATTAGGATACTAATTGTCAAAACTAATAGAGTCATCAAAATCTTGTTTTGACATAATTCTATTTAATATATTATGTGTATTGACAACATTATGCCTAAGTATAAACTTCCTTACTCATATCCTTCAAAATCTTGTCCAAGTAGTGTCTCTCACAAATGTACTTAATGGGAGCACCCATCAACAATAAAGACTAAATATACTATTTTATTAAGATAAAATGGAACATACAGAGTTATAGAATTTTCTTAAGGGTCATCATACAAAGGATAAATCCCTTCATTCATATAAACATGCTTCTAATATTTATATATAAGAATGGAAACTCATATGTATTATAGTTTACCTTCACCATGAAGTGAATTTATTTTTACCGTATTTTTGATAAAAATAATAATTTAACATAACACTAATAGGTATAAACCTAGATAGATATTATAATGCTAAAGATGTATAACAATCAATAATTCTTATTTTCTTAATTTCTAAATATGGAAAAGTGTTATTTTTGGAAAACATTAGGAATAAATATACATAACTAAGATACATATTTTTATTGACAATTTAAATTTTCAAAAAGTGGAAATAAATATTAGAGGTGATCGTGCATGCTTAGGATCAAAATAATAATAAGAAACTAGTTTGGTAAAAGATTGTTATAGGTGGGCATGAGTGAAATCCACATACATCTATTGACTATAGACCTACCCCAATTGACTCTAATTAATGATTGACAGGCAAAGACATAAAGAAACAAGTCCTTGATGATGAAATATCATAAATATAATAATATATTTTTGCATAAGATCATTTTAAGTGCAACACAACATAGGCCACAGGAGTTCATTGAACGTAGAATTTTCTTAATGAATTATTTAAAAAAATGACTATTGCAGCACCAACATCTATATTAATTATTGTTGTTGACATGTTTTTAGATCTCAAATATCATGTGAAATACATGGAATGATAAACCCCTTGTTTCCTGCACACAAACCAAATTGAAATCAAATGGGGGTGGGGTTAGGAGGAGGGGCTATCAGGTGAAAAGGATTGAATTGGATTTATCTTATCCAATCTTTATTGAATATCCAAGCACTAGACTACATTTCTAATACTACAAATAAGGCTTAGACTGAAATGTAGTTCTCCTTCTTACGTTTATGTGTCTAATTATGAATTTAAGTCTAGATAATATTTCTCTTATTTTAACTTTGGCATAAGCATTCAAATGTGTTCATATTATGAAAACATTCAATTTAGCTTCAAAAAATATATAGATAGAACATGAAATTCATTGAATAGATTTTCAAAGTGAGGAGAGCCAAAATTAATACCTTAGAGTAGCCTTGTACTTATAAAGGTTTCAATTTTTAATTTGGTGACCTATTGGAACACAAAATAAAACCCAAGATAAGTCCCCAAAAAAAAAAGTAAGAATAAAATGAAGAATTAAACTTGACATAAGGTACAAAAATTATACTTGGATAATTTCACTCCTTGTGGATAGGACTATTCGACTATTCCCATCCATCAATAATAGACTTGTAGAAAATGAAAACAAACCAAGATTATGGATCCCCATGATAATATGTGAAGATTACTATCAAATGGAAGTATACATGAACCATTATAGATAATACCAAAGTAAAATACACCAACGGATATTGTATTCACTATCAATAGTTTATATGTACAAATATACAACAAATGACATAACATATGGGCTTATAATTTGGATATCTAAATTTTCCCTTGCCAATGCCATTATGCCCCACGCCAGCAACACCCCACCCCCCCCTCCCCGGGCCCCCGCCGCACCTCTACTAATCTCACAATGAAATTGGTAAAGTAAAGAATTAAACAAGAGTGTGTAGAAACACTTTATCCTATGAATTGGAATTTTGATTTTGCATGATAAACTTGTATGTATTCTATATCATGTTGCCTATGGATAATCCTTGTATTATGATAAATGGAACTGTATGCATGTTTGATTGTGAATGATATGGGTGTTAGGATGTGATTAGTCATATTCATTTCCGATATAGGGAAACAAATAATCCATTAAGTGGTAAACAAGGATCAATATGTCATGGGGTGTTACCATACCCATGACCATATTGACTTGAGTAACTAATCTATCTCTAATCTTGTATCTTTAGGTAAAACATTGTATAAAATGTGCCCCCTTGTTGGATTACTTAGAGAAATTAGATTATTGTGTTGAAACATTGATGAATTGAGAGCCAATCTCAGTTTTTAGTAAAGAATCAATCCCATGAGTTAGAAATATGGATATTTTAACTCTCACAAATGAGAGATTATACCCAATGTACTAATCCCCCAAAAGTTTGAATGATAATGGGTTCACTATAAATGATTCCAAGCCCATTGAGTGTTAATGAACTTGAACGCACATCAACTAAAATAGAAGATGAAACCCCAAAATAGGTTCACTATAATTAATTTCAAGGTCATTGAGTGTTTCTAGACTCAAACATACATTAACTGTAATAGATTATAAGCATATCACTATAGATAGATTTATATTTTATTTGCATAATTGTAAAAGAATAAATAATATACATGCCCCCATCATGACCAAATTTACCATAGATTTAAATTAAAATGATTTTGTTACCTTTGTAATTATAAATTTAAACCTTGAAACATGTGAATGAAAAATTGTCATTCTTTTTGAAGTTTGAAACTATAAGTTTGAATTTTGAATAAACATAAACATGAATACATATTATTCCCCTCCTTAAATTTGTGCTAAATGATATAGAATTTTATGCACCTATATGCTAAACTGAAACCATATTTGTAACTTGTAACTTTGATCTTGTAATTATTTTTCATATTCAAATGAATATGAATTAAAATGTGTATGATTTTATATTTTTTAGTATTAAAAAAAAATAGTTCATATGCATTTCATATGCACCTATAATTTTTATCGGTGTACGAATG
>JARHVA010004284.1:1320000-1372500 GCA_037957365.1 Torreya grandis | reverse complement strand
AAATTTATATGTTCCAATGTGAACTTTGGTACCATGTGATTATGATAACCTAATAAAAATGCATCCTATGACATTGTAAATTTAGGTAAGATGCAATTGGGTAAACTATAAAACCAATATAAAGCCTCTCTCTTGATATTTCTATTGAATGTTTTGAATAAAATAAATCCATTATTTTCCCAATCCGTAAAGTAAAGTGTATATCGATTTAAATGAGTACAAATATATCCATGACCATTAAACAAGGTTAGTGTAGGCATACAAATACATTGTGGATATGGATGTTCATGTATAACTCATGTAAGGGGTTTTCCTAGGATAAAATTATCTTTGATATTCACACACCATCATCTAGTTTGTAAAGTGAGATAGATAACTTATTTTTGGAGGTCACCAATAACATGAATTGTGGATATAATATGACTAGTACAAATACTAGTGGTTTGGAAAAGCTCACATATTGGTTGTAATTGATAATATATTTTAAAAAATTGTATGAATGTATAATAAAAAATGTCACTACACTTATTAGGAGCCCATTTTATGAAAAAATTAGTATAAACTTTTAAATAATTGATTATCTTACAACATTAAATTTGTAGAGAACTAGAAACATCACATTGTTCTTCATTGGATTTTATTTACTCGGGATAGGAAAGAGAGTCATCATAATGAGTACTATTGTGATAATTTTGTTTTATTTATATAGGAATCTTATCTTGATAACACTTTCATACAATGACATGATCATCACTTTCTAAATCTAAAGCAATAGTGTCACTTTTTAGTTGCATTTCACACTCATTTGCACCATTTGGTATTTCAAGATAAATTATATAAGTATCATGAGATGTTATAACATCATTTTTATATTCCAAGGGATTATAAAAATCACATGTCTAGATGGGAGTTTGAGATATCATATGCATTTACATCATTTACCTTTTATACATAGGAATATATAATAACACACTCATTCATATCATTTACCATTTTTATGCATGCGCTATGATTTTATTATTTATAGTGATTATTGTGTTATATAACAATATCAAACTTAAAAGGTAAACAAGGTTAGATAATTATTTATTCATCACATTTTGAGCCTTGTGAGAATTAAAGGTAAATAAGATATCCATTATTATTATGGTCATTATTTTCTAATTTAGGAACAAAAGGATATGAACAAGGAATAGAGGAAATTAATTATTCAACTTATGAATTGGTATGCTCACTTTCTTATTCATTATATTATTCAATATTGTACCAATCACCTTTATTTTCACTATTGTAATCATATTCATTATCATAGTCATAACTATTACAATCATATTCTTCATTAATGTAAGAAGCATGAAAAATTCTACAACTATGATCATTATTCCATAATTATCATAAGGATAATGTGTATAATTTTTAGATAAGACTATATTGGTGTAGGATATTTATTATTACATTTGCGTGTTAAATGGATAATCCATACACATGTAGATTTGACATACTTAGGTGTGATAAGAGGTTAAGTGGGTGAGAGAGTGGGTTACACCTAGAGTTCAACTTAGTAGCATTATGAGATCTCCTATGAGTTCCATAGTGAGTTACACTTAGTCCCATAATGAATTATCATGTGAGTTAACTCCCTATACTCCTTTATATTCTTCTTCACCAAGTTATTGTTATAAATTAGATAATTGGTAAGAAATATAGTTTAATACATCAGGTTATTATTACACATCCTCTTCTTAGATATTTAACAATACAAATAGGGTAATTGTTTTTTTAGAATTACTATATGCTCACTATAACATAAGATCACCTATTAGCCTATTATGACATGGTATTAGATCTAAAGGTTCTATCAATGAGTATTAGTTTATGTCCTTAATTTATTTTTTTTTATTTTGCTTAACTTATTCAGTGAAAACCCATAGATCTATCATTTATTATCTAACAACCATTCACATTAGAATTGATATCAAAATACACATACATAAGTTTTTAAAGGTAATCTTCATGTCCTTGTGTATCATTTGTAGTTTATTTTCCTATAATACTCAAAACATAAAATATATGTGCTTTGTTGCTTGCTTTTGGTTTGATTCTTATTTGCCAAACAATTAGATTGAATATTTTTGTGCTCATCTTGTTTTAATATGGTTGTTAAATCTATTATTGGTGTCTATTCATGGTGGTTTTCACCCATGACCCCTTTTTCAACTACTAGATCTTGTACTCCTTGTCATTTAAATCAACAACATCCACTTGACTTACTTTGAGCCATCCACCATTGATATTAATCACCCTAAGAAATTTAAAAAACTCCTTGAATACCATCTATGAGGAATAAAAATTTGTGTCCATATTTTTTGACTAATGAACTTAAATAACATGTACCAAATCCCAACACATGATAGTCATAAAAAAATACATCACTAATAAAATTTGATGATTTTAAAGCTAATGAAAGTTAAACCTAACATCCTTCATTTTCACTGTTACCTTCTTGGTCACGTTAACCCATAATTAAGCTTGACCCACAATCAATCACATAGTTAACTACCTAGGTGGGGAACAAAGGGCAACATAGCGCGTGTTGACCATATTCAAATTAATCCCAAATATTACAATTCTATTCTCCCATTTCATCCCATTTCTTAAGTGAGACAATGAGGAGCATGTTGGTTTAAGATTGGTGATAATAGTAGTGATCAAAGAGAACATGTTAGGTTGGCTTGAGATTAAAAACCTTTGATCAAATTCTCTATATGCATCCTTCATATTCTACTCATCATGAGTACTGCTCTCATTTTTATAGATCCTTCATATTCCACCAATTATTGAATCAAGGATTCAATTCCTCCTCCCTCCATTTGATGAATAGAATGTATAAATGTTAATAAATTTAATTTTTCCTAGAGAATAGAATGTCTAACTGTTAATGAATTTGATTTTTCCCAATCTATAATTTCCTCCAATTTTTTTTAACATTTAGAAACCTTGAAAAAATTTCTTATTTTGATTTTTTAGTAATATTAATTATATTTTTAATATATAAATTGTTCTTATTTCTAATTTCACATGTATAATTTCATCATAATTATATAGATTAGAATATTCCAAGTGATAAAATGAATGGACACTAAATTCAGATGTGACAAAGATGTACTGCACTCATTTTTATAAATCCTTCATATTCCATTAATTATTACGTCAAGGATTTGATTTATTATATGTTTATGTTAATGATATATTCATGCTCAATTCATATTACATCAAGACTCCAATTATAACAATTCGGTCAATGTCCCAAATTCAATGTTTGTATCAAACTATAACTCATCTCGAGAACCATTTACACTACAATAGGCATCAAATTTATTTGGTTGCAAGCATGTATTACTTGATCTTTGTGTGTATTCAACCATATTTATAATACCCTAAACTAGCCATGGATTGAGGATATTTGTCTCGTTTGCTCCATCGATGGATTTGATCAACCTACATTGGGTTATATTCGTATTATGGTCCTACATTGTCAGTAATCTTTCCACTTATTAGGGTTTCATCTAGATTTTTTAAACTTGACATTTGTTTCTATTTTTTATGAACTTTAGTATTTCCCTATTTTAAAAAATAAGTTAGGGATTCAGTGTGGAAAATAATGTATCAATAAAAATGAAAGAAGGAAAAAAATATTGAACATTTATTGAGGCAAGTGACATAGAATTATATGGATTACCATTGAGATGAGTTAAAAAATAGGTTTAAAATATACAAAATAGATGGACCTCATAATATCACAATGTTTGAATTTGAGATTATCATAGAATATTCATAAAAGCTAAAGCTTCTTAATCCTAAACTTCACTAAATCCTTATTGGTCTAGGCTCTGCTAGTTTTGTATGGATTGTGATACATCATTTAAGGTGCAATCGATGGAAGCTTTTTAGGCTATGTATAGCCCATCTAGTTTTAGGCTTAATTGTATGTTGTAATGAGGACTAGTGAATTGTTAGTTTACTCTCAATTTTATGTATTTTATAGTTAGAATATGGCACTAGTAGATGCATTTTCATTTGTAATTTATCAATACAAAGGAAACGACATGATGGATTTGAATTGGTGGTAATACGGAACATTAGATACTTGCATTGGTGCATTCATCCCCCAGCTGAATCCTGCCACATTTTTCATTATTCTTATAATAACTCTTTATGAAAAGGTGGTTTAGTATTTCTTCAATTCAACTCCAAATGTAGTTTTTTTGGTTGATTTTGGCATCCATTTCTATCATATTTCAACTATTTTCCATGTAGCGATCTATTAGTTCATATATTAAGATGTGTGTAAGATAAAATAATTGAGAATAATAGATATTTTTTCAAGGCTCTTCAATCATATACAAAATTATGTCAACAAGGGATCAATTATAATTGGTATGCCCAATGTACTTTTTTTTTAGGGAATTTATATTAATATCAATCATGGGCCTCCCAATACATATTCCATCAAGGCACCATACATGTTGATATTTATAAATGCATAAGACATGATATATAAAAATATTATATAAATCAACTTGGATAAAACCACTAAAACTATTATAAAAAAATGCATCACTACTTTTCTCATTATCTTCAAATAGAAGATCGACTTATTAAAAATCCCAAAATACACCACTCTTCCTTTTTGATTGAGATTGTTTTTAGGGCAATCACTAGTATTCTCTCATAAGAAATTCATGAAGTCAAATCAATTTATTCCACACATCAATGTATTCTTAAAATTTGTAATAAATAACAAAAGTCAAAGAAACATTATGTATATATGTTTCCAATTTATTATGACATTCATGGAAGGGTTTACTACCTCTTTAGAGGAGGTCATTTACTTATATGAGATCTTATTCATTATGAAGGTCAAAGATGTGTAGCTCTATTCATTAGAGACATAACCCAACATAGAGTTGGCCTCCTTAAGATTTGTCATAACAACTCTTTATTTCATTGTTCAAATTTAGAATATTTTCTCTAATCTCAATTTTAGAGGCACAAACATACCCATCATTCTACTTAACAATCATAATTTTTTAGGAGAAAGATCTTAAAAACTTAAATCTTGTGTTTTATGTTAAATATCACATTTTTCTATTGCAATCTCTTATTTTAAATATAATTTTAAATGAATTAATATTAACCGACATTATAGTTTCTAATATAAAATATTATATATTCATATTCTTAACAAATACAACAAGGATATGGTGATGATAAAATAAAATCAAAATTTATGATCATATAAATTATATTAGTTAGTTTATATAATTTATAAATGATATGATTTACAATGGATGACCCATATCTCCATTTATATTTGAGTGTTATTGTAGATAACTAATTCTAGTACAAGACCCTTTTACATTAGGTATGTTTCATGTTTTATCACATATGGTCGATATGCATACATTTAGATATTCTAGTAGACTTTCTTTTTTTAAGGCCTTATGTCATTATCCCCTAACATAGGTCTTCCTCATAACTTGAATTTTTTAAAACACTTTTTCATATAATAATATATCCATTAGATGAAAATTGTATGAAAATGTATATATCAATTATTCATTTTACTTTTTACAACTCTAAATGCTCTCAAAATGTCCAAACTATTCTTTTAGTATCTTTTCCTTAGTTAGACCATATGATTATCCCCTTAAAATATGGGTCTTTTGTGCCTTGATTTTCACCTTTTACTATATTTTAAGGTTAACCCATGTGTATATATGTTGTTGAAGAGTGCATGTGTACATGCACGTACACACACACATAGAACACTTTGTAATTTCATCATTTATGTTCTCATCCAACCCTATTATAAGTAGAGTCTTTCATGATTATTTTATCAGGTATTATCAAGAGGTCTTGACATTTAATCAAAGGAGTTATACATTGATTTAATTTTCCCCTCATAAATATATATAGTGCCAAGTGATTGTATTAAATTAAAGTTATATTAAGAGCATGCAGTTGGATTGAATCATATAGGATATGAGGGGAATCCCTTTATCTCATGGTTGAGATTCAACTCACATGCACATTATGGCTCCATATCAATATGGAGACCCATAAAATACTAATGTTAATATGATATTTCTCATATTAGCTTCTTATATTTGTATGAAACCACTTTAGAGTTTGATGTTTATGTTAGAGGTGATTCTACATTGAATAATATCCTCTTGCCTATGTAGTCTCTATGGTGGTCTTACTCCACCATTATAAAAATAATTGATACATATTTCAAAACTACATTCTTGCAAGTAAATTTATAAATTTAAATTTTTAGAATGATAATGATTGAATATTTTGACAATCTATATTTGAAATTGACTAGGTGATCGATAATCACTCTGTTGAAGAATCTATTGTGTAAGATGTAGTGGATTCTATATATAATTTTTTTTCTATGGTTTGTGTGTTTGTTTGTAGTATCTCCTTATTTTTAGAACCCCTCTCCATTTGGCATTCCAATCACTTATGTAATTCCATAATCCGACTTAGAGATGTAACAATAAGATACTTAGATCAATTTTTAGTTCAATTAATTAAAAATTTTAGCTGGACACCATACTCTTGGGCTACTCTTGTAAATCATGTTGCCAGGATTACATGGAATACTAATAAGGATTTTACTTTACAAATTTTAAAAGGTAATTTGTCACATTAACAAATGGAAATTCTAGATATTATTTTTATGTCTAATCTCTTATTATAATTAGTTATTCCACAACATGGAATATATTTGAATCCCATGATGAAAATTTGGTTTGACATATACTTTGATAGAACTAGTTATGCAACATTCTCTTTGGTACATATCACCTTGTGATTAGATTTCAACTTTAAATGTGGAATGGTCTTCATGATAATTGCATACAATTATGGAAATCTCTTGATTTAAATCCTAAATTAGATCTTGAATATATGTTGGATGACCTTACATACTAGGAAAAAATATGGAAAATAAGTCATTTTTCAACACAATCTGAAGAATCTGAGGATGGTATAAATGACCATGATCATAATGGGCACTACTCAAATTAGTTATAAATAACTGACATTAGACAATGGTATAATTGTATACATGTAATGAAGAATAAGCTTTCTTTTAGTTTCATAATTATGTTCTATCATCTCATAAGACTCCCTAAATTTAGTATCCAAAAGTTATGGTTTGATAACTGGAAAGTATGGTAGTCGTGGTCTATGAGGAAATCATTTAAAAATAATTGGTTGGCTATTTTTCTACACTAAAGCTCTAATAATTCAATATGGGTTATGCCTTGACCTTACTATGGGTGATAAGGAAACATACCATTAAAATTTAATGGGATAAATTATATCCCATATGGGCTCATATAATTTGTAATGCATAAATGTCATATAAATTTTTATTGTGTCACCTACTAGCATTTACTTTCATGTGTTGTCTGTAAATACTAGTATGTCCATGCCTCTAATTTAATACATAGAATGATTAGTTGATGGAAAACGAGAATATCATGTGGGATTCTTAGCAATTTCACATTTTTTCACCCTCTCCTAATTCAATGGGCTTTGTACCAAATTCAAAACCCTATCTTCATTTTATGGGCTTCCTAGAAATTTCACTTTTTCATCCTTTCCTGAAGCTATGGGCTTCATAACAAAATCAAATTCCTACACCCCACCCACATGAATGTAGTTAGTGTGTACCACTTAAGATAATCTATAAACTTAATTACCTCGTGCATGCACTATTTTATCCACTAATACATATTGATATATTTATTTAGATATGTTTTATTAAGGGTTTTATATTGATTTCAAGGAGGTTTTGTACATTATTATAAACTTTTGTTCATAGTTTATATCATATTTTTCTTAAGTGGTTTGAATTCTCATATTTTAATTTCTGTGTGCACTATTCAATCAGTGTCCTTTGTATTTTTTATTTTATGATAGCTAAAATTCAATTTAAAAAAAATCCTCTACAATACATGAAAACTTACATTCACTCAATATGAAAAATCCATTTCTAATTCCTTCAATGAAATGTTCTCCTTGTAGGCTACAATAGATGGAAAAAAGGTGGGAAGAAATAATGGGACTTTAACTATAGAAGTTGGGTGAGGGTCCATTTGATTGCAGTTGTATCAAGTGGCCCAATTATCCTAACATCAACTAGATAGAGTTGTGGTTTTCTAAGGTTGAGTAGGATAGGTTTCACAACTTCATCAAAGGAGAATCGAGAAGGGAAATGTTCCCTAAAAATTCTCATGTTTCACATCATAAGAGAAATTTAGCTTTTACTGGAAAGGATATCAAGATCACCACAACCTATGAATATGTCATGTGAGTCACATCACACTATATATTTTAAGTTGGTGTCTATTCAAATGCTATTGTGTTCCATTCATGTGCATTTTTTTCATCTTGCATCATTATTTTTTTTCTCACCATAATTGTGCAAATATTGGTGTTCATATGGCCCCAATGACTTTCAAAATATTGATGCCATACAAAAAGATAAGTCTTTAATTCCCAAGTCTAGAAAGTGTAGCCAACCGAGTCAAAAACATATAATGTATGGTTGTCATTATCATTTTAGCACATGATGCATGGTCTATAGACTTGATCATGTGATGCTCACATAAAATCAAGTAGAACATAGATAATGAGTATAACTATCTCCATATCCAACAATATGAATAGTTCAAGGGCAATAAATGTTTTTTTTCTCCTTACATCAACCCATCTTAATGAATGGTTTCATAGGATACTATTATTGGGAATGTCTATTGATGATATACACCTTAAACACTGGGAGATGGTGCATGACAAACTTGTACTATTTAATGTTGAAATAGAACAAGATGGTTTATTGAGGAAGGATGACATATATAATAGAGAGTGATTAATCAAGCAAGTAAAATACATGTTCAATGGTAATGATGTAGTAAGTGTTTGGGAGTGGTCATTGGTGAATCCTAACTAGTAGTTTTTATATCATGGATACAAAAGGGGAGATCTTTGATGGATATGGGGAGATCCCCTTCATCTTTCACATCCAACTACCACAATAGTTAGAATGGATGTTTAGATTTGCAAAGAATAGTTTATTGGCAATCGATGTAACATTTGGGATGATGGTAATGAAGGTATTGTCCCAATGTTTGTAAGAGTAGATGATAATATTAGTTATTTTGATCTTTCTAATAATAGTAGTTGTTCTAATGTTTTTATTTTTTTCTTGTAGAGTTTCAAATGTACACATTGTTGGTGTTTGAAAGTCTACCCATTGCATGGGTAATTATGTCTTGGTCATGTAATTTCAACATAAGACAATGGATGTAAATTATTTTTCAAAGAGTGCAGTTGAAATACATTGAATGGACAATTAGTGCCTTCATGGTCAATAATGCGAGTATGGAGATAAAATTTATTCGGTGCATCATCATTATTCCTATATACATCATGAAATTTTAATTTGTATGTTCATAGACACCATCCCCACATTATTGCATTAACTTATCCAAAATTATTATCTTATTTATGGAGACATTCAAGAGTGAGGTCTATTTATGCATTTGTCATGTTCATCGCACGTGGTTGAAGAATTTGCTAACAAAGGTGAAAGATGATGATGTAAGACATGTGATGTTTCAGGACTTGGGGTTCATAATGCATAGTTGTGTTAATGAAGAAATAGATACAAATGAGTCTATAAATTTTTTATAAATATATTATTCCCCTCATCTCATTTTTGTTGAATACTGGGAATAACACTAGGCATACAGGGTTGGAATGTGGTCACAATATTGGCAGACACTTTTGCATGTTGGGCAAGACACCAATAGATCTATAGAATCTTACCATTCCCATTTGAAATTTTATTTCCTAAGCACATTAAGGACTTATACACATCATAATGTGGATTGGTTGGTTTACCAACTGATAACATCTATTTACATACATCATTTGTGGATACAACTATGCAAGGACAATGACTTCCATAGGAACATCAAATTAGAAAGACATGAAAATTTTTCATGGCTAAGGGATTTAAACATCCCAGATTCTCATTTTATCTTTGATAGTAGAGACCATCATATGGCATGGGTGAAAATTAATAAGTATGAGATGTTGCATTATCGAGTCTTCAATGTGATGCCTTCTATGTCAAGGTGAAAATACTCATTTTCAATCCAAGGATATACTTGTAATCATGTACTCAAGGTGGATCTGATGATAAATATGACAATTCAAGTAGTTATATAGGATGAAGCCATAATGCATGGTGTTAACGAGAGTATAAATAACATTGATTTTAATTAGTATGTAAAATTTGTTTCCCCCCATACTATATACATTGAAAAAGTCAAGGTGACTATAGTTTGTGTAATACATTTTCATTACCTAGGTCAAGGATAATGAATTTTAAATTTAAAATGAGGGAAAATGCATGGATGTCATAGGTTTGTAAACTAAAATGCATGATGTATCATATATGGATATGAAAGGATCAAGTTGTATAATAGAAGGTGTTGCGACAAATATGGTAGATGACACTAAAGACTAGCTCAGGAGGGCTAATATTTTATGTCTAGTAACAACTTAGAGTCATATGTTTTTTATATTTTTTGGAATTTCTAATTGGATGCTTTTCACTTTATGATTAGATTCTATATACTACCAAAGTTGATGATGTTGAGGCCCTAAATGTGCAGCATGAGAGATATTTGATAAATTTTATGCAGTGGATAGAAGCGTAGAAACTATGGCATTATTCAAAAACTATATGGCATAGGTTTACAACAAGGTGCATAACAATATGATATCGAATGCACAACACCTAATGCCTCATCTATTCCAAAAATTTTAGGATGGGCATGGAACTTCCACGCATAGATAGATAGAATTCATAGAAAATATGAATAGATACAGATATCAGAGCATGCCATAGGAGACCAAATGTTTTCCAAACCTAGCTCTTAACAATCCAAAATGACAAGTCTAGGATGACTCATATAAAAAGGAATTAAAGACAGATAGGGGTGTATTTAATAGATATAATTCATCCTAATTATAACCATTTGTAGGTTTCATTAATATAAAAACAAAAATAACTGCATGTAATAACAATAAATGCATGTAACAAATAATAAGTACCTTTATTTGAAGGTGAATAGTTATCTTAGACTGGCTGCATGTTGTAACATATTGCATAAATGTACTATCTCTTAAATGATTTTCTATATAATATTTAAACCCTACCCTAAGGAATGTGGTAACTCTAGCCATTATTTTAAATATAAATTGAATTTATAAATATTATATAAATAAATAATGTCACTAATATTATATAAACAAAGAATTTAATAGTTTTGACATTCATTTGATTGGTTGGTAGATTTAGTAACTTGTTCATCGTTATAAGAATTTCTTTAGTCCTCTTCTTACAACTACCTTTTGACAACTACTTTTGCAATGGTGGTCATCTTCAATTATAGTACTTCTGAGAATGTGTTCATCATTTATCCTTTAGATCAAATATTCCTTTTACCCAATCTCTCTGTGATTCCCTCGTGTCACCATGTAAATGAAAAGAGAGTACCCCTTAGGGGACTAGGATTAACTAAGATAATCAAATGCAATAAAATATTACCCATTGTAGGATAACGAATGATTTTAAGAAATGCCCAAAAAAAATAATTTAATTTAATTCATCAACAACCATTATTTTGGTAACATAAAAATTACCATTATGAGAGTGTCCATATAAATGGAACAAAGTATGTGTCTCATACTACTATCTAAAAATCATAAATCGTCTACAATAATAAAACAAAAATGTATTTCAAGATCACCAATTTAATCTCATGCCCATATAATAGAGTTGATGATTAAGTTAAGGAAAGTCCTATAGGGCATGTAAAGTATGTTAATAGATACTCTCCTACTCTTTTCATCACATTTTCCCATGTTGCATACAACCCAACTACACCTTAGATATGTAACAATATTTGGATATGGCCTAGGTAAGGTGGGAAAATTATTGGATATGGATATTACAAAATTTGTATTGTATCATACAAAGATTTAATAAAATTTTTAAAAATATAAAAGAAATTAAATAAACCACTCATTGATTATAAAGAGGTGAATCTCCTTTCTGCTTAACACAATACTCTTCATTGAAAACGTTTTTTGACATACTTTTAGCATTGTGTTGGTAATTTCGAATGGATTTGGAAGGATTATATATCCAATCCTTTGCAATGAAAATTCTCTTTTATTATGGATTGTTCCATAAGGATATCTACTCTAAATGACAAAATAAAAGACAATAATTTTTTTCTCACTTGTACTTGCACATAAAGCATAAAATATGGTAATCAAAACCCAATAGGTGTAGGGAAAAAGAAGACTGACACCAAGCTACTAACATATATTTTTGTAAGGAACTAGTAATTTAAGTATAGCCTATTCAATATAACATATATCTAAGCCATATCACACATTGTTCCATAGAAAGTATTCAATCCATACATTTTCCATCAACTTACCTATAATGGGATCCAATCAATCATTTGCTCCCATGAGGTATCTTCACCAAGATCAAATCAATCATGTTCTTATGAGTAACCTAAATCAAAATTTAACCAATTATGTCATTGGTTACCTTGATAGGGAACCAAAAAATCATGTTCCCAGTAGTGGTGCAGAGGTAAAATAAATAAATGACCAAATATTCCCTTCATTGGGTCTACTCTTGTTCCATAATTCATTCAATGCTTTGTTTCTCCCTAAAGGTTCCATCTTCTCATAATATTTCCTTGATTCTTGGGCCATTGGCCTTCTTCTTGATATACCTATCCCTTATACATTTTAGACACACTTCTTGGAATCATTTGGAATATATCATGTCACTAGTATCCACTCTTGACTCACTTCTTAACATTGGTTTCTCTTTAGCATTCAATTCTCTCTACTAGCTCACCATTAGGTGTATATCATAGGTTTAAAACAACAATATTTGAGGTAAATTTTAATATTATGTACTATTGTAATAAATGATCTCATATTACCCTATTTAACCTATCTTAGATCATTTTAGTTGTTCCATCCTACCTCATCATTCTGTTTTATACCATAAGTTCTTAAAGAATACCTAAGGAATGTAGCCCTTTTTGGATAAAAATCCTTGGCTAGGACACTCCATAGCTCATTTTTGAAAACTAAGTTCATATTATATAACTCTTATCCTATTTGAACTCTGTTCTTAATCTTAGAACTTGATAACCCATGATAATGTGCTTTTTAGTTCAAACATTCCCCAATTAGGTCTTCAACCCTAAAACCCTAAGTTTTCATTATCCCAGTCTTTAGACATGCCAAAGTTCCCAAGAATAATGTTATTAACCTATGTAATATTAATTATAAGCTTCCTAAAAAATTTAGGGTTTCAACTACTTTGCCAAGTACCTAAACCTATCTCTTGCCAAGAAACCCTACGTAGGGTATGTACTCAAGCTAAAGAGTATAGTAATATAATGTATTTTATTGGACATTATTTCAATCTATTATAGGACATTATAAATGTCAATACCATTGATAATCAACTCTGCAAATATCTATTTGTTCTCATCCAACCCTTGTAAGCTTATATCCTACTACACATAGAATTTTGAGTCTTTGAACCACTTTCTAATAGTCCTAGTAATCCTTGTTTATATTTCATGAAATTAAAGTTATTATTAATTTTTGATTTCAACCCTAAGTCTTTAAATACACCTTTTTACCTTACTAATATTCTATTTTCATTATTCAATCCTTTCCAATCTTCTAATCTGAGTGCTTACATAGTTATGGGTTCTCTGATAGGGCTAAAATAGGGTTCTAGCCATGTAATTCCATTCAAAGATGGTCTATCTCTTTAAATAATCTTACTTAATCATTTCAACCTCATTTGACATATATTTTTTTCTATAGGTATAATTCACAGACTAACATCATCCACACCATTTTCTCATCACTCAAAATGACTGTGAAAATAGGGTATTAATTTACCCAAGCCTATGACATCTTTAAGGGTTATATTTATTTTATATAGGGATCCAAATCCAAAGAACACTATCTAAAATTTCCTCATTATCATATCAATTATCTAATACTTCTCCCTCATTCTTTGTCCCTAGACACACATTCCCCTCTTCTTATTTGATTATGAACAATGTCTTATGACTATAAAATAGGGTTCTTGTTATCCCAAAATTATGTACCATATAATTATCCAAATATTTGCCTTAAGATAAATAAGTCCATTATTTAATATAAATTTATCTAATCCATAGAATATCAACTTACCAAACATGTATTTTATATCCACTAAACTCTCAAGAAATGTTACGTGATCATACCCTGGTTTGTCACAAACTATGAATAGGGTATTCAAAGGGGAATTGCATCCTCAATTATTGTCTCACTTTGGAATATTCGCTTAGCTATCTAAGATTCTATATGATCATAAAAACATTTCATAATGAGTGTTTGTTATTTATTAAATCTTGAAATTTGGTGAACAACCCTATTGTTTGAATAATGTAAGGGTGGATGAATGAGTTTTGCAAGATCAAAGAGGGAATTTTATTAATACTATGTTTTGATATTATTTCATGGACTAGTGAGCTCATATTATATTTGATAAATATCTAGGTGCATTCCATTTGTGTCGATTCACACTACTTTGCACAATAATATCAATAACCCTCTTGAGTCTTTGTGAGAATAGACAGTTGGTATAGGGCATTCAAAATTGGCATAATAGAGTTGTCAAGTATGTTGGTAAATGGTACTACTAGGGGTATAGGAGATACAATACTTAAGAAGTTTTCTACTATATTTGTTAATCGTTGGTAAAGGTTTAATATCTCAACTTACTCCCTAGACAACTACAATCATGTAATTCATTAGAGAAACTAAGTATTGAGAAAATAGAATCTAGTGAATAATATATTATGAGCATCCCCATGAGTAATTCTTATTTCTTGAGATTAATGGAGTTATAATAATACTTTTTCAATAATATACATGGTTTATAATTTTTGATACGAAAAAAGACATCAAATAAACACTTGAAGACTTATACATTACCACTATGTACATACATCACTAGAAAAGATGCTATAGAGATATTGTTAGGTGTATTTCTTGAATTGATAAGATTAAGGAGGAGTTGAAGGTATATCAGCCGTGCACATCCATTACAAACCATTTCTTGGAATATTAATGATTTAGGATGATTAATAATGATAATACAACCCTTAATAAACCTTAGATGTCTTTTGAAACTTTTTGTGGAAGAATTAAGATTAAATTGAATGCTTTCGGACTTGATTATCTGCATATAACCCTAGAAGTAGGTTTTGGGTGATAGAACTAGTTATAACCATCAAAAGTCTTTAAAATTTGGTATATAGCTTGGATAAAACCTGTGATAAGTGATTTTAAGGTTTCTAAGTCATTTTTGTACTTATCTATACTTCTATATATTATTGTGTGTAAATAGGGTTGTGGTAGGCCTAGAGAGGCCTAATAAGGCTTCATAAAGAGGAAAAAGTATCCTAAACAGTGATCTAGTGAGTGAATCAAAGATTTAAACTTGGTCAAGAGTAAGATGACCATAAAGGGTATGTTAAACTAAAATTATTTGGTTTTTTTAATCCTTAACATATCATACATAAAGCATTTATGTAGAAAAAGGCTACTGGAGGAGATTAGGTGAAGGGAGAAGTATAAAATTGATAAGGAATAAGTTAAGAAGGGTATTATTGATAGGAAAGAAGGTATCAAGATACCATAAGGAAAATAATAAGAATAATAAAAACTAAAAGATAGGCATAGCATTTATGAACCTAAGAAGGACCATATAAACCAATTGTAGAGAGAGAACATTATTAGGAAGAGTTTAGATAAGTGTTGATCATCCTCTACATCAATTTATTCTTGACTCTATTTATAGACTTCTCCAAACCTATAGACATAAACATGTAGAGTTTTCATATATATTTCCTTCAAGGATCACTTGAAACATTCTGAATTCATACAAAGACTAATCCATAAATCTTGAGAAAGACACAACACGATGCTTAACTTATCTGTATTTATTGATTCAACATTTCATTAGAACATAGTCCATAAGTGGACTTGGTCACCTCTCTTGAGGCTTATTGATCATTTTATCATTATCACCTTTCCTCCCTCTTCATCAAGACCTCTTCCTATCTCTCCTCTCTCTCCTCTACCCAAAAACTAATGTACAACTACCTATGAAACCAATTTCAACATTTATTAGTTGGTAGTTACAAAGAAAAATCCTCTTTTCTTAATAACCTAACATATGGGTGAGGAATAACTAAATAATAAAATAAACATATCAATAGTTAATTTTAGATCAAACTAGGATAAAAATATTTATTAGAATTTAGCATTTAAATTAATGACTAACATTATTCTAACAAACCTTACTACATCAACTTATACAAAAATCAAATTGACATTAATAATTTGTTAAAGAATTTATAATAGTCAAAAAATATTAAGTTATAAGTAAAATCAATTACAACAAACAAACAAATTCAATGTTTAACTTACCTTTTAAAATAATTTTAACAATCAAATTTGTGTCTTGTAGTAGCCAACAATAAATAGAAGCAATTTCGATCAAGCAATAGTGGCCTAACAACAAAAGATTAGGCATACCAATATTAGGATTTACAACATTCCATGTCAAGAAAAAATGGATGTTTGGGTCAAAAATAAGAAGGTCCCTCACACACATTGACATTCAACTTTGACCAACTTTTTACCTCCTATTGCCAAAACTCAAAAATAGTGTTTGTTAGCTTGATGCTCCAGCATCACTTGAAATGGTAGTTCACATGGTAGTTTTTTCTCTTAAATTAAGTTCTTAGTTACATATATGTAGGTATATATAAAATTCTTGATGCATTAAATTGAATTTCATTTACACTCTCTTATGCATTTTAAATTACATTAGTTTTAACCAAACTCCACAAAACATTTTACTATGTTGATTAACTACATGCAAAATGATTAGCTACAGTTTCTGAATTATTTTTGGGAATTATCGCTATTTAATTTTTTTAATTGTGTGGTAGGTGGAATTAATACTACATGCGGAGTGTTGTCAAAACATGAGAGGAATTTCATAAATTCATATGTAAAAAATCAAATGTATTTGAGAAGCTAAATGTGGAACAGTAAACATTACATGAATCTCATGTGTGGTGGCCAGTTCCATCAATTGGAGGGACATTGTAAGCACAAAAAAATTCATGTGTCCTAATGGATTGTAGTGGGTAAATGTTCTCCTGCATTAAAACATAGCATATCTATCGCACCACATTTGGATGGTGAGCTATGAGTACATGACATTCATAAATAAGCCTCATCATGATTTCTACATATAGTCATCATATGAATGGCCATAATATGATGCCATTTTTAATGAATCATGGGGTACTCTTGGTGCCATTCCAGTGTATATAAATCCCTTCTTGGAAAAGTTCATGCCAATGAAGGTGTTCAATGATCTGAATCTATGTCTGTCTGGATCAAGTACATAATATATTAATTGGTGCCAAACTTCCATTCTGAGTGCATTTTGAAATATATAGTGTTTTGAATAACCTATTTTAGGAATCTAATCTTTGTTTGACATAGACATATTCATCATTATGAAATAAATACACAATCTCCCACAACACAAATTTTCCTCTCATCTAATCAGGTCAAAGTATTTCAAGAATATAACCACTATTTTTTTACAAGCATGCTGTAGAGGATGAAAGTGATGGTAACTATAATCCATCAGATGAAAGTGACTCTTCTAAAAGTGAATATAACTATTTTTATAAGAATATGTTTCAATATTGATAAATAGTGTATTACATATTTAAACAGTGTTTAGTCTTGTAATCGGTTTTGTTTCAACATGTTTAATTTATTACTAAAGAAAGTACATGTTTTTTTGTGCATTACATATTTATTTATAAATAAAGTACATATTTACTTGTCTATAATAGTGTTTTATGTTTTGATCATGTATTGTTTTGATGATCAAATGAATGAACAAATAAATAATTCTATGTTTTCATGTCCTTAAATAGTATTGAATTCTTCATTGTAATGCTCATTTGACACTAGAAATGGATTCAACCCCTCAAAAAATTTCATCTTTATTACGATGTATCTCCAAATCATAATCACCTCAAATGAAATTTAGGATTGAAAACAGTTTTGTAGAATATTTTTCTACTTTTGTTAAATCCTACTAAGTAAAGTAAGTAGTTTTATAACTTTCATCTATTCATTACTGAATATAAAATTTAGCTAAACCAACATGTAAGTTGTATTTAATCCAAATGGAATACCTTTGTTTCACTGTCTAAGTATTCTGAGATCATAGACTCCTCACAAAACATGTCCCACTTTGCTATAGTAGGTTGATGTGCTAAATCATCTAAATTATCTTATGGTTGATAATACTTGAAAAAAATATTAGCTCAGTGAATATCCATAGCATCAAGACCATGTATTTCATTGTCAATAATGGTTCCTCCACTATAATAGAGTCTAGATGAAAATCCTCAAGAATGATAATAGAGTTCAGATGGATCAAAATTATATGTTTTTTGTAAAACACAATGAATAAATAAGAAATCTAGCCATATAAGTTGATGTTCTTGAACTATATATATTTGTTGTGAATCATGTATATTACCCTTGAAGGATCTTGAGGCCATATATTTATTCATCTTTATGTGGAGTTGCAAGTTGTTGAATGATTGGTGGAGACAACTAATAAGGGATGTAGGTTATAGAGGTAAAAGGAAGATATTAGAATGTTTGGTTATGGATCAGAGGTATAGTTTAGTGTGGAAAACATGATTATATAGGTTTATAAAGTAAAAAACCTTCAAGAAATTTTGATAATATAAGTAATAAGGTGAGACTAAGAGTAAAATGGACCATTGAATCCTTAACACCTTGTGGACTATTATCTCAATCATAAAATGAGGTAATCCTTGGAATTGAAGGCATGAATAAACTATGTGATGAGATGATGATTGAGATATTAATATGTGTTTATTGTATATGTGAAGATTTTTTATTTTAATACAAGAGAGGTAGTGAGCTTTTACTCATAGTTCACAAAAGGATCAACTCTATTACACAATCAATAAACCCTATTTTGGTAGATGTTGGAATGGATATGCACTAGGAGAGAGGTAAGATCATGTATTGATGTAAATTACTAGGAAATAAGATCTTAATGATAATTATTGAAATAAAGGACACCCTAGAATCGAAGTTGACAATATATAGTCCCTATATCTATACTTGCATTGTTATTTCATGACTAGAAGGACTGATCTTTAAGAGAATAGATATTATCAGTGATTTATTCACTTCTAAAACATGCTTGTAAGTTCTTATTAGATTTTTTAAGTGGTTTATAATCTCTATTTGGTTGAAACATTATTTTTACTTATCTAACAAGGACACACTCCTATAAGAAACCCTTGTAATTTACACAGTTCAAGGGAAATTGAGTTAGAATGTTAGAACAAAGGATTGGATTTTCACTTTAAAATGTTGGAGTAGTTGCATTAGGGTAAGAAAGATCCTAAAAAGCATTAAATTTTGTATGAAAGTCTTTTAAATGTATTTGAAACAATTTTTTTCTCTTAGGTTTGTATACAGGCCAAGAAACCCTAATAGGGTTTAGTCAATTTGGATAGTTTACACCATTAGAAAAATGTGAAACTTTTTGGTTTGAAAGAAAATAATATGTAAAATAATATTTCATAAATTTTGGTCCTCTATAGACTCATTTTGTACATATTTAGTCAATTGAGTTGTAACTAGGAAGAATTAGGACTAAAAGGGCTAATTGTGTAGAGAAAAGGGATAAGAAAATGGTGAGGAGTAAACCAGATCTTAAAACTTCATAAGAAGTTATATCTATATAGAGGGAGATTATATGAAACCCTAAAAATCTCTGTGTAGAATGAAGTAATTAAGGGTGAGTTGATAGTTTAAAGGAGTAAATTTAGGTGTGATGAGAGCACATATAACTATATATGACTAAGGATTGAACTATGGAAACCTAAATCAAGATTGTTCCTTTAGACCTAAGAGCTAGTGAGAGAATTGCATGAAAAGTGAGATCAATGTTAGGAAATGAGCTAGGGGTGAATGTTATTGACATGATAAATGTATAATGAATCCCAGAAGTGTGTCTAAAATGTAAAATGTCCAATTACATGTAAAATAAGGCTACTAGTCCTAGGAACCTAGAGAAATGATGGAAGGAGTTCCAATCTTGAAGAGCAAAGGAAGCATTGAATGAGAATTTTTAGAAG
The DNA here is from genome assembly GCA_037957365.1 of Torreya grandis. NCBI lineage: Eukaryota > Viridiplantae > Streptophyta > Pinopsida > Cupressales > Taxaceae > Torreya > Torreya grandis. Next base: position 1,352,011 of record JARHVA010004284.1, on the reverse strand, counting down.
AGTAAACCATCAAGTGAGTGTAACCATTTGGATTGATAAATAGATAATGATGTTTATGAAGACTTCTCCCCTTACCTCTACATCATATCTACTTGTCTAGAGTCATAAACATCCCCTTTAGCATCTGAATAATTTTCATTGACTCTAAACTTGTTTAGTTTTTCCTAAACTCAAATAGTTGGTAAGAGTTCTTTGTGTGGGATCAGAAGGCCTAGGATTTTCATCTTTAAACTAAGAGACATAGAGACCTATTCAAGACAATCATGTTCCTTTGAATATTAATTCAATTTGAAAATAAGATAATGGATGCAATAAGTAATATATATAAGCATCAAAAAAGTTAACTATAAATCTATAGTTTATTTCACTATTGCTTAAGAAAATCCTAAAATGTTACTATTTATTTTAACAAAGCACTCAATTTCTTTAAAAACTATTACAATTAGCCAACATTTTGTAGAACTAGATAATTAGGTTTCAGGAGAACCAATCCTACATGCATTCAAAACATACACACCATAATTATGCATTTAGGACATACATACCATCTTTTATGAACATTCATAAATAATCCATCCTATATGTTATAGGATCAAGCAATTTTGCAATTAATAGAAACATGTCATGGTTTGAAAAATGCTTATAAATTATGTAATTACCACTCATTTTTCTTCAGTTTATATTTAAAATTTAAAAAAATCCACATGATTAGAAGAAGCTACAAAAATAGGCTAGGAAAACCTTGAGGGACTTTAAAATCCACGATGACATAGCCCATATGCTAATCAATAAGATTAGGAATATTTGGATGACATATATAGAGATTGTAATTACCATGTGTTCTCTACTTAGGGAGAAATTGCTTTTTTTAGGGATACGTTTTCTATTTTTGGTATGTATATTTATAGCATATTCTCATTAGAATTAATTTTTTTTTTTGGCTAAACAACTTCTGAACATGGTCATTCATTCATTCATAAAAAACTTGAATACATAAGATGAAGTAAGAAAATGGAGGAAAATAAACATCAATCTTGTAGATTAAAATGTGAATAATCATGTGTTTTTATTGATTTCCATCCAAATTCATAAGCATACATCATGTAATACTTGAAACATAAGTCATTACACACAACTACTTATCATTGTTCATGTATGGAAAACCCCATCTATTGTGATACATCCCATTATCTTGTGCTTCATTTGGAAAATATCAAAATCCACCTTCAAAATATACAATTGGTACTCATATATCGAAACTATTCCTTTGTGCTTCATTTGCATGGCCCAAAGAGTCTTCCCTCTTGTATCACGAAGTGCTTTTGTGTAGACATGGGCAACATATATATTGACAAAATTTATTTCAGCCTCCATCTTCTCATTCCTTAATGTGAGAAGTGCATAGTACAACTTCTTGACATCTATGGTATTGTCAGCGAATGCAATTTACAAATTGATAACATTTACCCTTGTACCATCATAAATCTTTGTTAATAACTATTTTTCCCTCTCGAGTGATTATTTTTCTACAGACGCTAGTGACAGTTGCAATCTAAGATGTTCTTTTGCACCCATTGCATTTTGGGATCTCATCCTTTTGAGAAGTTATTCCATACGCTCAGGCAATTGGCAAGCCACATTATCTTCTATATTTGGGATTTCATCTACAAAAAATATGATACATGTGAAATTCAATGATAGCATCCAATATTTTCAACATTGAAAAGCTAAAAAAATCTAGACATAAACAAGGGTCCATTAGAATATTCAAAATCTAAGAACATCTTTTTTTTTTAATATTATGAATAATTTCCTTAAAAACAAAGAGTTTTATAACTTAAATGAAAATAATGAAGTCATTATATTAGAGTATGAAATATTTACTTGTGGCATGGTCATTCTGATGTATTGTAGTTTTGACCCATTCCTTCTCTCCCCTCCTCCCTTGCCTCAAATCATGGGCCATAGACATCGACAGTTGTTATGTGGATTGCCTGAATAGACAAGCATGTTTTATGAGACAAAAAAATGTTAGAGAGATAATCCATGCATACAAATATTATATTTCACTCCTTACTACCATATTTAATCTTATATAGATAGATAGACCTTAAAACATGTGCACTTTATCACCAACATGTGAAAGAATGAAAGGAGAATAAGGTATATATGTGAAGATGACAAATCATTAGTCAAAAACATCATATACTATACATTGTAAAAATATATGATGAGTACATGGGAAAACTCATCATTGTACAATACATCAGTAAATGCAAATTAGCCACCAAACCATTGCTTAAATCGTACATAAATAAAATGTTACATATCCAATGCAAACCATAAATGTAACACCTGTATTCAAATATCCTATCCAAATAATATGTTTGACACATCAAATATGTCATACATATAATGCCAAGATGTATGTATATAAATAATAGTGTCTAAGACAATATCTATAAGGCAATATCAATGTTCATGTCATGGCCATTAGGCCCCTATAAATGGACAAACAAATGGAAGCAATCAACCACATGAATGCACATATATGCATGTCAACTTGGACACCTACATTTTAAAATATGTGGTTTAGAAATCTTGACAAAATGAAAGAATAAGAAAACAACATGAATAATAAACGTGTCATTTTTTGTAAATGAGAAGTAACTATCATAACTCCTAAACATGGTCTATCCATGCCTATGACTACACCAACATGTATCCACCAAAATCCTATATGTAATAACAATATACAACACTATCAAAATATGTAATAGAAAGGTTCAAAGAAAGGTATGGATAATAAATAAGAGTGCATATAATACATAGTCATTGTAATAAGTACAATATCAATTTTTTAGGTAACCTATCATGCACACTTTCATTTGTTACAACACCCCCCCCCACGATGAACATATCTACCATTATACAAATGCATTTCTCTCAAAGGATTGTGATCATCATCACTAGAATAGGCTTGAGGGTCATCCCTCTATAATTATAATTATGATTTTTAAATAAATATTGATGTTAATATTGAGTAATTTAAACTACACTTAACACCAAATTCATGAAAACCAATGAAAAGAATGCATTTAAGTTGAGGTCCATTATTGCATGCACCTTGTTGCTCCACCATTCTCTTTCTCACTGCATTTGTCAATTATATTATCTTCATTAATGCAGGCTTCCCTTCTCCATGTCAAGTTTTTAGTCAAATCATATGCACCCATCTCATCATTCATAGAATTTAAGGTTGTCTCATTGAGATAACATAACCTGGACACATCCTCCCTAGCCACCCATGATCTTTCTAGTCTATCTATCTTAATGATGCTCTAATTTTTCAAGCGTTGGTCTATTGGCCTCCTTTCTATTTACCTTTTGTTGATTTCTCTTCCCTTAGGCTTACATTTCCCACTTTCAGCACACCTATGGGGCCTCCTTTGAATTGGTTGCTGGCAATGAATCTTATGATGGTGAGTGTTAAGTCTATCTCATGACCAAAATGGATGGCCACCATCAACTCTAAATTTGTTGTATGGCCTCAACAAGCAAAGGTGCACATTCTACCTCACAACACCCCAATCCTTGATTTTGTACTCATCTGCATATTGTCATTCAATAAGGAAGATATGTGAGGTTAAAATCGTAAAGAAATAAACAAAATATAATGTGATCAACCATAAAAAAATGTTAAAAGCATAAAATAATAAGCACAAGATAACATCATCAAAGATAATCAAATATTTCTAAGCATTTGATTCCTCCTCTATTTCAAATTATGAAGCATCCAAAATCTGATCACCATCATCAACATCCTCATCATCATTGTCATCTAGGTCATATGACTCTGCCTCATCGTTTCACATAGGTGGACATATATATGTGATTCCAACTCCAAAGATATATGAAACAACAAATACAGCGATATGAACATGCCAAATGAAAGAGAGAGTACACAAAATATGCACATTTATAGGGATGAAGTCATTATTCAAGTGACTATCAACCATGTCCATGTGGCTCCAATCCATCCCTTCCAACTAAAACACAAAACAAAAACAACATAGAAAAATACATGGTGTGGCAAGAGTATTCTAATCTTGATTATTGTAAGAGGTAAGAAAGAAATGTTATCTAACATGAGAAATAATAAAAAATTAAGTTCATCTAAGGCTCCCATACATCCCTTGAGAAAAATTCATTGGATGCTTTGTGGACACCCTCTTCACCTTAGGTTTACTTCACCCCCTCCAATAATACTAAAAAAGATATAACATATAGAAAAAGGCATGCATGGTTCATAATTATTGAGCATGGAAAATGAAATAGAGTGTACAAAAAATATGTACATTTTTAGGGATGAAGTCATTATAGAAGTGACTATCAGCCACACCCATGTAGCTCCACTCCACCCCTTCTAACTAAAAAACAAAACAAAAACAACATAGATAAATACATGGTGGGTCAGTCAAAAGTATTATAATTTTGATTATTTGAAGAGGGAAGAAAGAAACATTTTTTAAAATGAGGATCAATCAAACATTAAGGGAAGCCAAAGGTTCCCATACATCTCTTAATAAATAGTCATTGGGTGCTTTAGGGACACCCTCTTCACCTTCAGTTTGCTCCACCACCTCCTCCTGTAGTATTAAAAATGGGAAATGTAAAAGATCAAAAGAGGGATGCATGGTTCAAAAATATTAAACATTTTACATATGCAAAAAGCATATTAAATCAGACATTGAAAATACCCATACCATCATTAAAACTACCTATGTTATCCCCTTATTTACATCTTTATTAGGTAACGATTCTATCTCACACTAGGATTGCACCACTAGTTATTTGTGGGTAAAGGATGGTTATCTCATAATAGTGGGAATACCATCCCCAATTATTGATGATCCATATAGATTCCTCATTTGATCTCTGAGGGGGAGAGGGTAATGCCTAAACTGAGCACTTACATGTAATTAGTACTTTCAACTAACTTATTTCTCCTAACACAATGCATATCACAACATACTAGCACAAACAAAAATATAATACAACTCAAATTCACATTCAAGTACAGTAGCTAAAAATGCATACCATTTGTTTGGTCTTAACATAAAGTTATGTGAGGAAATCATCAAAATTCCCACTCATCCATCTTAAATCTACACTAGTTAGCATTTATAGTAATAGTTGCCAACAAACAACAACTTGCATTAAAATAAGTTAAGAATATGCTTTACAATAGTAACCCTTACCAATGAAATGCTTATAGAAATCACTGTAAATTTTTCCATGAGAGTACATTGGTGTGCTGGTGGCTAGGGTATTTTGATTAGTAAGAAATGTAATGTAGGAGGCATGAAATAATTAGGGAAACCACTATTCATGAAATTGACACCCTATATTGAAAGTATATATTACGAGCCTTCAACAAGGAAATGTACATATGAGAAGGCATTACATTTTCTATAGATAGTGTAATGTTCTAAAGTAGAGATTGTATTTTCACATTATAGAAACTTAGCATACCAATTCATTTGGAAACAATCTATATAATATGGAAATGCCTCATGTGGTGATTCAAGGACGAGCTAAATGAACATTTGTATGTAGTAGATGAGATAGATAAAATGTAATGGATACATAACATTTTGAAAACTTTAAAAGAACCAAAACATGCTAACCATAAATTTCAAAGGTTAGAAATAATACTTTTCTAGAATATCATGTCCATGGAGATTGTATGCAAAAATAATTATTTCAATTGTAGCTTCTATGAAAGTAATTTATGGCTATAGTTAATAATCTCACTAAACATTCTGAATGAAAGAGTCATTAATAACAAGTATACATTACATAGTATAATGGGAGTATAACAAACACAAACACAGATTCTCATATTCTTACTTTGTGGAAGTCTGCACAAACACATGAAATATGATAATAATAACACATTCAATGTAATTAAAATCACACACACATGATGACCCTATCACAAATAATAGAGTAAATCTAAGCCCTTTCAAGCATAAATACATAGGAAATTGTGAATTAAAAAACATGAATGAAAAATAGATCTCAAGATATTAAAGCTTGGAAAATACTATAGAGGCTCTTATACACCCTATAATGGGAGTACAACAAACATGGATTCACATAATTTTACTTTTTGGAAGTGTGCACAAACACATGAAATATGATAAGAGTAACACTTTAAATATACTTAAAAGCACACATGCATGATGAACCCATCACAAAAAATAAAGTTCATATGGGCACTTGCAAGAAAAAATACACATGAAATGGTGAATAAAAGCACATGAATAAAAAATAGACATGAATATATTAAATCATGGAAAATACCACAAAGGCTCATATAAACCCTATTATATCCTACTAAACAACTCTCTTCCTCTAAATTCGTAGTGCATATGACCCTACATATAAGAGCTTGACCTTTTCTATAAAAACAACTTATTAAGAGGGATAAAATCATAAGTGAGCTTAGAATTATTTATACTGGACCAATGGTAAGGAGAAATAGGGATTAAAAAATATTAGGTATAGGTAAATTAAAGACAAATGTCCTTTTAAAGGATTTATTACAATCTTCACTACTTTTCTTTGCATTTTCATCTAAATAATTTATGCAAAGGAGGCTTAAGAAAACACTATGAATGTGCTTATCTGAAGTGTTTTCCTTTCTTCCCCATACCTATTCTTATTTTGTATGGTTTGGATTTTTTCTGTGTTAATAGGTTATGGATTTGATTTTTTCACATTGATGAAAATATCTGGGATTTGTTTCCTTGTTTAGATTATTCAATGTCCATATGCCCTTTTGTGATCACAAATATGAATGAATATATCATAAATAAGTTAGGGATTTGGTATTATGTAGGGTCATATTCACATTTTAATTAGGTAACTTTTATATTTACTTTCTTTTGTCCTTTAAATGACTATGTGTTAAAGGATATTCTATGTTTGAATAATACAATTTTGTTTCCTATGAAAAGGAGGACTGAGTATGTGTTTATTTTGAGAAGAACAACTTGTAAACTAAGTGGAAACTCAAGAATATTGATTTAAAACATATTTACCATTCTCTAAGGTGTTTATAGAGACTTAAGTGTTTGAAATTGTGTAGAGTTCATAAACACAGTTCACAATCATGTAGACCATTATGTGTTAAGACATAGTCTATAGAGAAGAAAGGGTAACCTTGAATAGGGGCATATAGAACCCTCAAATAGAATTAAATGTAAGGATAATCATGTACAAACCTTGGAAAATTATAAAAATGGTTAATAATCGATTTTAATGACTTAAAACATAATAGTTCTTTATAGTTGTTCATAGTTCTGATGGTAGGAGTAGTAATCACTTGATTTGATGTAGTTTTATTCATACTTCTCTTCTATATCTATGACATTTTATGTAGGGTCATATTCACATTTTATGCATCCATAAATATAAAAAACCTAAAAATATGTGATGAATGACTCTAACAAAATGATAAAACCTTCAACCTAAAATTGAACTCAACATTTGACTGGTGAAAAACTTAGGATTAAACATCGACTCCTCCACCCTTATTCTGACCACCTCCACTTGAGATATCTCCCTCCACATTGGATCCAATAGTGAGTGAATGGTGAAGGACATCTATTTCACCTTTAGGCTTGGTATTATCTGGTTAATAGTAAGCCATAAGAGATTAAGGCAACACTAAGAGGACATTATTATCCGCTTATTAGGGCATGAGAATTTGGGATTACCATAAAATGATTCACATGTCATGTTTGGTCCAAGGCACATGAAAAGTTCCATTGCACCTATGTAGTCACTATTCATGGTTAGCCTGATGGTGATTTTTGATTGGCGGTGAAGGTGGTGGTGACTATGATGGGGATGATTAGAATTAAGGTAAATGTTAGAATCAAAAATAACTATGGTTTAACTATAGTTAGTCATAATATTTTGATGATCAACGGAGACCAACCCCCTGATGAATGATGATGACTAGCACACACCAAGAGTTGGCACATATTAGTTAAGCTTTAACTTTTTTGATTGTGACAATGAAGGCGATGGTGGCAAAAACATTAAACAACCTAGTTATGATAGCCGACATGAGTGACACATTGCTTCTAAACCCAATCATCTTGAAATGAATGGGAGAATAAAACATAATGGTATTTATTCTTGTGAAGTGATAAAAGAAGGGGATTGATATGGCCATCACCAACTTAAGTATGTATCTTCTCTACCAAATGTTCCAAAATGGATGTTTTATTATTTTTGAGATTTCATTGGCATCTACTAGGTATTCACACAAGTGGCAAGACATTTCAAGTGGATGGTGAAGGAGAGTAGGATCACAAGAATGCCAGAGAGTACCATGGCTACGTGAAAGTTTGAACAATGACACAAAGGTGGAGCTCAATGAGAGGATGGTGATAACTTGATGGAGATGTAAGCATGAGAGAGATACCACTAGGTTGGCTAACATTGAGGAATAATGAGATTCATGATAAATAATATGTGGTTTGGCCTAGTACCAGATCATCTTCATTTATTTGCTTGAGTTATCAATGGTTTCTACAAACTTGTGCATGCATGCATATTGGTGGCACCATACATCTTTGGGTCTCCCTTCTCAATCTCTTGAATAAGTCATAGAGATGAAAACCTAAAAATCCCTTGGTCTAATATCTATTATTTTTATTGAATTATCCCTAAAATAATTATACCCTATTTCAATATAGATTGAAATAGCTTTATTAGGCCTTTTTTAAATGATATGTGTGTCTACCTCTTAAAGTGAAGCCATTTGTCACTTTAGAGCTTATAGGGGTGTATAGGGGAATGATTTTTTTTTTTTTTTTTAAACTTTTTATTGACATAAGGAGGTATGTTGTTTGATTATGATTCCAATAAGTTGTTGGAAGAATACCTTACCCTTAGCTCGGAATATATTTTAAACTTTTAAGTGTAATTTAATTAAATGGGACATTAATGATGGGAAATGTTTTTTCTATATCTTTATATCGGCAGCTAAAAATTGAGTGACACTTTTTTCAAAAGTGCATATTTTTTTGTTCTCTTTCCATTAGTCTCCATTTTTTTTTAATAAATTTATAAAGTGCCATATTTAGGGTGTTACTTGTGCTATGTGCCCTTCTACTTTTCACATTGTACTTCATACACCAATTTCTCACTTATGGATGCATTTTTTTACTATGGTCGATATCCCCCATTATAAGTGCAAATTTTTCCTCATCACTCCATCACTAATTGATCACTTGGATGCATTCTTAGTTGTGCATTATATCCCATTCTTCAAAATGATTTATGAGATCATATCAGTTTTTATCAAGCAATTGTACACTTCCTTAATGTCTTTTCTCATTCATGTCAAGCCCATTTGAGATACTCTATAGGAGGAGAGTTGTTTGATCTCTAGTGATCCTTTTTAGAAAGGCCAATTATGCTTCATGGTATGCTTACATGTATCATTTACACACAAGAATCATATTCCATTTCTATATGGATATATTCCTATACCCATTGATCTTGTTCAATTAGATAATTGGGTTAATAGTTATGACATGATTTTCACCACTCTGTTACTAGATGTTTCCATCGATATTTGTTTCCATGTGAAATATACAGAGTGCCCCTCCACTATTTGGAGGATTTTTTAAAGTCTTTTTGGGGATCATACTATGATTTATGTCACACCTTCTCCTCTTCATATTGTCTCTTTTGAGACTATTTTACACTCTCCTCTTGATTCTATTTCTTGTGATGAACATATATCATGGATAGTGCTCTTCCTTCTATCAAGCCCCCACTATAGGACAAGATTCTGCTAGACCTTTGTTCTCTTAGTACAGATTCTACATCCATTCTTGTAAAAATTATTGCTCTTAAAAATCCTTCATAAACTTGCATTTTGGAGGAGTTTATTGATTTCAGTGATAGTATACACATTAAGAGTATTGATGACTCATATGTTCTTGTGGACATTCATCTTGTAGATCTGAGTGCTTCATTTATAGACCCGTCTTTAGTTTTGATGATTGTTGAGCCTTGCTCTAATCTTTCCATGGACATTCTTTTATGGAAGTATCTATCTTTATCTTCTTCTTTGGATATTAGCTCCATTTCATTGTATGCTTCTTTATTTCCATATTCTACTGTTAGTCTTATTATAATTAATCAAAATTTGACATACTTGAGAATTAGGAGGGAGACATTTGAGTATTTTCTATAGATATACATCTACATTCCCATCTGCATTCCACTTGAGTGGGAATTTAGCAGTTTGATAGCTTGTGGTTTCTTTCTTCCAAACAGAAGAGACAACATTTGTTGCAGAGGGACCTAATACAACATTGTCCATGCGACATTTTATGGATACCTTCTCTCTCTTGTTTATGGAGGCACACATCCTTCATATTTTTTAGGATACATGGATCATTTCTATGTAATTGGGTACCTCATCAGGTCTCATTCTTGAGAACCAATTTTATAGCCCACCTAAGCTTTGCTTAAGAGGGGTATTGGAGTGGGAATTTCTAGTCCTACCTTCTTTTATTTGAATCTCTTTGTGGGGGTGGGGTTGTGGGCGGGAGTTTTTGCCACCAGGTTTTCTCCTTCTACTCTACTTATTAAGGGTTGAATTATATGTGGGTACCTCATCAGGCCTTATTGTCGGGACCCATCTTTTCCTTTTTACCCACATAAGGTACTTAAGGGGGAGTATTGGTGTAGGATATTTATTATTCCATTTACTTATTAAATGGATAATCCCTAAACATGTAGCTTCAACTTGCATAGATGTGATAAGAGGTTGAGTTGGTGAGAGGGTCAGTTCAACCTAGAATTCCACCTACAGTTCAACTGATTACCACTATGAGTTCTCCTATGAGTTCTATAGTGATATAAACTTAGTCTCATAGTGTGTTCTCATGTGAGTTAACTCCCCCTAATCATTCTTTATATTCTTCTTCACCAGGCTATTGTTATAGAGTAGATAATTGTTAAGCAAGGAAATTTAATACATTAGGCAATTATTGTGCATCCACTTCTTAGATATTTTTGTATATAAGAAGGGTGATTATTGTTTCATAACTCTTGTGTGCTCACTCTAACATAAGATCACTTATTGGCCTATTCTGACATGGTATCAGAGCTCAAGGTTTTGGTAATGAACATCAATTTATCTCATTAATTTGTATTTTTTATTTTATACAAATTTTTGAGTGAAAACCCAGAGATCTATGGTTTATTATCTAACAACCATTGGTATTATCATTGAAATTAGCATACACATACATAAGTTGTTTAGAGGTAATCTACAAGTCTGTGTATATCAGTTTTATTTTATTTCCCTCTAACACTCAAAACAAAATTTGCATGTGCTTTGTTTCTTGCTTATGGTTTGCTTATTATTTTCTTAACAAGTAGGTTGAATATGGTTGTGCTCATCTTAGGTTGTTATCGTTGTTATATATATTATTGATGGCTATTCATGGTGGGTTTCACCCATGACCCCTTTTCCAGCTATTAGATGTTATCCTCCTTGCCATTTAGATCAACAACGTCTCGCTGACCTCCTTTTAGCCATCCACCATTAGCACTCACTACCCTAAGAAATAAATAAAATAAATCCTTGAATACTAACTATGAGGAATATAAATCTTCATCCTTATTTTTAATAGTGACAATGGAGGTGATTATGGTGATAAAATTGAATGACCCAATTATGACAGTAGATATGAGTAACACATTATTTCCAACCCCAATCATCTTGAAAATAATGGAAGCATAAAATAGAATTGGATTTATTCAAATGAAATGCTGAAATAAGGTGATGGCTTTGGCCATCACCAGCTAAGCAATGTATGTTCTCTACAAAATGTTATAGAATGGATATTTTACTATTTTGTAAATTTCATTAACAACTACCAAGCACTCACATAGGTGGTGAGACATTTGAAATGGTTAATGAAGGAGAGAAATATCAAACTAATACTAGAGAATATCATGGCTAAGTGCAAGTTTGATCAGTGACACCAAGGTGGAGCTCAACAAGAGGATGGCAGCATCTTGATGGAGATGGAGGCACGATGGAGATACTACCAGGGTGGGTGAAGTTAACGGATAATGATCTTCATGTTAATTATTAGGTGTTTTTATATATCACTATATACTCTTCCTTTATTTTATTTAACTATCGATTATTTCTCTAGACATTTGCATACATGCATATTAGTGGCACCATACATCTCTAGGTCTACCTTTTAAAGCTCCTACCAAGTCATAAATATGAGAACCTAAAAATCCATTACCCTAATATCTATCATTTTAATTAAATGAGCACTAAAATAAGTAAATCCTATTTTATTTTAAATTGAAGTATCTTTATCATGCCTTTTTTTAATCAACTATGTGTTTACCTCTTAAAGTTAAACCATTTGTTGCTTTAGAGCTTATATGGGTGTATAGGGGCACATTTTTTTATTCTTTTCTATTTAAGGATGTTTTTTATTTGATTCTAATTCTAAAAAGTGGTTGGAAGGTTGCTTTACCCTTTATTTGGAAAGAGTTTTTAAAATTTTAAGTGTAATTTAATTAAATGTCATTAATGATGAGAAATGTATTTTGCTATAGCTTTTGATTTGTAACTTAGAATTGAGTTCCATATTTTTAAAAAAATGCATAGTTATTCATTCCCTTTCATTTGGTATAATTTTTTTTAAAAAAACACTAAATTTATAAAATGTCATATTTAGGGGGGGTTTACTTGTGTTACGGGCCCTACTACTTTCTACATTGTATATCATGCATCGATTGCTCAAGTGTGGATGCATTTTTAGTAATGTCATACATCTCTATTTTGATCTTGCATTATTCCTCATCATTCCATCACTAATTTCTCACTTCGATGCATTCTTAATTATGCTACATATCCCATTCATGATCATGCTTCCGGGGCTCATTACTATTTTTACCGTGCAGTTGTTCACTTCCTTGGTGTCTTATTTTGGTCATGTTGAACCCATTTGAGAGACTCCAAAGGAGGAGAGTTATCTCATCTCTAATGATCCTTCTTGGAAAGGCCAATTATGCTTCATGGTGTGCTTACATGGAACACTTTATCATATACAATAATCATATTCCATTCATATATAGATAGATTCACGCATCCAATGATCATTTTTAGCTATATAAGTGGTATAAAACTTGTGACAAGGTATTTTCCACTTTGTTACTACATGTTTCCATGGATCTTCATTTCCATGTGGAATATACAAAGTGTCTGTTCACTATTTGGATCATTGTTCAGAGTCTCTTTGGGGATCATACTATGATTTATGTCACACCTCATCCTACTATTTAAATTATCTTTTATGATACTATTATACACTCTCCTCTTTATTATATTTATTGTGATGATACATCTATGGTATACAACAATCTTATTTTTGTTGCACCCCCACTATAGGACAATATTCTATGAGACCTTAGTTGTCTCACTACAAATTCTACATCCATTCTTGTACATATTATTACTCTTACAAATCCTTCACAAACTTGCATTTTGGAAGACTTTACTGATTTAAATGAGAGTATACATATTGAGAGTATTGATGACACATATGTTCATGTGGATGTTCATCTTACATATCTAAGTGATTCATTTGTAAACCAATCTTTAATTTTGATGATTATTGAGCCTTGCTCTTCTATTCCCATAGACATTATTTCAATGAATGTTCCATGTCTATCTTCTTGTCTAGCTTTTCTCTCCCCTTCATTATGTGCTTCTTCATTACCATATTCTACAGTGATTCTTGTGACACCTAATCAAACTCTGGCACATTCAAGCATTAGCAATGAGATATTTGAGTATTTTATAGAGATATGCATCTACATTTCTATTTACATTCTACTTGAGTCATAATTTAACAATTTGATAGCTCGTTGTTTCTTTCTTATAAAAAGAAGAGACAACATTTATTGTAGAGGGACCTATTACAGTATTTTCCATGTGACATTCTATGCATACCTTCTCTCTTATTTGTGGAAGCACACATCGTTCATATTTTGTAGGGTAATGGGATCATCATTATGTTATTGGGTACCTCATCATGCCTCAATTTTAGGACCCAATTTTTACATCCCACTTAAGATATGATTAAGGGAGGGTATTAGAATAGGGTTTTCTATTCCTACCTTCTTTTCTTTATCTTTATTTTGGAAGATTTTTTTTCAATTGGGTTTTCTCTTTTTACTTCACTTATTGAGGGTTGAATTATACATGGGTACTTCATCAGGTCTTGTTGTCAGGACCCATCTTTTATTTTTTTCTCACCTAAGATATGTTTAAGAGGAGTATTGGTGTAGGATATTTATTAAATGGATAATCACTACACATGTAGCTTCAACTTACTTAGGTGTGATAAGAGGATAACTGGGTGAGAGGATGATTTTCACCTAGAGTTTGATCTCGAGTCTAAGTAAGTACCACTATGAGTTCTACAATGAGTTACACTCGGTCCCATAGTGGGTACTCCTATGAGTCAACTCCTCCAAATCCATTATATTTCTCTTCACTAGACTATTTTTATAGAGAAGATAATTGGTAAGCAATGTGGCTCAATAAATTAGTAAATTATTTCACATCCTCTTCTTGGATATTTCTAAATACAACTTGGGTTATTATTGTTGTATAATTCTTGTGTGCTTACTCTACTAGAAAATCACCTATTAGCCTATTCTAATAGACTGGATCTAAAATATGAACACCATTTGGAATTTATATTTATTAACCTAAAATATAGTAAATATGATAAATGCTAACCTTACTGATAGCAAAAATTTGATCATACCACAAAAGAAGGAATCTATAAAAGTGAATCTAGGATATATATGATTGATTTATATGCTCTCAAATATGTTTATCATAGTTTTTAATACTGAATAAGACCAAAAGTAACTAATCAAAGATGATTCCACCATCTTGTAGTTTCACTATCACATCTATAGGGTATATTGAGAGTAAAATATTAGGTAAAACTACTTATCAATGCACTAAAAGAAAATATTTTTGAAAGATTCCTAAAGTTGAAAATTAAAATCTAATATATTATATACCATGAGGTGTACATAAGCTAGAATACATTTATAGTTATGTATACTAGTTTGAGTGTTGGGATAGTACCCATCACAACAAAACTCAATTAAAACTAAAGAACACTTTTCCAAATTAAATTCTATGACTTAAAAAATTGATGTAAAACAATTTTTATGAAAATGAGATAAAAAGAAAAGGAAAATCAAATTTTAAATCAAAGAGTAAATCTTTTTGTATATAAATATGAAATTAATTTGAAACCCTAGAACAAAAATAATAAAAGTAATGCTTTAAAAATGTATAGGTTTGCCAATGTGTTTTATGATATCTTTGACAAAATAATAAATTATTTTAATTCTACTTGGTTTAAACTTAGATAAATAACATAATTCAAAATGTCTAAAATAATCAATATTTTTGGTTTTGACAATTCTTAAATATTAAAAACTAATATTTTTTGAAAACACTAAAAGCAAATATTCTTAATTTTAATACATACATATATTAAATATTTAGGATATCAGAAAGTGGAAATATGTATAAGATATGATTTTGCATGCTTAAGATCATGAACAAGATATGAAAATGATTTTGGACAGAATCATCATAAATAGACAAGATCACATGTTGTTCATATTTGATTATCATAGACTTGTACAAGTTGACTATGATTAATTAATGATAGAGAAATATATAAAGAAACATGACCCTAATGATAATAGATTTTAAACAAAATAAGAACGTTTTTTCTACATAGGACCATTGTAATTTAAAAATAGTGTAGACCATTCAAGATCATTGATCATACAATCATTTTAGTTGACAATAATGAAAATATAAGTGTTGCATCCCCTGTGCTTATTATAATTATATTTTTTGACATGTTTTAAAACATATAATATTGTTACAAATATATTTAATGAAAAACTCTTGTTTCTTAAAACCAAACCAATTTTTTATTAAATAAGGCATCTCAAGTGAAAGTAATTGAGTTGCATTGACCATGTCCTATTCATGTTGAAGGACTAAACAATACACTATATTTCCAATACTTTAAAGTGGACTAAAACTTAAATGTATTTTTTCACTTAATATTATGTGTCATTATTAATACAATTTTATATAATCTTTATTTTATTTAACTCTTGATACAAACATCAAATATGAATTCAATTTTTAAAAATATTAAATCTAGCTTCAATAAATTTATACATAAAAATTGACAAAATATTTGAATAGATTTTAAAAGTGAGAAGATTAATTTTTAATACTTTAATATAACCTTGTATCTATAAAGGTTTTTATTTTGAATTGGAGGATCTATAAACATACAAATTCCAACTAATAAACAAAAATAATAATTACATAAAACATGAATTGAAATAAGATCATAATGGACAATTTTAATCTTTATAAAAATGATTGTATTACCATTCTTGTCCCTCAAAATTGAATATTTCTTGAAAAACGAAAAACCAATAATTGGGATTCCCATTATAAAATGGGAGTATGACTATCAAATAAAAGAATGCTCAGACAAGAATAGATAACACCCACGTAAATATGTTATAAATATATACCTTAGTCACGCTCAATAATTTATATATAAAAAGCTAAAAGAAAAGGAATAAAATATCATGCTGTACAAAATTTGAGTGTCTAAGCATCCACAATCTCTTTTCAAACGCTATCTTTTCATATTTGTTTTTTTATGTCTTTAAAAATCATGTTTGGGTGGTTAATTTAGAGGCACACCAATAAATGGAAATAAACCTCAATTTGAATCAAATTTAAATGATAAAAAATATATGAATTATAAAGTAACAACACAAAATGGCAATGACAAAAATTTCAAAATAGAATTTAACTACAAGCATGTGACATATCGCAGTATACTTAATATAAAATTAGAAATGAATAAAAATAAATATCTTATTAACATAGAAATCACAAAACAATGTTTAAAAATTTAAGTAATAATTATTTGAAAGCGATAAGAAAATTTATCACTCATATGTCATGAATCTTTAGGTATATTATGAGCATATAAATTTAACACATTATATATATATATAGATAGTGTGTATTATTTTTTCTTCTCTCTATTAATAATAATTTTCAATAAAAACAAAAAAATAGATTTAGATTTGGATTTTGCACTTCTAAGTTTTATATTTAATTTTATTTAATTGACTTATTAATTATTATTATGAAATAAATATTTGTCAACAATATAAAAATGTAAATAGATTATAGTTTCAATAATCATTAAAATGCAATGTCAATATTTTACACCCCATAATTATTTAAATGCGATGTCAAAAGATTATAGTTCCAATATCCAAATTATTATTTGAAAATAAATCTTATGGTTCCAATCTAATTGTTATATTTCAAATCCAATCATATTAAAATTATATAAAAATAATTGAAATAAAGTTTATATAAATAACCACTACATAATAATATGTAAATGACATATAAAATAAAATTTAACTCAAAATAATATATCATTTATTTGTCACATTTAGACTAGATAGAAACAATTACGAAATTGAATTAAAGGCTACAAGTCTATGCATTTCCTTGTTAAAGCATAGAGACAGTTTTCACCAAAATAAACCGTGTATAGAAAATAAATTAACTAAAGCAATAAAAAATGTAAAACACCATATTTACACAATATAATCAGTTAAATTACATATCAATTTATAATTAATTAAATTCAATTCCAAAAGTTTTAGTTCGAACATGTAATGTATGGTTCCAACATATATGTTGTGTCTTCAATATTACTATTTTATTATAAGGCTAAGTAGTTATAAAATGTAAAATAAAATAATAATATTTAATTAATTATTTAGTTAACAATATATTGTTAATGTATCATATTTTATGTATATTTCATATTAATTTATTATTATTTTTTTAAAAAATTCGTGCACATATTCACATCTAAATGTTTTTAGTAGATTGTAAAATAAGTGGTAAGTAATTGTGTGAAAGGATACACACATTCATTTCTTATTTAATTATAGACACAATTTCTTTAAAAAAATCAAGATACATTATCATACATATAATAATATTTAGTTTATAGAGATATAAATAATCATCAAAATCACATTAAAAAACATTTATATATGTAAAATAATATTTATTTTATAAAAATATGTTACTTATATATAATATTTATTCATGTTTATATATATATATATATATATATATATATATATATATATATATATATATATATATATATATATACATACATATACATATACATACATACATACATACATATATATATATATATATAGTTTATGAAAATAATTTTGATAAATAATTATAAATTAACAAAATAAATATAATTAACAATGAAAAAATGTGATTTTATAAAAAATTTATTTAATATATTTAAATTTACATTTTATATTATTTTAATGAATTCAATATTCATCTAATTTGTTAAATTTCAACGAAAATGAGTCTCTCACACAGTCTCCAATATGTGTCAATTCAACTTAATATGTAGAAACTTCTAAACCATTGGTGTTAACTATTAAAAATATAAATGTTTAGTTTTTATTATAGATATATCTCTCTTGTAAATTATTAAGTTTTATATAGCTTTAAATGTCAAATAATAATTGATAAAGCATAAGTATATTCTAAGATTTAAATAAATTATAGTTAAAATATATTATATGTTTAAATGTGAAATATTATTTAATAAAGTTAAAATATTATTTTAGTATTTGAATTCATTTAATAGAAACTTAATTTAGACATTAGTAAAATAGGTTAAGAAGAATATTGAAATGTTAACTGTTTATATGAATGTGTCTTTTGATATAATTTATTTATTTTATTAAACAAAATTTGTCTTATATTTATTATATGAAATAAATAATATTTTCATATAATTTAAGATACTTTTCAAATACTTTATATGAACACAATAGAGTATGTGGCCTCCCAACATTAAAATAAACTCATAAAATAAATTTAATATTATTTAATCATACATTTCAAAGTTTTAAATATTAATTTTGGAATTATATAATCAATTTAAATGGGTGTTATTTATTAGTGTAGGATATTTATTATTCCTTTTACCTATTAAATAGATAATCTCTACATATGTAGTTTTAGCTTTTTTAGGTATGATCAAACGTTAATTGGATGAGAGGGTGAATTCCACTTAAAATTTTATCTGGAGTTCAACTGAGTACCACTATGAGTTTTTGTATGAATTTCACAATGAATTACACTGAGTCTAACAACAAGTCTTTCTGTGAGTTAACTCCACTTACTTTTTACTTATATTCCTTTTCATTAAGATATTGAAATAGAGCAGATAATTGGTAAGTAAGGCAGTTTAATACATCAACGAATTGTTGCACATCCTCTTCTTGCATATTTATAAATACAAGCAAGGTCATTATTATTGTATAATTATAAGAAAGGCAGTTTAATACATCATAGAGTTATTACACATCCTTTTCTTGCTTATTTCTAAATACAAGCAAAGTCCTTATAGTTGTATAATTCTAAGCAAGGCAGTTTAATACATCAGGTAATTACTGCACACCCTCTTCTTACATATTTCTAAAAACCAAAAAGATCATTATTGTTGTAGAATTCTTGTGTGCTCACATTACCAGAATATCACCTATTAACCTATTTTAACATTACTATTCTATTTGATAATTAAAAAAATAAATAAATCAAACAAAAAAATTAAATAACAACCCAAAACATTATGTTTTTCATAAAAAACAATGAAATACTCAAATAATTAATGTTTTATATAACTTAATGTTTCATTCTTAATCTTTAAATTTCATTTTATTTAAGAAATTTATTTTTATATCATACATACATTAAATATTTAAAAATTGCAATACCTTTTTGATAAAATATATATATGCTTGTAAGACAATCCTGGAGAACATCGCACCTTACTGATTGTACTTTGCACTTCAATTTTTAAATTTTAAAATAAACAATATCCCAAAGAAATGTTTGGCCTGGGCTAAGTCTTTGATGTATTTAATTAAAATTTTCTCAAAAAAAATTACATGGAATCAGTGTGTGCATAAAGTAATGAAAGCTATAAACAATACTGTTATTATTCTACATAAAGGTAAGCATTAATTTAATGAAAGCTACAAACAATACTGTTATTATTCTACATAAAGGTAAGCATTAATTTAAATACTTTGATTTCCTCCACTGAAAAAATACGTTCATTACCTAAAAAAGATTAACATTGTTTGATTCCACATGCAACTCACATTTTCGAACGTGCCTCTGTGGAACCATCTCCTTCAATTTCATGAAATCTAATCGTCATAGTCTTGGAGAGAGAAAATAGAAAAGAAGCTCATTCCAAAGGTTGTGGTGAAGACAACAATGGGAAGCTCGGAAAACACACCCTCTGTCCATTCTCTAACATGGGTAGGGGCCCTTCTACCACCTAAATAATGGGCTCCATTGTAGAGTAGCAAGTCATACTAACTCAACCGCCATACGGTAGCAACATTTTTGGAAGCCACTTTGACCACATAATAAGCCAATTCATTAATCCACTTTAGACGACCACCACATACCTCTTCGGACCAGAGGAGTTTTACCATTACATATGTTTTTTTCATATTTAAAGCTAAATCATCATGTAAGTTTGCACACATTCGAAGCTTTGACATAACATGTTTGTACATAATTGACCAACTTTTTCCTCTCCTAATACCTCTTTAGACTAGAGGATATTAATTATCATGTATGTTTGCGCATAATAAAATTTTAACTATTCTTACGTTTTCATATAATTAATTAATTGATCCCTCCAAATTAATCCACTACCCTACACTTATTTAGACCGAAGGATTTTAATCATCATGTATGTTTTTTACACTCAAATCTCAACAATTATTATTTTTTTCATACAATTGAGAAAAATAGTTTTACTGTCGAATATGTTTGCACATAGTAACCATCATTTATGTTTTCACATAATAAAAGCTTAACCATCATGTATGTTTGCACATAATCACCATCATTGATCAAAATATTTTCACCATTACATATGTTTGCATTTAATTAACTAATTAGTTCTTCTTAATTATGCTTCAACCCTGTAGCTATCTAAACCATAGGAGTTTAACCATCACGTAGGTTTGCACATAGTCGAAGCTTAACAATAATGTATGTGTGCACATAGTTGACCAGAAAAAATGGCTACATATGTTTAAACACAATCACAATCACATATGCTAGCAAATATTTAAAGCTTAACCATCACGTATGTTTGCCAATAATTGAAGCTTAATCATCAGTATGTTTCCACGCATTCAAACAAAATAGTTTCAACGTTGTGAACTCTCATCTCCAAGTCATTTTTCTTTTGGAAAATTATTTGTCAATAATCAACTTGTAATTGATTTCTAAATGTTTGTGATAATTAAATCAAACTTTCAAACCTCATCCTAAAGTCTCCTTACCAATAAGCTAGATTGGGATTGGCCCCTACTAATTCTGAGTTTTTGTCAGGTGCTTAAACATTTTTAGTCATTTTAGGTGTCAAATATAACTAGTTTTCAAATATGATCATCATGGTTCTAAAGAGAAAATATAATTAAAATGTCAAAATAATTTATTTATTCAAAATTTAAGCATTATGTATGTACTTATAAATTTAATTATAATTAATTTACAAATAAATAATAAATTAAAATTACACATTGATAAAATAGAAAAATACTTTATTTAATATATAGATTTTTTTTTTCTTTAATAAAATAGAAATAGAATTCTTACTTTATTAATACAATATAAATATATTATTTGTTTTTTTAATTTTTATTTTTATTTTTATTACAAATAAATATTAGATTTACAAAATTATAAAATTTTTATTTTTTTTAAATATTTTTTAATATTTACAAGTTATAAGTATGCTATAAATTGGATTTTTTTATAAAATATAATTAGAATGTCAAAATAACTTTTATATTCTAAATTTAAGGATCGTGTGTAGTTATAAATTTAATTATAATTAAATTAAAAATAAACAATAAATTAAAATTACACATTAATGAAATATAAAATATTTTATTTAATAAAATAGAAATATATTTTTTACTTGAAAAATAGAAATAGATTCTTTATTTTATAGATTAAATAAAAATATATTATTTAATTTAATTTTTAATTTTTATTTTTATTCCTTTCTTACAAATAAAAATTACATATATAAAATAACAAATTTATAACTTTTTTGAATCATTTTCTAGAATGACTTTTTTATATTAAATTTTAAATTGAATACCTGCATAAGTCATTATTTTTTCTAAATAATACTAAAAAAATAAATATATTAATTGATTATGTAATACTAAAAATTGAAGATATTTTATTGTATTTATTTTTACGTTGAGAGGCGTAACTTAAAATCATAGCAAAGAGTGTAATGGTGTGAGTTGTTCACTTTTTTTTTATGCTGACATAATAATAAAATAAAAATCAACCAACTAACAAACATGTAATTAATGAATACATTATTTGAATGTGTGTGTGTGTGTGTGTGTGTGTGTGTGTGTGTGTGTGTGTGTGTGTGTGTAAAGATTTTAAAAATATATAAATACAAATTAGAAAACATAAAATAAAAAATAGCAAAGCAGACCCAACTATTCGAAAATCTTATCTTCTCCTGAGTTATATTGTTTTGCCACCATTCTTGTATGCCCTGATATTTCTAAGTGTTGTGATATAATAAATTATTATTCTAATTTTTTTTTTGTTCGGTTTTAGAGTTTTTTCTTTTGATTTATTAAGTCCATAATCTTATGATTATTATAGACTTCTAAATTCTTATTTTTATGTTTTATTTTCAAAGTCCATAATAAATATGTTCATATCCGTAATTATTTTTATATTTGTGTAAATTCATAATTTATGATTTAGATTTAAATATTTGTTAATATTTGACATCTATAATTATTTTTCTATATATGTAAATTTATAATAAATAATTTAAATTTAAATATTTTTTTAACATTGACCAATTTTATTTAAAATTAATGTAGAGTTCTATATTTATTATATAATTACTAATATTTTATATAATTTTATTAAAATATATGGATAAATTATTTTTATTAATAAATAATTAAATAGATTTATTGTATTTTAAAATTGTTAGATAAAAGTTTGAATGTTTTATATATATATGTATTTAAGATAGATATATATAGGATATCTAGGTTGGATAATTATACATACATAAATGATTCAACATACATTTTAAATAGTTAATTAGTTAGTTACATTCCTTAAATAGTTTTATCTTAAATAATTATAAATAGTTGATTGGTTAGTTATATTAATAAAGAATTATAGTAATTTTTTTCTTTTAATTTTCTTTTTCTCAAAAATTAATTGTTGTAAATTTTGAAGGACACTTTGGAATAGATAATTATTATTTTAAAAATATAAAAAAATAAAGTTAAAAATGAATTTTATTGGTAATAAGTTATATGAGATGGAAATATCCAAAGATTACATTTCTTATGTGGATACATATATAAATGGCTATTAAATATAAATAATGGACTCTTTCCCTAGTTGTAAAAGGACTCACCTGATAAATTTAGAAAAGTGTTTCATTCAAAAACAAGTTGTTACTGATATACTTTTTAAGTGTGTTGTAATAAAATTTATTTTTTATTTTCATACTCCACTTTATAAATATAATTAATAAAATTCATTAAGTGAAGTGTTCAAATTGATGACACATATTAAAGAACCAAAAAATGATAAACCTTTAAAATTTCTTATTGATGGATACATGAACAAACCTTATGATATGGAATGTTTTTTAGTTATAGAGATAGCTAGATCATGGTCATATAATCCAAAGCAAAGGTGAGATAATAAATGGGAGGTCAGGTGTGTGACAATTATTGTGAAAGTGTTCCCAAGGTTTACTACAGTGTATGTATGGGAATCAGAGAAATGGGTTGATTTATGTTGGTCAGAGTTATTTCTTTACAAGCCATTTCATAATATAAAAAGATATATCATACTTGATGATGATATAATAACATCAAACTGTGAATCATTCAATTACAATCCTTGAAATGTGGAGCAGAAGACTATGCCAGATGACCATAAGTATCAAAGTGACGTTGAATGTGATTATGTTTAATCCATTCATCAAAATACAATGGAACATGAGTGGGAAATCATATCAAGGCTACATCGTGGGATAATTATTGAAGTATCAGAATTAGATATGTTGGGAAGAAGAGATCGTGATAGACAAGCACATTGGAATCATGAATATAAATGAGAAGAATATACAACTTCAACTATAAATTTCATAAGCATAATGAAAGACAACGGGTTACTCATACCAGATGATATAACAAGTAATATTTCATATGGAACCTTAGGTTCCAAATAAAAAAGGGCACTTGATATAATCATGAGACATTTTTTTTAGACACATAATATCACACCACTATGCATGATATTTCAAGGAATAGTATGAATAGGAAAATCACATCTAATTGGTGCCATTGGTGAAGATTTTGAACATGAATCAACAACTATGCAACATTGTCCACTTCTATTACTTACACCAACTAGAATTGCAACATTTAATATTAGTGTTTCGACATTCCACTCAACACTTTCAATCCCAATCATATCCTTTTTAAAATTATAAGGAACAAGATTCAGAAGTTTTTAAGAAGAAATATGGCATATAAAATACATATTTATTGATTAAATGAGTTTTATTAGGCAAAAAATATTATAGAACATAGATACATGACATTGTCAAGCATTTCTAGAAAATACAAATAGGAATTTTAGAGGTAGATCAATCATTTTGTTAAGAGATTTGGGTCAGCTACCTCCTACGAGTGATAAATCACCATTCAATAGTAACAAACATGGAAAGTGATGACCAAAAAAGATTTCAAGTGATGCCGAAAAAAGTTTTTGACATCTACTCACAAATCTTAGAGATGCACATTAGACTATTGATGATTGGAAACTATTGAGATCAAGTACAAATAGTGTATTACACACAAACATCAAGGAAGATTTTTAAAATGCTATTCATTTATTTACAACAAATGCTAATGTGAAAAATCATAACAAAATGAAATTCAAATCATTAAAAGGACCGATTACATGGAGCATTGCTACTAGAATAAGTAGTACCAATCCATCAGGAGGTTAGAACAATAAATTAGATGTGGAGTTGTTAATATCTAAGGATGTAAGAGTGATGTTAACCTCTAATCTATGGATAGGAACAAGACTTGTAAATGGATCTCTAGGATATATCTAAAGTATTGTATACAAACCTAGAAGTCCCTGACCAGAGCCACCTACATATGTTATGGTAGAATTTGATAATTACTCTCAAATACCATTTGCAGATGCAACTCCACATACAATTCCAATTATACCAATACAAAGGGTACGGACATGACAACTACCTTTAAGACTGGCTTGGGGATTATCCATACATAGGGTATATATAAAGAACATGTTAACATTTGTGACCATTTCACATGTAAAATAATGTTACTCAAGTCCTTAAAACTACAATAATGTTACATGTTTAATATCAAATATAATATATTTATTTTTCCATTTTTATATATATTAAATTATTATTTGTAATTATCATTGAATGTGATATATATTTCTTATTTGAATGAATATGAAATGATACATTAATTAATATGTATTGTTAAATGTGCTTGCCACACCTGTAGGTGCTACTATCATAGATATCTGAAATACATCAAGAGATATCAATCTCAAGGTGTCTATCTAACATACATCACAATATAAACACTTCAAGATTGATATCTCTCGACATATTTTAGATAAATGTATTTAAGATATCTACACTAGTTATATTTATTTTTTATTACTTCAATATCTTTAATTAAAACTCCCATCTTTTACTATAGCACACCACCATTTTTATGAATTTTTTTTGAGTAAATTATGAATCAAAAATTCAATGTATACATTAATCCATTATTAAATTATATATGTTTGGAATGGCTCATTGTTTTTTCCAAATAATATTAAAAAAATTGATCTATCAATTAATTATATATTATTAAAAATTCAAGATATTTTATTCTATTTTTTTATTTTTATTTTTAATTATTTTAATAATTGTATTTAAAACTCTTATATCTTAAATTAGTAAACCACTGTTTGTAAGAATTTTAAGTATAGAACAAAAAATCAGTATATATCTTAATCCATTATTAAACCATATATATTAAAAGTGAGTCATTGTTTTTAAAGCTAATGCACCAATTATATTTTTTCCTTTTGTTCAAATTTCATTTGATAGAATAATTTGTGATTTTTTAAATTAAATTTATTTTCTTTTTAAGCTATTAATTTTATTTGTTTGTTCAATTTTATTTAATGAAATAATATATTCAATCTATATTTAATAGCTTAAACTTTAAAATAAATATTAAATATAAAATAAAAGATATATAATATAAAATAATTAATAAAAAATAGAATTCTCTCTCTCTCTATATATATATATATAACTCCCTAATTGTAAGTATGAACAACAGTTTCCTAAACCTTAAACCCTAAACCCTAAATCTATATTTAATAGCTTAAACTTTAAAATAAATATTAAATATAAAATAAAAGATATATAATATAAAATAATTAATAAAAAATAGAATTCTCTCTCTTTATATATATATATATATATATATAAACTACTCCCTAATTGTAAGTATGAACAACAGTTTGATATAAAATTTTCTTTTGGTTTAAAAAATAAATATTTTACATTACTTTAATCAAGTTGCTTTCTACATTAAACTATAAGTTTAGTGAACATATTTTTTTATACCGTGCTGTTTTGTTTGTCATTTTAAAATTAATTAATTTTAAAATAAATATATTTATAATTATAATATATATAAATTTATAAATGTATATAAAAAAATATAAGTTTATGCTTGGATCTATTAAAATGATTATATATATATATATATATATATATATATATATATATATATATATATATATATATATATATAATTATAGTTTTGATATATTAAATGACTCAAAAGTGGGGAGGGAAAGGGGTCTTGACCTCAATTGAAAAAGGGATGTTTCATAAATTATGACGATTAGATATTTCATATTAAAGAAATTAAAAAATTTAATTTATAACTCAAAACTATCATTTTATTAATATGTGAACATATATTAATAGAAATTTAATTTGTACATTTGTAAGAAGTATTAGATTTGATGTTGAAGATTATTAAAATTTTATATATTTATATTAATATATCTTTTGTATCTAAAAAATAAGTGATATGTTTAGATATTTGGAAAATAAAATTAATAATATTTTTAGTCTTAAATATTTTAAAAATATTTCAATTTTTAAAGTGGCAAGGAAATGTGAGTAGAGATTACTGAGCCGAACGAGTTGGATGATAGATGGATGGCTTGTTCAAAAAGTGAGGCTTCAGGGGTGGCTTCTGAATTGGATTTTTGAGTGGCGATAGGCTTGAAGCCATTGGATCAAGGTATGAAGACTTTATTTAATAACCATCTCTCACCAGTATCACTGTCTCATGGTGTGGATGCGCCTAATGGTGTGCGGCTTCCTAAGGTCAACAGATGTCTTGAGCATAGTAAGGAGAGGCCCAAGCTTGTCATTCCGCTAGAGATGATTGCCGAAGACATTGAGTACTAATCAAAACATTCCTTGTATTGCAAATTTTTGGGGCTAAGGACTTCGCTGCAATTTTTAGAATCTTGGACCCAGAGGACGTGGGCACCAAAAGGTGAAATGGACATCATGCTGCTAGCAAATAGCTATTTTATGGTCACTTTTACCTATTTGGCTGATTGTAATAAAGTGTTTGCTGGAGGCCCTTATTTCCATAACCCAGTGGGGTTGTTTATCAAGCCATGGAACGTAGGATTCATCCCCTCAGAGGAGTTGCCAAATTGTGTTCCAGTGTGGGTGCATTCAGCCCAAATTCTGGTGAAATGTTGCAGGGAAGATACTCTGTAGTTTCTTGCATCACTACTAAGAAAACCAGTCAATTCTTCAATGTCAATCTTTGGGAAAAATGTAA
Source organism: Torreya grandis (assembly GCA_037957365.1). Lineage (NCBI taxonomy): Eukaryota > Viridiplantae > Streptophyta > Pinopsida > Cupressales > Taxaceae > Torreya > Torreya grandis. The sequence goes on along the minus strand of JARHVA010004284.1, from coordinate 1,323,679 downwards.
TGACTTATGCTAGCATCTGTGTTGAAATTGGTCTTAGCAAGCCCTTGCCCGATGCTGTGGAAATGTGTGTGGGATCTTTCTATTGGGTGCAGTAGTTGGACTATGAGACTCTTCCCTTTTGTTGTCATCTTTGTCATGCTTATGGTCATCTATAGTGAAGGTGTCCTAAATCAAAGGCCTTAGAATCTCACCCTGTTCAACCTCTTTGCGATCCCCCTGGTGCTAATAAGGGGAAGGGCCTTGTTCCTGGTGAGGTGGCTAATGCTAAGGGTTTTATCTCAGTCAAGGCCCATAATAGAAATAAGGGCTAAAAATGGAACTTGAAGAAAAGACAAGCAGAGGACTCATTTAACAGGTTTGAGATTTTGGATGATCTCAATCAGTAGGAGGTGAACCTGGGGTTGATGATTTTGGATCAGGTGGTTGAGCGTCTAGCCCAGGAGACCAATGTTTTTGGCACTTTAATAGAACCACAAGATGTTGAGGCTTGTCATATGGATATAGACTAGCAGATGATGGTATTAAAGGTATTGGCTCCCTCAGTTGAAGCCTCAAATGAGGGTGGGGATTTATCTCTCATTGGGAGACCCGGGGGCTTAGGGACATCTAGGAGTAGTAAATCTTCTCCTCATTTGGGCCTTATGCAAAGGGATCTTAAGAAGGGTGGGGTGGAGAAATTGGTCAAACCTTGCAGGAAAAAGGACCTAGAAAATATCAAACTAATGGGTAAGACTTTTTTGGAGTTAGGGTCAATAAAGACTTTGGATTCTCACTTTTTGAGCCCCTTGAAATGATTGTATTATCATAGAATGTAAGGGGCTTGAACAATAGCCCTAGACAAATGTTGTTCATGATTTGATTAGAAATCAAAGTCCTGATGTTCTTTTTTTACAAGAGACTAAACTTACAGTTGAGGCTATGTTTAGTATGGTGCCTAAGTTGTGGAGGAATGGGGATTGCCAATGCACTGCAGCCCTTGAATCTTCAGGAGGTTTAGCTTGTTTTTGGAACCCTCAAAAGATTTTTCCTCTTTGGTGGCTATCTTCTAAGTCTGCCATGACTATGATTTCTTCAAATTTTGAGACAGGGGAAGTCTTACTCCTCTCTAATATCTATGCCCCTACTGACTAGTGGGGTAAACACTCTATATGGGCCCATCTTAGTTTTGTCCATAGTTTGGCTCCTCTCCATCCTTAGATTTTGGCTGTAGACTTTAACGCTATTTTAGAATTGGCTAAAAAGTGAGGTGGTAAGACAAGGCTAGACCCCTCCACATTACTTATGAGTAATTATATTGACATTCTAAATTTAGTTGATATTAGGCCCAGTAATGGTCAGTTTACTTGGAACAATCGTAGGGTTGGGGAGAATTATACTGCTGAGAGATTAGATCATTTTTTGGTTTCCAATTACTAAGTTGGTGGTATGTGGTCTTCATGTTGTAAAATTTTGGACTAGAGAGGATCCGATCACTGGAATATTAAGCTTACTAGTGTGTCAACTTATATGACTCGCTCTCCTTCCTTTAGATTCCAGCTCATGTGGTTGTGGGACCAATCTCTATTTGATTGTGTGGCCAAATGGTGGAGGTGGGGCAGACCTGCTTATGGTATAGTGATGTATACCTTTGCTAAATTGTTGTAGTACGTGAAATACAAGCTCAAATGGTGGAATCATCAATGCTTTGGGAATTATTTTCATGTTAAGGTAGCTACTCAGGCTAAGTTTGATGGTATCATGAGACTGATAAGGGAGGATGGGGTGACTGAATAATTACTTCAAGATGAAGCTCCAGCTATGAAACCTCTAGAGGAGTGTGAGCTGTGGGAGGAACTATTTTGGAAGTAAAAGGCCTAGGTAGAATGGCTTCTGGAAGGGGACAAAAATACAACCTTTTTCTTTAATTTGATGAATCCAGGAGGCATGGAAATTGTATCTAAGTCTTGGTCAATAATAGGGGTGAGTGGCTTTCCTACTTTCCTAAAATGTTAGGTGAGGTAGTGCAGTACTTCTCCTCTCTTTTTAGGGAAGATTCAAAAGGGGGATCACCTGAAGAAGCCAAAGTTTTTTCCAGTATTCCACCTCTAGTGACTCAAGAAATGAATGAGTTTTTATGAAGGATATCACTCTTGTGGAGCTTGAGGAGAGTATTGTCCAAATGAAGAAAGGGAAAGCCCCTGGTCTTGATGGCTTCCCAACTGATTTTTACTAATAATTTTGGGACATTATCAAACTAGACCTTTTAGCAGTTGTCCAAGAATCACAACAAAATAAGCAAATTCTTAGGGCTTCAAATGTGACCTATCTCGCCCTTATACACAAGTGTAAAGGGGTTGATAGGCTAAGTCAATTCTATCCCATTTCTCTTTGTAATGTTTTTTTATAAAATTATGTCCAAGATTATTGCTGAGAAGTTAAAAAGAGGGCTAAAAGTGCTGATTTCTAAGGAGTAGAGTAGTTTTGTGGAAGGCAGGTAAATTTTGGATGGTATTTTTATTACTGTTGAGTCCATTCACTCCATGGCCAGCTCCAAAGATAATGTGATGTTTATTAAGTTGGATATGGGTAAGGCCTATTATAAGGTCAGGTGGTCATTCCTGTGGAAAAGTCTCAGTGATTTTGGTTTTGGGGAAGAATGGATTGAATGGGTCATGAGATGCATAACTTCAGTTTCCTTCTCAATGCTTATTAATGGGGAACACACGAAGCTATTTGGTGCCTCTAGGGGGCTTCATCAGGGAGATCCTTTGTCTTTGTATTTATTTCTTCTCCTTGTTGAATGTTTGGGGAGGTTGATTAGAAGAAACTGAGAGGATGGTCTTCTACAAGGTTGGTAGTGGGGTGGTGATTTGTTAGCACAGTCTCACCTATAGTTTGTGGATGACACTACTCTGATGGGCATGGCTACAATGAGAGAAGCTATTAATTTGTGTAGGGTGTTGGATGTTTACTTAATTTATTTTGATCAATTAATCAATGAAGACAAGTCTTTCGTCTTCTTCTTCTTCAATACCCTAAGCCCCATCCAACAGAGGATTGCTCATACTTTGCATTTTCAGATTGGGACTCTTGCTTTGGTCTATCTGGGTATTCCTATCTCAATTGATCATTTACCCAGGGAGTCTTGACAGAATATTCTGGATAAATTTTGGGTGAAAGTTAATCATTGGACTCATAGGTGGTTATCTTTTGTAGGATGTGTTTAGTTAATTAAATTGGTGGTGCAGGCTTTGCCCATTTACAAATGTATGCTCCAGGTTGCCCTGATGGGGATTATTAAGGAGTTTGATTTGGTTGCTAGGAAACTTTTATGGGCTGGTAGTCTAGCATCTTCCAAATGGATTCTGGTTAGATGGGAGGTTTTTTGTATCCCCAAGCAGTATGGGGGCCTTAGTTTATGATAGTCAGACTTAAATGGAGTTGCTCTAGCTGTAAATCTGTATTGGCATTGGTGCACTGAACAAGACAAGGCTTGGGCTATGATTCTTTCTTAGAAGTACCTTTCAGGGACCCTTCAGTGTGATATTCATCACTACCCCCTTATGGGGAAAGGCTCGGTGATTTAGGGTACTCTCAAAAATGGGGCTGCTCTTATTAAGGAAGGCTTATTCTAGATTTGTAAGTAGGGGTCCAAGGCTCTTTTATGGGATGGTTATCCTCCCATCATCTCTTAGTCTCC
>JARHVA010004284.1:1267500-1315000 GCA_037957365.1 Torreya grandis | reverse complement strand
AAAGGCCAACCATAGGCTAAAAATAGTGCAATGACAATGGTTGGATAACAGAGCTAAAAAAGCTAATCTCTAAACTATATAATAATAGGACCAGACCTAGTAGGTCTAACACCTTTGGCATGAATAAGGGTCTAAGAAACATGTTTAGGAAGACCACACTTCCTCCTTTGGATAACAGTCCAATAGGAATCTAGATCTCCAATCATAGAGGAAGGAGATGAAGGAGGTGAAAAACTCACCAAATCCTCTGAAGGGGGTGGAGCTTGTAAAATGAGCACAACAACATCAGCCCCAACAACACACTATGTACCTACAACAATAATTATAAACTTAGAATCAACAACAACTAAGATCCTTGAGGATGTCCCAACAACAACAACAATATTAGGGGAGACAATAGGGGAGGTCCTTGTTACAATAGGGGAGATCCCAAAAGTAGTCCCAACAACAACAACAGTAGTGGAGGTTTGAACAATAGTCTCAAAATCAATAGTAAAAGTAGGGGAGGTATTTTTAGAAAACCCAATAGTAAAAGTGTTATGTAATGGGTGACGAGAATCCTTCCAATCATCAGAATAGGGATCTGAGGCATATAAGCTTGAGCCATCATCATCCACATCTATCTTAAGGTGTACTTGTAGAGCATCCTTCCATAAAGATGAGAACTAAGCAACCTTCGAGTGGGGGCATTTGGATGCCAAGTGACTCATATTAAAGCACCTCCAAAAACAAAATAGGATACCTCCATAATCCAAAGGCTAGCACCAAGAATGATCACCAACTCGTAAAACAACCTTTGATGAGATAGGCATAGACAAATCCAAGTCCACTAAGATACAAGCATAAGTGGTGTGAGATAAATGAGTAGTGGTAGGATCTACCATGTTAAAATATCCCACCAAGTTGCCAATGCCTTTATACCAAGATTCACATCAAAAAGGTAGAGGCAGATTTGGTACATGAATCCAAACTAGCAACCTATTGAAATATTCTATGAGAGGGTTAAAGGTAGGGACCCAAGGCTTTAGCAGTAGAGCATGTTGTCCCTAAAACCAACATTGATCATCAAAAATAGCATTTTTATCTAATAAGGAATCAAAAATAACAACAAAGCATCCTTTGGCCCAAGGGCAAATTTCTATTTTCCCTTTTGCAAGGGGACACCATTACTGAAGGATGCAAGTGTTTAGATCCTAGAGCCATGACCAAAATCTATCAAATCTACAAATCAAACCCTTTTGAGATAAATATTCCTCATTTTTTAACACTCAATCTCCTAAAATCATAATAAGAGGGTGTATTTCTAAAAGTTTCACCTTACCCCTAATCTTATTCTGAGGGAGTGCGGCTATAACATGCACCACATTAGTAAAAGAGATTGGAATAGCAGGGGAAGAGCCCAAAATTGTACCAACAATAGTTTCCCCAGACCTAGGTGTCATAATAGAAGCAACCCCTGGCTCAAGCAGTGCACCAACAACAACATTAGACAACACACAAAAAATAGCTAATGGCCCTAGCTCGAGTAGCATACCAATAATAGTAGCATCAAACCTTAGCTTGAGTGATGCACCAACAACATCACCAAACAACACACTAGAAATAGTGGAAGACCCTGGCTCAATGAACACACCAATAACAACACCAGATAACACACCCAAAACCATAGAAGATGTTACAACAGGTAAAACAATAGACCCAAGTAGCACAATAGAAATAGCCAACCCCTACGAACAAAGCACCCGGTCAGGAAGAGGAGTGGAAGAGGCCATTTCAAAAATTTCCTATGATGAAATCATTTGTTGACAATCGACATATAGTTGATTTTCAAATGAACCTTACAATTATTTTTAACCTCTAAACCTCAATCAATCTTTCCTTTCCAATGAACAAGATTAGGATTTTGCTCAACTAGTGTTAGAGTTTGTAAGGTGTTTAGATACTTATAATTATAGACATCAAAATACATCCACTTTTTAAATATAACTATCATAATTTACAAGAAAAATATAATTTAATTATCAAAATAACTTATATGTTCAATATATAATAATCAACACAGACGCAGTCAGTTATTTCGTTATGGTGGATTAGGCCATCACTTTCTTCTCTCACACCACAGATGCTCATATTTTACTAGATTTGGATTTGTTTGTGCCTCTCCTAGTAGAGGTTGTGTTACAAGTTGTTGATCGCTCTTGTTGTCAGCCATTGGATTACAAAGGTATCCCATTTTGTTGTTGGAGGTGCTTTAATACAGGAAATTTGGATTACATTAGGTGTCGATGTCAATGATTCTGACTCAGATCCTTTTGAGCCTCCTTCTGATGATGGGAAGAATGCCCTTTCCCCACTAGATGAGTCTTCTAACTGTTGGGACTACTGCAGGGTCCCCCTTACTATTGATGATGATTTTGAGACTACTGTTGGGACCTCTACTACTGTTGTAGTTGTTGGGATTATTGCATGGACTTCCCTTCTTACCGCTATAACTATAATAGGGTCCTCCCCTATTGCCTCCCATGATATTATTGTTGTTATTGCTATGATTGAGATCAAGACTGCAGCTGTTAGTGCATTGTTTGTTGCTAGGGTAGATGTTGTTGTGTCCTCTCACCGGGCTCTACCCCCTAATGAGGAATTGGTTGTTGATGGGGTTGATATTGTTGTGGAATTTCACTAGGGTTCACCCCCTTCTGAGGAGTTGGTGAGTTTTTCATCTCCTAATTTTGTGATCAGAGATAAGAATGAATATTGGACTATTGTCCAAAGGAGGAAGCGAAGTCTTCCAAAGCATGTTTCTCAGACCCACATTCTAGCCAAGGATGATTGACCTGCTAGATAATATTTTGTTATTCTTCAAGTTGGTCCATTATTTATGTGTTGTTAGAGTGTTGATTTTGGCACGTCTGAGGACTTTTTGCCCTAGGAGCTACTTTGTAAAGGGCTTAGGACCCTCTTTTCGTATGGATCTAATAAAAAACAATCAACACACACTTATATAATTTATAATAATTAATTTAAAAAAGAACTACAAATTGAAATAAATGATCAATGAAATAGAAACATATTTTATTAAATGAAATAAAAATATATTTTATTAAATAAAATAGAAACATATATTTATTTTGATTTTTAGTTTTTATTTTATTTTGATTTCTTTGAATTTATTAAAATATAGTTTACATTAACAAAGATACAAATTTATGTTATTTTGGAACCATTTTTAGTACTTAAAAGTTATAAGAATGCTACAAATTGGAGAGTATTCACTAAGAATGTTGGAAATTGGAGGTTGGAATTAATTTTTCATGATGTTGCATCCCAGATTTTCCATTCATGTTGATGCATTTACTATGTTCTTTGTGTCACTAGGGAATAAGAGGAAAGTAAGAAACTTAATTATAAGTTTTTGGAAGACTTGGGGCTTGCGTCATTTATACAACTATTGCTAGAAATAACATAAATAGTAGAGATATGGTCACCACTTTGAAAGTCTGCAAGCAGACCCTATTGTACGGACAACAAATGTTTATAGGGATCATCTTCTTCAAAAATAAATGTGTTCATTCATTTTTTGTTACTTAAAAAACATAAATAAGATCTATTGTTATAATTATTTTTATTTCTATATTTTATTTCTTAAATAATTGTATTTGCTTCTAAATATATTATAATATAATTTTTAATGAGAAAATATTATATCCTTCTGAATATATTATAATATAGAAAATATTGTATAATGATGCATCTAAGTAGTGGTTTTGATCAATAAAGTATATATATATATATATATATATATATATATATATATATATATATATATATATCCCTCCAAGGCAAATATAAATACATTGATTATTATTCATATATATTTCAATTATCTTTTTTAGATATTCATATTTTTACCATGAAAATAGTGAATAACCATCATTATAATATAATTATATTATTTAAAAATTTGAACTTAACAAATTTGCATTGGTAAAGTTCTACTCTCATATTCATTAATTTATATCTAAAAGTCAAATTATATCTTATAAAGGCCATTAATTCATTATTCAACCATGTATATAAGGAAGGAGCCAATTCTTTTTCCAAATAATAATATTAAAATTAACATATAATTTTTTTAATATTTAAATAATACATTTCTAAAAAATGTTTAATAAAAAAATTAATCTTTTTAAAAATATTTATATTCATATTTAGAAAATAAAAATAATGCCCTAATCAATTTTGATATAATAAATACCTCTCAATCTTTGACTATTAACTAAAAATCACCCCGTATATATATTAACAAACAATATCATTTAACCATTTAAATCATTAATAAATAAATAAAAATAAAAAATAAAAACCCTCTTCAAACACTATCCAACAATACCTCTATCGTTTTAATGCATCATAAAAATACCTCTTCAAACACTATCCCACTATATTTCTTCATAATTTTCACACCGCATACACACTACATTGAAGGGTGACATATAAAACATTTAACACAATTTTGTTAAAATAATTTTGGGCCATGTGATCCCTAAATAGTGAATGTCTATCAATCGCTTAAATTTAATATTTTATATATTTTATAATTAATTAAAAAACATTATTTTGATGTACATTGAGTTTTGAGTCAGCCATATATTTTTTTGGTAGACGGTCACCCAATTTCTTTTGCGCCGTATAACATTGATCCTCGAAATCCGGCAGTGGCAACAACCTATACGGCGTTTTGACTTTACCGTCCACCAACCTAATCCTCCATCGACCACAAGGTCGACTTTTGACTTAAAAAGAAGTAGGTCGCGGAAAACTACCCAAAACAGTAAGTAAAATTCGTAAACGTGCAGGGCAATGTCTGAAGCTGGTTGATCAGTACCGTTTGCTGCGACCAATTGACTCCAAGTGTACCGTTCCGCTGTCGGAGCCGCCATAAGCGAACCTATACAAATGATTCCAACAATTTAAAATGTTTAATAACTTTGTGGTTTACAAGAGTTCTGCAATTCAATTACAAACGTTGAATATTTACTTTGGTCATCTTCCTCTGTGCAGAAAAAGTGGGTGCAGTATGACAGAAGCAGCACTTAATATTTTGTTTGGATATAGAAAAAATGGTTAATAAGACATTTAATTTGTTTGTTTCTATTTAGAAACGCATGGAAACGGTCTCCTATCCTGAAGAAAAACTAATTTGAGTTCTTAGTAGTGACGCCCCAATTTAAAATGGAATCTATTCCTCTAAACTCAATATTTGTTTTTCCGCATGAGAAAAATATGACATAAACAAAATATCTAGATTATAAAAGATTCTATTCCGACTTGTTGTGACACTTTTGCAAAACAATACTAATACAATGGATGTAATTGATGATTATATGTCGACTTTTTTAAGTTATTAATTTAATTTATAAAAATAATAATTAATTAAATATATTTATAGTTTTGCATGCACAACCCGTTATTTTTTGTATGCAAAGTATGTATGTAAACTTGTTTAAGTATATTAAGATAATATTTTTTATTCGAAAATATGAGGTGTTCAATTATTATTTATAGGCATTTGTTCTTATTTTATTAGTTCTTGTCGTAAAGGTATGGTATTATTCCTTTCATTGTAGGTATTGACTTTTGTCAATAAAATCATGTGGCCAATGCAAATACTATTTTATAAAAGAATTTGGTAATTATATAATGTTTGTGGCTGTTTCATTGTTTTTACCATTAAAATTAAATAGCAAATATTTTCCCTGTTGCCTGTCCAATAGGAATATTTAGGTTCGTTTAATTTTTCAAAGTCTTAGAGGTTTGATTTTAGGTATTAAGGGCAGGGGCGGTGACTGGGACAAAGAGCTGATCTTATAGCTTTGCTACTTGTAGCATTTTGTTATAGAAACCTGCAACTTTCCAGGGACAACTAAGGGACCCTCTAACAGTAACCGCTTCTTGACATGGTTGGATTATTAATATTGTGCAACCACTGGGACCTGCCACTTGATAGTGTTGTTAAAGGGTTTTTTTTAATACATTTTTGGAGATAAATTTTAATTTTTCATTTATTTATTATATTTTGTACAATAATAGAACATTTTATACATATAAGTAACCACTTGTATGTGACCATATAGGTTTCTTGACATAGTATTGAGAAATTGGATATTATAATCTCAAGAATGGAATGAAAAATTTATTAATTCAATTAATAACTATTAATAGATTTAAATACATATGAAAACAACCTTGATTTTATATCAAACATCTTTATTTGCATGAAAATGCTATTTGTACATATGCAAACCTTTGTTATGCTATCACAGTCTTCTTGTCTCTTTCTGATCACCTCCAAATCTATCTTTTTATGACTTTCTAATGGATTGGTTCATCTCCTCCACTATAGATTCGATGGTTATCAAATGGTAAAATACTTTTTTAGGCTTCTATTATTGCTACCACACTTTAGTCCTCTTCCCCCTCACTAAGAGGTATTGCCCCCATGCCCTCTATAAGGGTTGGCTCGAAAATTTCACCCAGTGGTGAGGCTATAGGTGCAGCTCCACAGGATAATAATCTGTTAAAAAAATAATAATAACTTGACTTTCATATGTTCAAGGTCTTTCATATTTTTTGAATAACATTTAGGCTCTCCAATTTCTAATAATAAACCATAAAACATATTTTTTTATTACAATTACAACTTATTCTTGAATAGTTCTTGCTAGTCCGATCTTCCATAGTTTCTTATAACCATTTACTATCAAAATCCTTGCATCAAATTTATTGCTTCTATATTTCTATCTTTATCCTATGCTCTTTAGACTCACTAATAAAACTAGGAAACAAATAGAAAAATATAATATTTCATAGTAAAAAATGACGCAGACAAACCTATGTCTTCTATAAAATAAATAAACCACAAAATAGCCTTATGATTTGTAATCTATGTCAGAGATAGATAGGATACCTTGGAGAAATTATCTTTTACCTTATACCTCTCGACATGTCATCCTACCCTTATAAATTAATAATTAAAATTTCATATTCCTAATAAAATTTTAAAATCCCACTTTATTAGCCTACATTAACGCTAGACACAACTATTTTCATATTTAATTACGATATCAGTATTCCAAAAATCCATAGCTAGTCTAAATCAATGACCTAGAATACAAATTTCAAACAGGATATAAAACATCTCGATCTACACCTCTGCATCTACATCTACATCTAAAACTTGTAATGGTACTATGAACCAAATACAAGTATAAATATAAGTACAGATATCAAAACATGGCCTTTATAGATAGGTTTGCATTGGCAACTCTTGTCCAGAGACAAGTACAAGGAGTCCCATGAAAATGTACATTAGTCAAGGTAGGAAGAAGGCAATGTGCCATGGTGTGAAAGGTGAGAATAAACCCACATATTTCTGAATTAAATCATAAACCAATGGCATCAATAGTTTTATTACTCCCCCTACCATATTTCCCCACCCTTATGCTATTCTGTTTGCATGGACCACAATTTCAGTGTTGAAAACGGAGCTCATCCATAATTAACATGACACAAAGGTTTCTAATGAGAAGCCTATGAAGAAACAAACCATTATGAAGCACTACATGAAAAAAATGGTGGAAGTTGCAAAACCAACTAGGGCGGAGAGCATAATGAGAAATACACATCCATAATGAGGACCTACTATGTTACATAATTCTTCCATCGTAAGCCTTAATAATATGGAACCAGAGATTGATGTTATACCTACATTGCCTTTGTGGGAATGAGAATTGAGATAGAGCTTCACTATTATCACAAAAATAACATAAGAGGAGCCTTCTAGAAGTTGTTCGCCCCTTTCTTACTCTAAGCTAAACACATGTTAATTGTTAGTAAAGTGTGGGTGCTGATAACAACATCACCATGTAGCTATCATTGCCTCTACATAACGTGCACATATTTTCATTATTTTCCCCTCCTCAAATATTGCATGTCCTCCATCTATTCCATGTTAAAATATGAAAGTCAAGGAATAATGGTTTTTTCAAAATGATCGATTCATGGATACACTTTAATGTCATAAAAAAAATTAAATTAAAATATTAAAAGCAGTGTCAATATTTCCCCTAAGTCTGTCATCATAGGCATGCATAATATATTTTGATTTATGTGAATCTGGATTGGTATGGTGTTTTATGTTATCCACGTTTTACAATTTATTTTAAGTTCCTTATATTAAGAATCTATGGTTTATAATTAGCATAAATTGTTTTATACATGATGAGCATAAAATGAAATTGCATTGGAAAATTTATATATATATTAGCTTGCATTTAACTAAATTTTCCTATCAACTTACCTAAAACCATGGAATCCAATGAGAAAGTAAGAAAATATATTATATAATGTAATATGATCATTTTATTTTTATAGTTTTTTCACAATATCCTTAAAAGTCCCATCAAATAAGTCTTTTCTTATTATAAATGACACTCTAATCTATAAATCATGCAATAAGGGAGGGGAGGAGGTGTCGTTTGATGCATACATAGGGTGATGTTGGTTATTATGTCCACTCACATAATAAAAAATTAGAAACAACACTATCTAGGTGGTACAAATGTCTTTTCATAATATTAGAGCCAAAAAGAATTGAAAGGCATACCAAGCAATTTGTATATTAAAAACAAAATAAAATCTTACACCAGATTTTTTTTTAAAATGATGATACATTGAAAAATTCAATTTAAAATTTTTAATTAATATACTCTTATGTTTATTAAAATAATATTTAGAAAAACATATTTTTTACTAATCTTTCAATTGTATATAAATTATTCCATGTGATTTATAATTAATGAAGATAGTAAAATCATGTGAAACAAAATTAGATGTTTTTAAAATTAAATTAAGAATAATCTTATGTACTATTTTATAAAATATATTTTATAGATATTTTTTTGAGAATTTGTAGATTAATTTTTTATTTTATTTGATGAAGCATCATTTTCAACAAGTATTTAATGAGATTATTTTTTATCCTTTTAACCAAAGTTTGTCATTTAGCTTTTATCAATACTAGGCATGGTGTTGTAGAGTTGATTTTTTTGTGTTCATTGGAAGTAGATAGTTGAATAAAAGAAATGATTCAAAAAATCATATAACAGTTGTTCCTCTAAACAATTGACAAATACTATCATAACCCAACATGCATTTGAAAAACTATATATATAATTTTATTACCTTAATTATTTAAATCAATAGGTTATGTGAGAATAGTGTCTATAGTTTACTTGCTATAAAAGTTGTAGTATTAAGATGATGTCAAATGCAATTATTAATTTTAGTTCTTAAATACATATCACTCAAAAAATAATAAGTCAATAGAAAACTATGTTTCAAAGGTTTCATTATTTCTAAGATTTGTTATGTTATTAACCAAGTATTTTATAAAGTAGGTGTTAATAATTCATCTTGAATCATCTTATCGCACAAATGATTAGTTCTCATTATTATTATCTTAGGAATTAAAATTTAATTTTTTATTAAAATCATTATCGCTAGACACATTATGGAAATTCACATCTTTGCCCCAAAAGAGAGTAATATATAAACATTTATACCATTGGAAATTATTTCTCAATTTTGAAGTTGACCTTACCTATGAAGTGATTTTTTATTTTTTTTTTGCTATTTGTTTCTTTTTGTTGCAAATATCAATTAATGTTACTTTTATGTAATATGGAAACAAGAAATAAATCAAACAACATGTTAATAGATGTTGAAACATGTGAATAACCAAAGATGTTATTTTCCAACATTGATGATGCCCTAAAATATAGAAACCTTTTCTGAATTAATTCATTTAAATACAATGTAGGTGACTATCTTTTTTATGTAATTCAAGTTTTAATGAATTTTTATTACACAACAAACAAATTACGAAATGGAATGATTGATTATTTAATAGTATGCATAAATAATATAAATGTAGATACAATACACCCATTGAAACATGAAATTCATTGTGATGTGCCTTATGATTTGCATGGAATACATGATAACGAAACCTATTTATGTTGAATGAGGCTTTCTACAAAGAATAATACAAATGTAACCAAAACTAGGCTATGGGGTTATACATTTTGTATCCAATGGATATCTAAATGGTTAAACATATTGATTTGTTTATGGTCACCAATACAAAATAGAAACTAGTTTCACATTAATAGAGAATAATCAACACCAAAATATTCAATATTATTCTACAATAATAATCCAACTTGTTCCCACTATGAGCCTTTATTATGCAAAAGAGAAAATGTTGAAACTACTGAAACTGAATAATTAAAACTATTAAATGCATGTGCAGATCTTCAATGTGAATGAAATGTTATTTCATATGAAATTGAAAATTATGGCCTTTATGTAGCATCACTATTTTCTAAAATTTGTGGCAAAAGCCTATTCAGTGCAATAAGCTTACCAATAGAAAATGAATTTAATGTCCAATCTCTTAGATGCTATATGGCACAAACATTTTACAATGCAATTTTCACAATGGATAAATATTTAATGCATTGCTTGTAGTTATGCAAAATACAATTATCAAAATATGAAAATAGAAATATCTCAAATTGGAGAGAATATATCAATATGGTTGGAGTTCCATATGCAAAAGGAAAAATAGAGGGTGACCATTTATTCTTTTTATGGATTTCAAATATTTTACAAATTAAAATTCAGAATTGGTCAGTAAAAAAGCAAAATAATCATTAACATATATAGAAATTGCTTATAGCAAAAAAAAACATAAAAAATCATTTCATTTGAGTAAGTGCAATGCATGTTCATTGTAAACCTTTATGGAAAACACATCAGTTATACATTCCAAGAAATTTGTCTCATGCACCTACTCATATAGTATATGAAAAAATGTGTTTGAAAATTTTAAATACAATAGACAAATGCAATTGCATGTGTCATAAAATAATTACAGAAGAAAATGGCATCATGATCCTATCACCATGTACAAAATAAACAATGATCAAAAAAGAAGAGAAAGAACTACCTAGAAAAAAAAGAAAAACATTGTGTTTGTTTAAAAACAAAATTTGTGAACAAAAAGCAATGGAAAACAATGTAGAATAAAATAATGATAGAATTTTTGAAATAGATAGTGATCAATTTCTAATGCTTATAAGAATAGGAAAAAGAAAACATGTGACAAAAAAACATTTTCCATTGAAATGTGATTAAAAAAAAAACATATATCATTGCATTGTTTAAAAACAATGCAAAAATAAAAAAACTAATCAACATGCTTGATACAAATAGAAAATAAAAAACTAGAAAAATAAATTTAAATATACTCATGAGGGATTAAGGATATGCCTACTATTTCTTGTTCACTTTGTGAACACTTACACTTTAAAAAAGACATAGTTAACATTAGCAAGAATATCACTAACATTTGGTCTTCAATTACTATTGATTTTGAATTTGAACAAAATAAGATAACACAACAACTATGTAAACAATGTAAAAAATCAATTTAAAATGAAAATACACCTATTTTCACTTGTCATTTTTGAATAAGAAGAAATAAAATAATAGAAGCAATTCAAAAATAAATCTCACTAGAAGAAAGATTAGTTTCTGTGCGCACAAATAAGACTTGACTTGGATATAAAAGAGCGCAAAATAGGATTTCTTGAAATAATGGTAAATTTTCATCTTGATTTTGACTATATTCAAAAGGTATTAACACGAAAACCTATAAACAAAGTTAAAATAATTTTAGTTAAAGTAAAGTGTAAATTGGAATATGAAAATGCATATGTAAGAGGGAACATTAGGCCAACATGTGTCATGAATGCATTAGTTGAACTATGAAAAATGCCATTATACATGCAAGAAAGAGTTACAATTGAAAAATATATGTATGCCACACTTGAAAACCAAATTAGGCAATAAACAAAGGACATTGAAAATGTAAAAGACATTGACAAAAATGCAATTGAAAATGACATAGAGCCAATTACAAATCAGTTATACATGGATTTGAAACTACACATTCAATAAAAGATTTATAAATGAAAATTATTGAAATTTCACCACCTGAAGGCTTAAAACAATTAGGTATTTTCGATGATAATTTTTCATAAGAAATAAGCTTCCCATCTTTGTACTATGGTTATAGCCGACTTGATGATATCACAAAAACATTCTCATACCATAAAATAGCAAACTGGTAACTTTTACATGAAAAGAATGATATTACAACTCATAGTAAAAACCTTTTTTTCAAGGAAATTGAAATTGTCATACAACAAGTTTGTAGTTGTGCAAGGATATACATAGATAAAGGTGAATTGAAAGAGAAAAAAATATACAAAAGATGTTAAGATAAAATAAACTTAGAGAAAATGTTAAAATCTCCAATATATTTTAAATCTCTAGAAAGCATTATAATATCACTTGATTATTTGGAAAATTCAAAGAAAATCATTTTTTCAATGATAAGGTGATTAGCACTACATACTTTTTGTTAATTTAACAAGTGCAAAACAATTTTGGAGGCCATTAGGAAATATAACCAAAAGGAAGCCACCACAACATAATGAAAATGTACTTGAAAATGATATTGGTGCAACAATAAGAAGAAACCTAGTAATTTATAGTCATTATTTCAATCATAGGGTGATTGCATTCAAAAAAATGATGATGCAAAATAATAAATTATTTAGCCAAATTATAGACTATTTCTTTGTCATAGAATTCCAAAACAAAGGAAATTAACATGTTGATTTCATGTTTTGGATACATGATGCCCCTATATATGGATATTATGAAAATGTCGAGATTGAAAAATTTGTTGACAAATATGTATCTTTCAATTCATTACTACTTGATGATAATTTAACAAAAATGCAAACACATAATCATACACACACTTATAAAAAGTACAAGAAATTATACGACAACCTTTAGAAAATAATGATAAAAAAACTAAAAATAGTGGTAAAGCTTTTTAAAAAAAACTTTAAATAATAAAATATGATAGAAGCATAACATTTGAAATTTTTGTAACAAATGAGAATGTGGCTAAGGAGAGATATTTGACTTTATTGCAATCTCTAATTGCCCATCCTATTATAATGTTAGAAAGATAACCAATGGACATCTAGACAAATGATTTTGCAATTCTTGTTCTTGACCTTTGTTATGCAAATATAGACACACAATATATTCTTGATGCATATTATGAAACAACATGTTGCACATCATACATGACTAAGCTAGATCAACCATTGACAAGTGATTTTTTCAAATTACATGATGAACTATCAAAAAAACTTAAAACTAAGCCAAAATCATATGAAATCTTGGTAACACACTCCTTAATTATCAATAAATGTCTAGTCATCAAGCTATACACATTGTCATATCTTTACTACTACATTATGCTTCAAGAAAAATAACCTTTATAAACACATCACCATTTTCAAATAGAACATGCACTTTAAAAATCCAAAAAATATTAGCACAAGAGCATGATGATTTTAAAAACTTAATGTGTGATTTTGTCATTGACAAATATAATGTAAGACTTGAATCTTTAGATAATATATGCTTAGTATAATATGTAACATACTATATGGAAACATCTAAAAATATGAAAAGATGAGAAAAAATACAAATAATATGCTTTGTCAGATACAATGAACATATTCATCTTGAAAAATTTTGTAGAGAAAAAATGATGTTATTTATACCATACCAAGACCCTAAAGAGTCATTGAAAAAAAAAATTTAAAATGGGCACTGACTTATGCTATGCATGAATAAAACATAGAAAATATCATGCACAATTTCACTATACAAATACAACTAAAGTGTGGGAACATTAATATTTTAATTATATATTTCCAAGCAAAATAGAATACAATATTTGACATTGACAATGAAAATGAACTTGAAAAATGCTTTATGATAATTTTAAAAAATGACATGAATGTCGACAAAAAACATATCATAAATAGAATAACAATAAATACCTAAAAAAGAAACATATTTGAAATAATAAAATAACCATTCTTCATAAGCAAAGAAGACTATTTCAATTCACAAAAAATAGTTGAATCATCAGCAACAACATATTTTAAAAGATATCATAATGCAGAAAATATTATCTCCAAATGAGCCATTGTATTTGTTCTTAATAGGCAGATCAAAAATTAGAAAAACATTTAAAACCAAATAAATATACTAAGAAATATGTCACTTTTACAATAAATAACTTTATAATGATCCTCTTAAATCAAATAGTATTATGGTTACATTCACTGGTAAGGTTGCATATAATGCAAATGGTGAAAGTTCCTATTCTACTTTCCAATTGTCCCATATAATGTTTACAATTCTCCCATTTGATTCAAATACTTTAGATATAATGACTAAATGATATGAATAACTACGCATAATAATTATTGATGAATTATCTATAATTGGAACCAATATGTTTTATAACATAGACAAAAAGCTTCATCAAATCATGTATACACCTATAATTTCATTCGAAAATATAAACATAATTTTGTGTGGTGAATTTTACCAAACACAACCTATCCAAGATGATTGGATATTTAAAAATCCAAAAATGCATGTTGAAATCATACCATATTTATTTTGGACAAATAATGTCAAATAATTTTAACTAGAAGATGTTATGTGACAACGAGATGACAAATTTGTCTCAATATTAAATCATATGATAACATGCACACAAATATAAAATGACATTGAATACTTAAATGACCATTTCTATAGACTTTCTCCACTTGATCCAACATTTCCATATTTGTTTCATAGAAACAAAAATGTGCAACTTCACAATGAGAAAATGCTAACTATTTTGTAAGGAGAAACATATGTGTTAAATGCAATTGACCATATGAAACCCATGGAAATTGACAATGAATTTATAGATAGTAAAAACCCATATTACAAAGTAAAATAATCCTTAAAAAACAAATTCTAGTAAAATTAATTGGTGGAAATTAAAATATAGCTGATGGTTTAGTCAATGGTGCAAATGGTATTTTCAAATATTACACAAATGATATTATTAATATTCTATGTTTAGAATTGTAAGATTTAAATGTTGTCAAATTTTAATGGCAAAATGAAAAGCTGGTACACTGAACACATTAAAAAATAGTGGACTCCTATAACAAGAATTATAAATAGCATGTGAAAAATAAATGGACTCCTTGTATTCAAATAGTATGTGCAAGAACAATTCATAAATCACAAGGATTAGCAATGGATGCTTTAACTTTTGACTCTCATCAAGTGAACTACCATGGCCTCATTTACACTGGACTATCTCGATTCAAAATCATGAAACATTTATACATTATAAATAGATCATAAAAGGAAAAAAAAATGTATTTGATGAATTATAGGGTGAAATGAAAATACTTTAGCAATTCACACAATGGCAATTCTTATTCGACTTTAGATACAAACTCTCAGAATATTTCACTACGTGTTTGTTAAACACAAGTAATTTGAAATTATAATTATAAAACATAACACATAATAATCAACTCATGGTTGCACATGTATTATGCTTACAATAAACTCAAAAAAATAAAGTGTGAAACAAAACAATGTTAATAGACAAATTAGATTTCTTCACTACAATGAATATTTATGGTATAATGACATGTTGTAAAAAAAAAGGAATTTCCAAATAGACCACTAAAACATTTAATATGGAAAATATAGAAACAATTACAATTGACATCATCTATTCAAACATATACATCCACATATCAAATATCTACTTAGCACCAAAAACTCCCCGGCAAACCTATTAGAATTCATAGAAAATGTTACTTCAACTCTACATGACAATATGAATATCATTATAGTTGGAGAATTCAATATTTACATGATGCAAAACAAAAGATCCCAATGCCAACTATGCCAATGTATAGAAAACCACAATTTATTTAATATAGCAAATATGCCAACTACAAATGCAAGAACAGTCATATACCATTGTTGGACAGGTATTGATTGAAGAAAAATGCATTCTAATATCTCCCATGCATATTGCACTGACCACAATGCATTTTTACTTGGCTTTCATATTACAAAATAAGCAAACAATTATAAGATTCTAGTTTACAAATCAAGTTTCAAACATGACAAATGCAAAATCAATAGAACAAAATTCGAAGGTAGATATCAAAGTAAGAGGTATGCAATAATTTTTTTTCAAAATCATTTGATATTTTTATTTTGATTATATTCATTTTGTAGATTAAAATATAGAACTATGTTGTAGGAAAAAAATAAGTTTATTGTTAATTGTTTTTTATTGGTCATTCAACATAATAAAAATGGAATAAAAGATTGAAATAGAACATATAGAAATAGAATCACAAGGAAAAGTCAAAAGGTATGTAGTTATAAATTTTCCATTTGTTAAATTCTACTATTATTTAGATAATGACACTAACTATTAAAAAAATGGAGACCAAGAAACTCAAGCCATATGCAAGTCACAATTGATGATATCAACAACCACAAATACAAAGAAATATTTAAAGGTGATATCCTTATGACATACATAAAAATACATGAAAAAGAAAGAATAAGAGAACTTTTACAATTTAATTTAACAGATAATAAAATAGAGATGAAAATAAACCTAAATATAGTAAATTTGCTAATCAGAATCCATGAAAAACAAAATCTTAGCACATAAAGGAATATGTATTACAAAATTTTCTATATCTCCAAAAAGTAAATATGATCATGGTGACTATGAATTTATATTAATATCAAATGACACTACTAAAATAGAAATGATAGACCCAGTTTGTCCAAATCATATGTTCATTCGTAATTCAAAAATTCAACATCTTCTGACCACTATGGACCACTATGCAATTGGTACTATAGTGGCTCTTTGTACTTTTACAACGAAAGTTGGAAATCAACATATCATGGGGATAACAAATGAAAAGTTATAGACTGACAAAGCCAAAGTAAATTTAATTACATGTATTACAATCATGTTATGCTAGGTAAAGTTAATACATGTTGGTATCAAATGACTAATTTTTTATTTGCATTGATAATTTTTAGCTCCACCTGTTCCACACACTAGAATCTAAATGCAATTAAATCAAAAATAAGATAGGAAGAAAGGAAACTATAATTTTCCTTTTCAAGAACCTCATAAAATGAGTTGATCTAAAAGATATAAACTTGCATAGAACCCAATGAAAATTCACCGCCTGTGTACATGCCAAATGATCCCTACAACACATGCAAATGCTAGTAAATACAACTATTAAGGTAAATGGCAAATGTGAATTTGTCTAGTTTCTTATTCCACTTCAAAAAAAAACTAACATAAAATTTTGTCCTTTCTGTGCTCAAAAAAAGATACGTGGTACTTTGACAATTGTGAAAATATAGTATAGCCCCTTTGAGCCCATATGCAAAACCCACAATATTATAATATAGTGCTTTATGACTTCCCATGAAACAATAACATATTGCAACAACTTCACAAGTGAATGTGAATAATTTTATTCCCACTAGGTTGTTTGTAATATTAAGACTTTCAACAATACAAACATCTAATGCATTGCTAGAGACCATTCCATTCACCAAATGCTACCTTCAATTAGATAAATGACACATGTTTAATACATGGCTGACAAAGAAATAATATTTTAACTTCTATCAATATTCGCAATGCAA
This sequence comes from Torreya grandis, assembly GCA_037957365.1. NCBI lineage: Eukaryota > Viridiplantae > Streptophyta > Pinopsida > Cupressales > Taxaceae > Torreya > Torreya grandis. The sequence goes on along the minus strand of JARHVA010004284.1, from coordinate 1,297,210 downwards.
GGTGGTTTCATAGTGGACAAGAACAATGTCATTAAGCATATCACTATATCAACTAAACCAGAAGGTATGAAAACTATTTAGAACACAAAATTTTGGAAATAGAAGAAATTAATTATAGAAATTAGCACATTTGAATAAATTTATATTTTAACTTCTAGAAATAGTGATACTAAAAAATCAAACTACAACAGGCCACTTGCTTTCACAGGATAGAAACCACGCATCATCAGTCCACACCATGGTCCCCCATATTTCTAAGAATAGGTATGTGTAACTTTATATATTGATAAAATAAAAAACAAATGATTCTAGTATTAAAAAAATCCTAAAAGTTTTATATATTAAAAAAATGGCATTTAGAAAAAACATATTTTCATCATTTACTACTTGGATTATCGCATGGTATAGTGGAAAATTATTGCATAGTTTTTAGTGAATGTTAACTGTTATCATGATTTATAGGGTCCACCAAAAAATTGAAGGCAAAAATGCAATAATAAATTGACATGTACAACAAAAACAAAATTCAAATAGACAAAATGAAATCACTATAGTTGAGAAAATAATACAAAAGCTAAAACAAAAAGCCAATTCTACATATGAAACTATATTTAATTAAAATTACTATGCTTTTAATATATAACTTTCTTCAAAGTAAGTTTGAATATTTCCACAAATATTTGAAAAATTGAAAAACAACTAAATACACATTGTTAATATTTGAAAGCAAAAAGAACAACCCCATGAAATGAGGAATTATTTATTTTTATCCTCAAATCTTGAAATTATATCTTTCACTAAATTATGTCAATATATGTATAGAGATTACAAAAATTATCTATTTTAATTAACTTATGAAAATGTTTCTTGCTATAACAATAAGAAAACCACTTTTTATCTTGTCAAGTATATAACAAAGAAAATGAAAATGTGCATACTTTGTCATAGGTGGAATCAATAGGCTATATTCAAAATGCATTCAATATGGTTGTTGAATACTATGTCACTTGAATCAACCATCCTACTATGGACAAGTACCAGGTTGTAATATGCTTTCTTTTTTCACTTTCAATTTGGTCATCAACTATAGTTTTTTTTTTAATGCTTGTTCATAAAATTCAATCTGAACAACTATTTGTTATGTATACAAAATGGTATTTAATGCATTTACCATAACAATTGGGGTGAACATTTTGAAAATATTTGCCACCTAAGACAAAGTAAAATATAGTTTGTAAGAGTCTCATATGTAATGAAGTTCTACATCTATATTTTAATGTATGGAGTGCTTTTAAGAAATCTGTACATGCTATAGTTTTTGAAAGATATGTGCATAAAATTAACTTCAACCTCTCTGAATAACTTGTGTTTTATGTGTATACTATATCCCAATTATGTTTTCAATTGTTTTTATATCTCTTATATCACCTATGATATTTATATGGGTATCCTGCATTTAAAGGTGAAACTAGTGCATCAACACCATCACTTGTAAAAAAACATGTCATGTTTTTGAAATCACTATGGTCATTTTATTTTTTATTTTTGTATCATCTTTAGTTGTCTTCAACATATGCTTTGTAAGAAGGAAAAATCTATCTATCCTCTGATGTAAAAAACCTTGTTTAGCTTCTCTATTATTTATGTAGTGGAACTTCTTAACAACTAGACTCAATAGAAGCCACTTTGCAATGGAAAGAAAGATCTTAGGCGCGCGCACAAACACACACACACACACACACACACACACACACACACATATAGAAATAGATTGAGAAAATATCTACTATCTTCAAAGCATTTATTTAATATATTGATAGTCTATATGGCACTCTATATCCATTACATTAAAAAAAATTAGCTAAGAAGGTTAAGATGAGCAATGCATGGCAATAATCATTGAAATTCAGTTGATTACAGTGCAAGATTTAAGAATGATGATGTTGAAAAATTTTTAGGTACATTTCAACATTCCTAACATGAAGCATTACCAACTCTGAATGGATTTATGATTACCTTAGTGTGTTGAATAATCGAGCTTGAATTCAAAATCATGTTTGTTGCATATATCCTACATGTGGAAGCATTTGCTTTTGGATTCAACGACTTGAAGTTCTAATATTATAGACTATCACATTTTTTGATCTTACGAGTTTCCTTGTCATGTATCATTATTTTTTTCCAGGTATTTGAAATCACTATGACCATTTATATTTTGATGTATCATCGTCAGTTCTCTTGAACATATTCTCTTCAAAAAGGAAAAATTTATCCAACATCTAATATAGAAAGCCTTCTTTACCTTTTATATTATTTATGTAGTAGAACTTCTCAATAGTTAGTCTAAATAGAATGTGCTTTTCTATCTTGAAAGCATTTGTAGACTATGTTGATAACATACATCCTACATGCACAAGCATTTGTTCTTGGAACTCAACAATCGAGGAAAATGGATTTTGAAGAGTTTTATACCACTACTATAAGTGTTCATTGGCTTGAGTTTCAACAAAAGGGTAGTTGAAAAATTGTCATTCAATAATTAGCGTTGATAATTCTTGTGTCATTTTTATATATTTTTTAGGTACCATCACTTTCAGATCTCTTCTTGGCTTACTTTTTTTTCATTTTTTTAAAGAAATTCAAGTAGGACCAACTGTTCTAGTACATGATTTATTTCAAGACTAGAAAATGGTGTGTCTATAAGATTATTGACAAGGCATTGGATCATCCCATTGTCAATTCAAATCTTTTGGAATAGACTCTAGGTTTCCACACCAATAATATCCAATTTTGGATGGTCTTGTGGAAAAGACAATCCTTTTGGTTCCTTCTTCCCTCAATATCATCCCACAAATAAGTCATAATATTTACACTAGATGGGGTAGGGAAAACTTTCTTACCTAGTACACAAGTGATCATCCCTACTATTATATATAAACATGGGTCATGGTGTTTTCCTGGTTTGAGCAAATTGTGTAATATCATTCTACAATATAAATCTTCTACAAATGAGATTTGAACATGTCCATCTTAATAAGCATGGTTTAATGTTTGATCATTGTGCATCACTGGTTGCCTCACTCTCATCTCCAACGTCCCTTGACACATAGAAGATTGATAAAGTAAAAAACATTATAACATTAGGGAAGCCACAAAAAATTTACTAGTTTTTAACTCTTAAATGCACTCATCTATACCACAATAGTACCTTCAAATATTTTGGATGCAAGTAGGTGTTGATGTATTTGATTATATTCTAAATTGTCTAATGGGGGATGGTTTTGATGATGATTAGGGAAAAAATGAATAGATGATGAATACATAAAGAGACTCTGAGCTTGTATTTGGTGGTATCATGAACTAGAAGAATCCTACACCTTACAAAATCATAACTTGCAGAGTTAATTGTTGAATGAGAGTGACAAATTTAATGAAACTGGTAATTAATATAGAATTGTTTAAGTCTTCACCTTACCTTGAGTACATATTTAATTGGTTTGCATTTATAATTTGTTATTTTAATGGGTTTTAATTGCAATTCGAAAGGATGTTTTTAAAAATAGGGAGCAAGAGTTACAAATTACCATCTTGGATCTCAAGAAGACATGTTCTAGCCTAGAAGATAGGCTTCAAAAAGGATAAGCTAAGAAACAAGCCATCTTTATTGCCTCCTAATGGAACAAATATTTTTTTCAAATCAACTCGTAGTGATATGTTTGCATCATAGTTGATGAACATTTTAATTTGCACGTCGTAATTGAAGCTCATAAAATGAGATAGAAGCACATGAAAGAGTAGAGATGAAATTAAAAAAAACTTTTTTGAAGATCTTGTAATAGTTTAGAGAGATACCTCAAGTACAAATAAATAGGTAGGGTCTATTTAAATTCCATTTGTTCACTTTTCAAGTGTTCTTATGTGTCTATATTCCATATGGTTATCGTTTACCATGTACTGATTAGAAATGTTTAGAAATGGGTGGATTCTCTTTAAGATATCAATAAGTGTTTGGAAGACTACAATGCTAGTTTACAGTAGTATAATGGAAAACTTCAAATTGATGCTACATCTACTATAGATACTATATCTAGAGTCCAAAAAGAAAAATCCACTATGATGGAAACTCTTAGTACTCTCAAAGGCAACTCTACATCTATTCAGGAGCAACTAGTTAATGTTAGAGTAGGTTTCTCATATTCTTGGCCTTGGTAAAGCATTTTATATTCAAATCTACTCATACCCTTTACTCATATTTTTGGATTTGTAAATATTTACCAAACAACACTTATATGGTAGGCTTAAGAAATAAGGATACTATTGCTTATTTTAACCTTATTTGCCATGGTTTTTAACATAATGTACTAATTGTGTCACTATTTGTAGGATTTATGAATTTATTCTAATTTAAAATATGTTTTTTTTATCATTGTTTATTTATTTAATATCATATATCAATATGTCTCAATTCTTGATCCTTAAGTGTAGTCACTGATGTTTGTTGTATTCTAGGCCTCACTATAGGAATGTCTAAATAAAAAAAGGCCTTTATGGAAGAGAATGATCACCTGCATGGGGATCTTCAACACAATATAGATGATATAAACCAACAAATTACACAAGTTTAAACTTTGACAATTGACATTGGAAAATACAAAGAATGCACTGGCAAGACTATTGCAAAGCTTGAACAACTTGGCACCAAAGAAAATAGCTTTAGAGGTAAGCCTATGGTGATTTTTGACTAAATTTGTTTACATGTATGATTTTATATAGTTAAAATGTATAAACATCTTCACTGTTCTTGTAAAAGAGATTTTTTCCTCCCAAAGTGAACATATAACAAACTTATGTATAAAGCTTGAAGTTGCAAACCATAAGTTACAGGTATGTCTAATTGTCAATGTCCAAAACACTGATAGATTAAAATTTGAAGCATTTTCCTATTCTTTGAATATGAAGATTTGTTTTTTTAAAAAAAATTTATGTAGCCAAGGCACACATTTCATGTGTGCATGGATACAAGAGTTATCTTCAATAAAACAAAGAAAATTATTTGATGATTAGAAATAAAAGATTGAAGAGCTGCAATGATGACTTTAAGATTATGAACTTCAAAATTTTGAAAGAGAGCTTATATGGAGAAAGTTGGACAACACGATATTGGTAATGTGTGAGCATAGGTTATTTGCTTTCAATTTTGAATACAATCTTTATGCTATCTTTTCATAAACTACGTAGCTTGATTATCCAACACTCCAACTGCAATCAATTGTTTTGCTTCCAACTTTTTGGGGGAGCTCATATACTTGAGGGATCTTCTAGAAGGCATGTTTTGAGCCTCTTCAACAATTTTTATACCTAAAAGCCCAATCCTCTTCATGGGAATTATTCTCCCATAGAATAATTTTACTGAAGATGATCATTTTAACATGGTTTGCGATGTATTTCATAGGGAGTGATCTAATACATTCATATTAAGTCCTAGTTTTATCAAGTAGCCTACTCACACATTGTGGGGCTTTGCATTTTTTTATTCTATGATTCATTTCACATTATAAAGGGAATAAAATATTTGTCTCTCTGCTAGAGCACATTATGTTCAATTGGAAACTTTTAAATTGGTAGTATGTTTCATAATATACCTTTTTTCTATGTTCCCAGTAACAAAGGTACATTCTTTGTGTAATGCATAAGTACAAAGTTATAACTAATTGGGAGATCTATAGATAACTTCAAAAAATTTACATTAAATCATACAAGGTAGGTACAATGGGTACGATATAGATTTTTTTTAATAGAATAATCCCCATAGCTTAATTTGCCTTGTTTTAAAGTTCTTTTTATGTAGTTGAGATGTTTGTTATTTTTTTGTTGGAATATTTATATTTTTCTATAATTATTTAGAATATAAAGTAATAATATTTGTATTTTAAAAAAGATAAAATTGAATATTAAATTAAAATATATATATATATAATATATAATTAAGAATATATATGCAAATAGAATTCTAAACAATTATAAAATTTATTTATATAATAAATTTAATTAAGAATAAATTTATAATAAAAATTTCTCAATAATTATAATTATGTGTAATTTCATATAATTTATTTTGGTAAAATTAAATCAACTTTAATAATATTAATTTTTATATGAAATTAGGGATTTAGTAAATTATTTTATTTATATTATAGAAAAAAATATTTTTGATTGTTTATTAATTTATTATTTAATTAAAATTAAAAATTAAATTCAATTTCCTTCAAATAAAATAATTTAAAAATAAAGATATTAATATTAACATTAACACTTATAATTGTAGATAAAAGACTATATATAAAATAATTATTATTTTAATTATGTTTTTTAATATATTAAATAAGAAGAAAATAAGCATTGAATAATAATAATAATAATAATAATAATAATAATAATAATAATAATAATAATAATAATAATAATAATAATAATAATAATAATAATCATCTCAAACTTTAAAAATAAGAGAACTTAATCTACAAATCAAAACAATCGTTAATCTTAAAATACTAATATCAAATCCTCTATCTTACCAAAATAAAAATAATTTTATATTAATAATAAATAAACAAAAACATGGTAAAATTTTTTAAAAAAAAATCTAAAACGGTGGAATCAAATTTCAAAACACTACCATTCTTCAAAAACCATGCACCACTGGATGAGATCAACTATTTTAAATAGAGAAGTATTGCTTACAGTTATTTAAATTTTGATGAAATAAGTTTTTGGGAGAGTATTGTTGGAATGGGCTTTCTAGTCCGATTTTTTTTTCCGTGTCTTTGTTTTGGTGTGGGTAGAAGGGAGATTTTTTTTCCACTGGATTTTTTTTTTTTACTCCATTTTTTCTTTTTACTCTATTTTTTGAATGGCGCAGTATAGGTAGATGTAGAAAATAGGTAGCAACTGCATACAACTGCATCATTTTTGCAATCCACTTTAGAACGATAAACTTAAATTTACCTTAAAGAGATAGAGAGTAACGATAATTGTGAGGAACAGGAAAATAGTGGGTTCCACCTAGAGCTTACTAGCAATTTTCCTTCTTAAATTTTTGAACCGAGTTCTCTAATTTGCCGTGCCCAGATTTAGTCCTATACCTTTTTTCATACTTGGTGCAAGTCCAATTAGTTAAGAAGAATGCAACTAAGCCTAACGTTTATTCAAGCACATTTCTGCAATAACATCTACCTAACAACTATGCTATACATAATTTCTGCCCCATATTTGTGATCTGGAGGAGTGGTGGATGTGACAATTTTCATTTTATATTTAAACCAATACAGTTTATTATCACTACTCGTAAGTAAAATCCATAAAATCTAAATATCTTACAACATAATTTCTAGCTTAAATAAAAATTCATCTCACCATTATTTTCCCTCGTGCCCATTGATTCCAATAGACTTTTAATAATTCAAGTAAACATCCTGTAAATCAGTTATTTCTATCTTGTATCCACCTCTGAGAATCTCCACCACAAATTTACATTATGGTTAGTAGGTTTAAATATAGTATAGACATTCGATTGACTTGGGAAAGATCATCATGGAAGGGAAAGTCCCAGAAAAAAGCCTAACGTTCAAACTGATAACTAATGGAGAATACAAAGCAATCTGAAGCAGATGTAGAGAAATGATTTAAAAAAAAGAAAAACATTGAAATACTTAAATAATGCTGTGATCCTAAAAAACACAGAACTAGATAATATGAAGGAGGGAAAGTAAAGATGGCATGATATGGGTTAACTGGATTTTAGAAAAGTCATATAATAAAACATGACAAAAGACAAATGCATGTTATTGTCTTAAAATTATCATCGCATTATTATTTACTCCTCCAAACCATTATATTAATTCAAAGGTAGGGCCTAGGGAGCTCTAAATTGTCAGCAAAGATCTGTGAAAACACAACAGACAGATAAGGTCACTATGAAGCCGACGAAATAGAGGAGGCCACGGCGAACCCAGATGAAAGGATCCGAGACCTGCGTGCTTAGAAATGTAAGAGGTGGCGTGGAGCTTGAAACACTTGGAAAGGCACTCTTAAGGGCTGGGAGTTGGCAGGGACGCGAGCGTTGAAGGAAGTTGGACGGATGGCAATTTGGAGTAAGGAAAAATGTCTGCGAGGAAGAAGATTGCCCTGGGGAGAGGGCAGTGCAGGCCCGGGTAGCCGGAAGACCACAGATGGAAACGTAGGGAGAGAAAACCATAATATTAATATTGCGAGCTGCAAGTAGATGTAACTTACAAGCAATTAATGCTATGCCTTAAATTACACCTGTTTAGCTTAATTTTTTTTTTAGGCAAAAGAAACAATAAATTAGTTGAAATTAAATAGATTTAAGCATATATAATTGAGTATACAGAATTCAGTTTAATTTAATTGTAGACATTAAAATTTAGGATTTTATACTTTATAATGTTCATCTTGACCTACATTTATATCGCAGATGATTTGTACACTTTCAAATATAATTCACTCACCATTCTCACATAATTGCATGTTAATTATGAGCTCAATTCAATCTAAGGTGTACTTAGTCACTTACATTGGCATTCAAGTCTATTCTAAATCAATGAAATATTATAAGTAGACAATCTTAAAATATCACATTGGTATTTTTTTCTCTAAAAAATAATGTCAAACTCATACATTAACGTTGACATTACTATCTTGAGGTTGACATTATCATATTTTATTGTGTAAAAATTATTTTTCAAAATAAAATCATTTCCTTTTATCGGTCCATTTATTTAGCATGTTGATGGCACAAGAAATTGTCAATTGAGCTTGTATAAATACAAAATAAAGTCAAGGTTATTCACCATTTGGTATTTTCAAGTACCTCTCAAGTATACAAATGCAGATTTAAAAAATTTACAATATTCTTTACAAATTGAAAATCAATCATTAGGACCATTTGTTAGCCAAGTCAAAAGCACACCAAACTACGCAAAGTGTCAACATTTTTAATATCATTTGAAATCAACTTTCTATGTGCATTCAAATACAAAAGGAACACAATCACACATTCACAAAAACTAGAAGAACTACAAATGGCTTGACTTCTCTCTTTTGAGTATCACATATGCTACGGAAACAATCAATCATCAATGGGGGTGATTGGGATCAATTCAACACATTGAACATTCTTCACTATTTACAAATTTTCATTCTTTATTGGTGGTCCTAACATTTAAAGGAGAAAGATGTTAATATTTTGAGTTGTGCAAGCAGTCACAGGGCCTAGATCACACATATATAAATATATCAAATAGGGCCACCATAGTGTATGCTCACAAACAAAAAATATATTTCCAGGATAGTAATGTCGACATCAATTACTATCATCAATGTTTCTATCTAGGTTTGACAATACAAACCTAATATGCACAAAGACATAATTATAGATTTAGACGAACCCTAGTTTTGTTTTCAGTATATTTCCACTATCTAAATACAATTATAGTCAATCAATCAAGTTGTAAAACTAAATATCTTGACCTCCTTAATTTTTTTTACAAATATAAAATTAGATTATGAGATCAGTTTTAATCAATAATCTGAATTAATTCTATAAGTTTAACCTATTGCAATTAAATCCAAAAATATGGTAAAAATATTAGCAAACCTATATATTTCTTGAACATTTCCAAACCCTAGGTTGTCCTTAGCGTTTTGTTGTTATTTCTAGTATTTTTAGATCTATACCTCCATTAGGGTTTTAGTTTTACACATTATTTATAATTTTCCCTGACATTACCAATTACACACGGCTTTGATAAAATGAACATGTTTAAACCTAAATTATTTGATACTGACATATACATGGTTAAGAATAAAGATAAATAAATATATTTATTTGATATCTATAATAGGCAATTAATTTTTAAATTTAGATAAATAATATTTTGAGTTTAAATATTGACTTATGCTCAAAATAGAAAGTATAACTATTGATTGATATGAAAATGAATTGAAAAAATAGTATTGATGAGTTTCATCAATTTTTTTATTTATATCAACTCAACTTCGTTGATGTCATGTCAAATCTAGGCTAGTTTTCAATGACAGTTAGCTCTAACGTGTCAAAAATAGTAACTAAAAATTGTTTACATAGAGTGAGTTTTCAATAATTTACCTCTAAAGGTCTATTTTAGTTAGTTTGAATTGAAATCTATCTAATTAATTGGAAAGAAAACACTCAAATTAAAATTAAAATACTAACGATAAAAGTAAACACATTTGTTGATAAATGAGAACACACATTAGTCTACTTGCTGAAATGAAATGGTGCTTGAAAAAAAAAACCTTAGAAAGGCAATGCTAGAATTCAAACTATATAAAGTGTTTTAAAATAGAAACACACATACATAGATCTGCAGATTAGACCAAATCACACTTCTAACATAAAGATGTATAATATTAAATAATAGTAATATGAAACATACAATACTACAAAAGAATTAAAATTCCTTGGTTGAGTGGGCCCTTGCTATCCTTTGTAACAAAAAGTAAATCACACTTAGTCTTTCAAGCACCTTAAAGATTCATTAACTTTATAAAATACCTACAATCTAAAAAATACTTGAATAACAATACTTAATCTTAATGTCTATCAATTTATTATTAAATTACTAACTACAAATCAACCAATAGATCTTGGTTATTATTATCAAGCTTCTACAATAGCTGACCAGGATAGTGAGTCCCTAACATGTTTGGTAAAGTACATCTATTTTATTTCAAAATAAAACATAAGTTACAACCCCCTTCCACATTTCAAGATAAAACAATGGAAGAGATGCATAGGTTTGCATGTAGATCTCTTTAATTTTTAATAGCTACAATATATTTAGTTATAGATATGTATGATCTGGTAAGCAACTTTCATAATAATCATAGAGGTGTATTTACAAAATATTACAATAAATACAATATATATATATATATATATATATATATATATATATATATATATATATATATATATATATATATATATATATATATATATATATATATATATATAAGAATGCATAATATATCTGGTAAGTTTCCTCATAGATCTAAAATTGACTCAAAAAGGATTAGAAGGTTCTTGACTAATCATGCATGATATAGTCATAAGTGGAGCTATGCCAAAATACCATTTAATGATATTTTTGTCTAGCCTAGGTGATTTCAAAACTATACTGACACATTCAGGAGTGAGACTAACAAACTCTAAAGCCAAACTAGCAAACACTGAATATGGTCTAAGTTGTTCCATTCTATTTTTCAATGATATTTAATGGTCTATTTATTTGATAAAATCACAGTATTCAATCATAGCATGTTTATGCAACATGTACATACAAAATTAATGAATTTTTCATAAATAGAATTAGAAGATAGTGGTGAAAACAAGTAACATTGACTCACACATACTAACCAAGGTAAATGTATTCATTTTCTATTTTATATTACAAATAAGTTATAAAAAACACATTCAAATCCATTAAAAGGGAGATTAATAGGGGATAAATAGGTTCATTACTTGGATATAATGAACCATTCCATAGACTCATCATCCCCTACATTTTATTTCTTATACATCCTCTTGTAGCTACTACCTTCTCTATTCATGATCAAGCACTTCATTTTATAAATTATGGTTGAGGTCATAGATATTATAATATGTGTCCCAAATATTCTCAAGTGGGTCAATAAACCCTTTGGGTTTATGAACCAATTCTCTCCAATTTTAAAAAAAATTAGTAGACTGGTGTGCCACATTCAACCATATTAAAATTAGGCTAAGGATGAACGGAGGTCAGAATTCCATAAATATATGCTCTTGACTATACATATAATTAAGTTATTGAATTATCTCAAAAATAACCCTATCTCTTCTGAAACTCCATCTAAGATTCATGAGTAAAATTACCACTCTTGATTTCGGTTAGATATTCAAGGTATTCCATCTTTTATTGTAGGCAGTCAATGCTTCACTAAAATGGTGTTGCATATATTTTAAAAATCTATGGGACTTTACTACAGTACTCATGGATAGTATTCCTTAAATTTTGGATGGTGTATAACTTTTTTAAACAAAATAAGTTACTCCTTTGAATCAATAATTGAGCTCTTAAACAAAGTCCTACAATCTTTGCTTACTTAAAAAATTCATGAGTTATTGTGTTCCTTAAAATTTGGGTTTTAGAGTAGAAGTGTAAGCTTTAAGCTGAGACTCTCCAACAAATAGATTAAATAAAAAATAAGACATGCCCCAAGATAAATCCACATAAATAGAATTCACACAATAAATTCTAATTTTCTAAGGTATTAGTCCGATAAGATAACAATTTCCATCTCAAGAATTGTTTAGGGAGAAAAATAGGACAACTTGAGGAAGGTCTCTTGTAGTCTAAAATTTTATCCTCTTGGTGATGAAATCCAAGTTGGTAAGCCTTGGGAAGACAAATTTTTAATGCTTTTTTGAATGTAATGTGGTTTGGTAATGTGTGGAAAAATAAAAAATAGTGTAACTAAAACGTAATTTTAAAAGCCACCTATTTGAGCTATGTGAGTTATTCTAATCATGCAAACAAATGGAAAAGAAAGGTGAATTAACTACTAGAAAATAGATGTTAATTTCTTGATTGAGAATAGTAAAAAGTCGGTTTATGAGACACTATAAACAATACAAAATAGAGTTGACTTAGTCATTATTATTCTACAAAAGCAAGGTCTATAAAAACATAGTCAAATAGGTTGACTATATCTTCTAGATATAAGATGGACTAGAGAATCATGTCAACTAGGTTGACCCAGTTGGCTATAGGGTTACAATTTTATAAACTAAAAAATTGTGAAAAATAGTATTGAAAAAAGAACTGAAATTACGTAGAGAGAAAGGAAGGAACCTTGATGGTCTTGAAGAAGTTTTAGATTATAATTTTTTATGTTGTGATGCTCAAATGTTGTCTTAAATTTTTGATAACTAGTTCAATTGGTTCAACGAAGTTTTCAAAACCCTTTATTTTGAAGAAAAAATGTCAAATAGAGTCAACTAGTTCAACTATGTTTGCATACTTGTATGTTGAAAAAATAGAATAATAGATAATATTGATTGGTTCAACTATGTGTACCTATGTGGAACTCAATAAAAATACTATACTAAACTAATCTATTTAAAAACTTGTATTTGTCAAAGACTTACATAGAAAAAATAGAATCATTTTGAAGTGGCTGTGTGTTAAACCTATGCACAAAAAGTTAAAACTATATTGACTGAATCGATATAGTACTACAAATATATAGAACTATAATGTAATTAAAAAAATAGTAGCATGAAATAAAACCTAAAAGGGTTAAATTCACATTGGGTTCACCAAAATGTATACAAATAGAAATGCAACTTATCTATAGATTAAATTTAGCTCAAGGAAGGCAAATCCTACTTACACTTTTGATTGTTGATACATTAAATATTCAAGGTCATGACCAAGATGGATCTGTTAAACTTATCCAAGGGATCTCTTACCACAATAAAATCACTGAGGGTTTCAAAGCCTCTAGTCAAGCAAACCTATGTAATAATCCTAACTAGCTCATATGTTTTCATATTCATAAAGTTTATGCAAATTAAAAGCCTAATTTAGTGCTCATAAAAGTTTGTGACATGGGGTTTAGTAAACATAAAATTAAATATGCATAAGAGAATCCTAATTAAGATATATATAAGTATGACCCAAATGCATGAAGAGAGGAAAATAATTGAAATCCATAAGTAAGGCCTTCTATAGCTACTATTCTTAATAAATTATAGCTCTTAGATGCATTATCAATGAATTCTGATGTCTCTCTAATTAATTCATGCTTACACATAGATTACTTTAGATGCTTCTTGGCTATGTTTGATGTCTATGTGAGTGTGCTTATACTTGTAACTTTAAATATAGGTCACTACTAAATTGTTTGAGGGGGTATTATGTAGTGATGTGCATTTTTATGTCTCTCTTATACACATTCTCATGTTTTGTGTTGATTCCTTCACTTAGTGCTCATTTAGACACATTCTCAATTGTGCTCAATGTCCTCTTCATGAGTTTGCATTATTCCTATAACTAGTGGGTGATTGTAATTATTTTTTGTAGTTTTTCACTTCTTCATTGTCTTTTCTCAGACATGATGAATTCACTTGATAGGTAAATTCTACAAAAAGATGATTTTACACTAGCAGTTTTGCTTAGAAAAAATAACTATGATTCTTGGTGTGCTTATATAGAACACTTGTTCATGAAAAATATAAAGAATAATATTTCATTATTAAATTGATATATTCCTACTCCCATTGATTCTCATAAGTATATTAAATGGGATAACACTTGTGATAATTTTTTTGGTAGTTTTTTGATGCATATTTCATGGGATCTACAAATCCATGTGCAACTCACCATGTGCCCTAACATTATTTAGAGCATGATATGGTCTCTTTTCATATCCTAATGAGTTTTTTTATCACTCCTACTCCCCCTCTTATTATTGTCTCTTTAGAGACTATTTTATTCACTCCTACTCCTATTTCTTTTGATAAAAATTTATGGTGGATAATTTTGTTACTTACGTCAAACCACCACTATAGGATGAGATTTTGATAGGCATTAGTTTCCACATTACAAATTCTGCTTCCATTCTTCGGGATGATTTTGTTCTTATTCATTAGACTCCCCTAAATTTGATGAAATATCTAACTCTAAGCACACTTATGATATTAATGAGTCTTTTTTTAATAAAAATGACTTAAGTACTGATCAATACACACCTATAACATATCCTTATCACCTTCTGTATGTTAAGGATTTATTTTCTAATCAACCTACCTTTGTTTTGCTTTATACATTTTAGGGTGTAAGTATACTGATATAGGACACATTAGATATTAGGGAATTTATTACATAGTTTTCAGTCATTCAATAGTCTTTCATTACCTTTGGTTCCATTGAACCATCATTTCATATAATAATTAGCCGTCCCACTTTACATGAAGATAATAGTTCCTTGTATAGTAATAACATCTTGGTTATAGATCCATCAGACACCTAATGTACACATTCACTATTCTAAGGAGATCCATCCTTTGCTGAATTTACTTTTAATCCATAGTTACTTTCAGATACTCCACTCAAGGATACATGATGGCTATATGAAGCTGTATATTCTAGTTGGGATTTTTTCCCCCTTTTCTTCTTTACTCTCTTTTAGGGTAGGAGTTTTATCCCATGGGTTTTCTCCTTTTTACACTTTATGGGATTTTCATTGTACTTGGGTACCTCATCAAGCCTCATTATTAGGACATAATTATTCTACCCACCTAAGCTATGATTTAAGAGGGTGTTAGTCAAATATTTTTCTTTTTTAAATTTTTTACCTAAATGGTTGTTACTTGGCTTTCTCATGGTTTTAATCATTTATGAAGCCCAATTTTTAATTGCATTTTAATCTCATCTAAAACTAGTGTTTTCATGAAATCTTTAATGTTCATAGATCTTGAAGTAATTGTGGATAACTTCCTTCCAAAGCATGCCCCCACTAAATCTATAAATTTTTCCAAGTGTGAAGAACATGCCTTTATCACCTTCCCCCACTAAAATTACCCACGACCCCCCCCCCCCCGGCACCCTTGAGGTGAGGGAATAATAAAAACCAAAAGCTACCTCACCTCAAAAGGATAAGACAAATTATAATCTTTGAATGGAACCAAGTATAATATAAAAGAAATATGTCTATGTTGATGTATTATTGAATCCTATAAAATAATGTGATCATACCAAAGCCTAGAAGGGTCGTACTAATGTGTACAATCATTAGGATCAAATACATTATCAATATTTAAAGATAACATCAAAACACATGTTTTGTATTGAATAAATGGAATCTAAACAAATGGTTTTACAATTTGGGTATCTATGTATGAAAAACCAAATGCACCATAGGTTGAATCTTCTTTATAAAAAATGGATGTTTATTATTTATTTTCATCATTCACAATGTATGTGATATGTACTATAAAAACATTGCACATCTTCTATTGCTCATTATAAAAGGTTGAATTTTGGTCATTATTTAATATTACCATTTAGAATTTTTCTTTCAAAATTTATTTCTTTGGAATATATGGTATGTCATTTAAATAAATTGAAACATTGGAAACTTGCACATAATATGAAGGCTCATCCCTCTTTAATGATGTATCATTTGAATCTAGATGAAGATTTGACAAAGGCCTTCCCTTTTATTTTGGAATATCTTTTGGTGCCTAGTTTTGTTCATTTGACATCTTTGATTTGGGAGAATTTATATTTTGTATCCTTTTTTTCAATGAAAAACAATAATTAGTATAGTGACCATGCATTTTATGATATGCACAATAATATTTGAAATTTTTTATAGGATTCATAAGAAGTAATTTGAACACATTATTTATAACCATCTCATTTAGAATCTCACTTGACCTCTTAGTAGGATTTTCTTCAATTATAGAATCATTTTCATTACATGACCTTTTTTTGGCTTCTAATATTAAATTTTATTAGGCATGTAATCCATATGTGAAGATGAAAAATAATGGTTCACAATAGTGTCATGTGGATTCTTTGTATATGAGATTGGATATTGTAATAAAGTGATATTTGAATTTACAATCTAATTTTGCTTTTGTAACACATGTATTAACTTGTCCGTACTAATGATTTGATCTTTTAGGGATTCATAAACATAAACCCTTCAAACTTTAGATTGATTACCTTCATTTGAAACTATATGGTGGGCCACCTTATCCCTTAGATAATTAATATCATGTATCTAGTTAAAGAGATGAGAGCTATCACCCTAATCAGGGTTAGGAGGATCATGAGGCTCCTTTTTATCCATTTTAGATGTTTTTAAAATTGATATGAGAACAAGAGGAATAAATGCCAAGGATAAATTAATCATTATATTAAGGATATATAAATTTTAGGGTATTAGCTGATTTATTTTAAAATATGAGATATTTTTTTCTAGAAAAATTGGAAATGAGATGAAACCAGACAAATAGGGAAACAAAAGTACACTGTGTGGCATGTAGGTCTAAATTTACTAAAAAATTATAAAATTAAAAATTTAAATGGTTAAAATAATATTTTTGAAAAAAAGATTTTTTTATCTATAGAAACATAATTATAAATAACCTCTATGGAATTTTAAATTTGATCTATTATGAATCATAAAAATGCCAAATAATTTAGAATGCTTCACAAGCAAAACAATATAAAATTCTCAATAAATAATCATCAAGTTTGATAAAATATGAATTTATTTCATATATTTGAGATAAATTTTTTAATACAAAATAATTTATGACAAAACCCAAAAATTAATTTAAACATAAGTACATAATTCACCATGTATGCCAATATTTACTAAAAAATGTAAATTACAAAAACTAAAAAATTCATACTGAATTTGGGTGAACAAAAAGAGGTTTTTTATTATACTAACCTGAGTAGAAACTATCCACGATGAATTTTTAAATGAACCTATTTGGAGGCTAAAATACACTAATGAATTAGAAATACACTTGTAAGCATATACATATGAGGCCCTTGTGACTTGAGGAGGGTAAGACCCTAGGGTACAGTTTCAAATTTGAAATTAAATCAACCTAAAACCCTAGGGGATTGGAATCCATAGATCATAATTTTTTTCATTCGTATCAATTAGGTTCATGAAAATTTTAACCCTAAAATGGATTTTAGGTTGGGGTTACATAGATTATAAACGGGGTATTTATAAATGATAATACACATGAGTGACAATCAAATCTACAGTAAGCCAATTGGGTGACAAAAGCATATATAATCATATAATAAATTTATTATGCTGATAATAGGCTAAATACGGAATGTAAAACTAAGTTGTGTATGGAAATGATAAGGAGGTAATACACTTGGTTGGTTCTAATGGTAACATAGTGTTCGATCTTGTTAGTGTAGGTTTTTCCATTTTTTGGTTTACCTTCACATTTGTTATGTCAGCTTGCTTAGGCATACACTTGTCATGGAGGAGTTACATTCTATGTGGGAGTCACACTTGACCAAATATTCGAGGTATGGGAATATTTTGACCACCGCCACTTATAATGTGACCTCCACCACTTGTCATGTGAAAGTTACACATTCACTCCTTTTTGTATCTCCCCTCTGTGAGCTATTCAACATAGAACTTTACTCACTTATTCATCATTTGTATGTGTGTGAAACCTTTGGCTCTCACCTACTACCTAAGATTTTATCTATTAATGGTTGATTAGGGATCTTGAATGACTCTAGTAGATCTAGAAAAGTAGGTTAGATGATGATTTTAGGATAGTCATCAGATTCTAGATCTGATGTTTGTGGACCTATAGACACTAACATTAACCTAGAATGGTTGTGTCGATGCTACTATCTAGCTTCAGTGTAAGTGTCATCTATATAATATATATTGGAAAAGGATGTGATAACCTCCATGATTATGGATTTGAATTCTCTTTTTCTCTAGTGCATTTAGATCTATATCATGGATTGTTGCTCCTCGTGAATTTATAAAACCCTAGTTTTTCATCTTTATAGTGGTCTTGGGGACAAATTGGTTAGTAGGTAATGATGTTGAACTAATCCTGAAGACCCCTATATTAGTTAGTATTGCCTACGTAACCAATGCCATAAATAAGTCCACATAGTAATTTAGTTCTCACCTATGTGTTGGCTTGTATATGAATCATGTACTATGTACAAAGCAAGTAAAAAAATAACTTATCTTGTAACTTTCAAAATAAGGTATTTGGGCTTCTCCTTTAATACTTTAGACCTATATATGTGTTGTTCTTATGAATGGTATGCAAATATTGAAGCTTTATTTAATTGGGTTCTCTTTGAATGCTCTTTGGTAAGAGTAATAGATATTTTTCCCATGTTGTTACATGGGGAATGAATCAGGGTTGATATTATATTTATATAAATATATTTGGAGAATTAACTTGCATTAAATAACTTAAGCCAAGCATTACGATATGTTTCATTTATAAAACTCATTTGGCAATGAATGCCTACAGCATATACAGTGCACAAAACATGTGGCCCAAGCCATGATCCCCAATGCCAATGGCTACCTTTTGTACACATCAATCTTGGTAGGTCTCATTGTAATGCCCAATTTTCCTCTTTATGACATCTGAGTATGGTGTCATGGGGATCATGAAATTGATGGTAGTGGTACTTTCACTAAATGGAATCAGGGCCAATTGTGTTTCACCCATGGGTGTGGCCACTCCCATGATGGTCAATGCCATGTGGTAAAACATGGTTAGTTTTTACAAGAAGGAAGTGGAGGATATGTATGAGGCCATGCTTGAGTGGAAAGGAGTGAAGTTTAAGGCTGATGATGTTACTAGGTTGACACTTTTTATGTGTAGTGAAGATGATCTCTATATCAGTGGCCATAGTTTAGTGATGTACAAAGCATATTCTACATCTAAGAGTATTTAATTTTGAATTCCATTATTTTATTACTCTCAAGAACTTCTTTCAAAATTTTGCTCAACCATATAATACTGAAATAGCTAATGCTACACCCAATCACTCTTAGTCACATGGCAATGCTCATTAAAAAAGGATTTATTTCAAATATAAGGTATGTATACCTATCCTAATGTAATCATAAATATTAGTGATGTAAAAGTAAAAAATATTATAAATATGGAAATCTATTCAATTATAATTATAATAGTATAATAACAACATAAAAGTTAAGAATATTATAAATATAAAAATCTATTAAATTACAATTATAATAATATAATAAAAACACTCATGGTGAGTTTTAATACATGTTGATTAGAGGAATTTAATTTATAGTTTAAATATAAAATTAAAAATATTTAAAAAGAAATAGATTTGAAACATGTTTAGAGGTCTATCAAAATAATAATTTTTATTTACAAATTTAGTGAACTCTATACAATACATGCGATAGAGATTAGTGTTGACCCAATTGGTGCTTTGGCATGGAGTTAGGTGAGGATGGAGATAATGTTCTTAAAAATCTAAGAGGTGGTGTAGAGATTTAGAAACATGGAGATACACTCTAAGTGATGGTTCTTTTAGGGACACAATCATGGAAATAATTTGGATGGATGGTAATTTGGAGTAAGGAAAAATGTCCACAAGGAAGAAGATTGACCTCAGCAAAGGGAAGTACGGGGATAGGTAACTACAAGAGTAGATATGTAAATTTAGGGAGAGAAAACAATAATATATAGGAGTTTTAATTAGATGTAACCCACTAGCAATTAATGTTATGACTTAAATTACTCCTATTTATCTTAATTTTTATTTTAATAAATATAAAGAATCAATTAGTTACAATTAAATAAATTTAAGCATATATAATTGAGTCTACAAAATTTAATTTAATTTAATTATAGACATTAAAATTTGGGATTTGATACTTCTAAATGTTGATCTTGACCTACATGTATATCATAGATGACTTGTACATTTTCAAATATCATTCACTCACCATTCCTACATACATGCATCTTAGTTATGATCACTATTCACTATAAGTTGTACTTAGTTACCTACATTAAATTCAAGTCTATTCTAAACCAATGAACTATTATAATTAGACATTCTCAAAATATCACTTTGGTATTTTTGTCTCAAAAAAATAATGTCAAATTCATACATTAACGTCAATGTTACTATCTTTAAGTTGACATTACCAAATTTTATTGTGCAATTTTTTTTTCCAAAATAAAATCATTCCTTTTTGTCAACCCATTTACCTAGCATGTCTATGGCACACCAAATTACCAATTGAGCTTGTATAAATACCAAACAAGGTCAATGTTATTCACCATTTGCTATTCTCATGTAACACTCAAGTATACTAATTAGATTGAGAAATTTTACAATATTCTTTTTAAATTATAAATCAATCAATAGGAGCATTCATCAGCCAAGTCAAAAGTACATTAGACTAGGTAAAGTGCGAACATTTTCAAGATCATTTGAAACCAAATTTCTATTTGCATTCAAATAGTAAAAGTACACAATTACACATTCATAATAAGGATAAGAAATACAAATGGATTGACTTCCCTCTTTGGAGTATTATATATGTTATGACAACAATCAATCATTAATGGGTGTGTTTGGGATCAACTCCACACATTGAACATTTTTCAATGTTTACAATTTTTCATCCTTCATAGGTGTTACTAAGGTTTAAAGGAAAAAGATTTTGATTTTTGAGTTTTGCATGAATTCAAAGGTCACAGATCACACATATATAAATATACCAGATAGGGCCACCATAGTCTATGCTCACAAACAAAAATAATCTTCCCAAGATAGTAATGTCAACCTCAATCACTATCATTGATGTTTCTATCCTAGCTTGGAAATACCAACCCAATATGCACAAAGACATAATTATATATTTAGACAAATAACAATCTAGTTTTTCATATATTTACACTATCTACATGTAATTATATTCAATTAATCAAGTGGTAAAACTATATATCTTGACCTCCTTAATAATTTTTACAAATATAAAATTATATTATGATATTAGTTTTAATCAATTACATTTAGATTTAAACTTGATTTCTATATATTATACTCTAAATTAATTCTATAAGTTTAACCTATTGCGATTAAAGCCAAAAATATGGTAAAAATATTAGTGAACCCATTATTTCTTAAACATTTCTAAACCCTAGGTTGCCCTTAGGGTTTTGTTATTATTTCTAATGTTTTTAGATCTCTACCTTCATTAGGGTTTCATTTTTACACAAAATTTATAATTTCCCTAACATTACAAATTACACATGGATTTGATAAATGAACATGTTTAAACCTAAATTATTTGATAGACTATGATATATGGTTAAGAATATATAAATGAATACATACAAGGGTGATAAAAATATCTATAATAGAACAATTAAGTTTTAAATTTAGATAAATAATATTCTTATTTCAAATACCGAGTTATGCTAAAATTAGAAATTATAACTATTTATTGATATGATAATGAATTGAAAAAAAAGTACTAATGAGTCTCATCAATCTCTTCATTTATATCAACTCAACTTGGTTGATGTCATGTCAAATCAGGGCTAGTGTCTAATTATAGTTAGCACTAACGTGTTAAAAATAGTAACTAATAAATTTTTTATATAGATTGATTTTTTATCATTTACCTCATAAGGTCTACTCTAGTTACTTTGAATTGAAATACATATAATTAATTGGAAAGAAAACACTCAAAGTAAAATTAAATTATTGATAATACAATTAAACACATTTGCTGATAAATGACAACACACATTAGTCTATATTTTGAAGTGAAATTGTGCTTGAAAAAAAAACCTTAGAAAGGACATGCTAGAATTCAAACTATATAAACTGTTTTAAAATATAAACACACATACATAGATTTACAGGTTAGATCAAATCACACATTTAACATAAAGATGAAGAAGATTAAATAATAGTAATATAAAACATATAATACCATAAAATAATGATAATTCCTAGGTTGAGTTGGCCTTTGCTCTCCTTTATAATAGGATGTAAATTACACTTATTCTTTCAAGAACATCAAATCTTCATTAACTCAACAAAATAACTACAATGTAAAAAATAATTCAACAACAATACGTAATCTTAATGTCTCTCAATTTATTATTGACTGAGTAACTACAAATCAACCAAAATATGTTCGTTTTAATTACCAATATTTCTACAATAGATGACTAGGATAGTTAGTCCCTAACAAGTTTGGTATCTACATCTAATTAATTAAAAAATAATATTTGAGTTACCAACTCCTTCCACATTTCAATATGAAATAGTGGAAGAGGTGCATAGGTTTGCATGTAGATCTCATTAATTATTAATAGATACAATATCTTCAGTTACAATCATATACGATTTGGTAACCAACTTTCACAATACTCATAGTGACGTCTTTATAGAATATTACAATAAATATAATATATATAAGAAAGAATAATATATTTTATAAGTTTCCTCATAGATCTAAAACTGAAAAAAAAAGGTTCAGAAGGTTCTTGATTAATCATGCATGATGTATTCATAAGTGGACCTATGCCGAAATTCCATTTAATGATATTTGTGTTTGGCCTAAGTGATTAGGAAACTAGACTAACACAATCAAGAATGAGACTAATCGACCCTAAAGCTAGAATAATAAACTTTATAGATGGTCTAAGTTGTTTCATTGTGTTCTTTAATGATATTTAATGGTTTGTTTATTTTTTAAAATCATAGTATTCAATCAAAGTGTGTTTATGCAACATTTAGATACATAATTGATAATTTTTCTATTAAAATAGTTAAAAGATAGTGGTAAAAACAAGTAACATTGGATCACACATACTAACCAAGGTAAATGTATTCATTTTCTCTTTTATATTAGAAATAAGTTATAAAAGACACATTAAAATCCACTAATAGGAATATTAATAGGAGATAAATAGGTTCATTACTTGGATATAATGAGCCATTCCATGGACTCATCATTTCCCTACATTTTACTTCTTGTAAGTCCTCTTGAAATTTATTGCTTTCCCTATTCATGATGGAGCACTTCATTTTATAAATTTTAATTGAAATAATAGATATTATAGTATGTGTCCTAAATCTTCTCAAGTGGTTCAATAAACCCACTAGGTTTATGAGCTAGTGCTCTCCAATTTTTTTTTTAAAATAGTTGATTGATGTGACACATTTTGCCATGTAGAAATGGGGTTAAGGATGGGTAGAGGTTTAAATTCCATAAATATCCACTCCATACTATACATCTGATTAAATTGTTGAATTATCTCAACAACAACCCTAACTCTTTTGAAACTCTATCTAAGATTGATGTGTGAAATCACCTCTCTTCATTTCAATGAGATACTCAATGTATCCCATTTTTTATTGTAGGTAGTCAATGCTTCATTAAAACAGTATTGTATATATTTTGAAAAATGTATGGTACTTTACTATAGAACTCATGGATAGTATTACCTAAATTTTGGTTGGTATATAAGGTTTCTAAAGAATACAATTTTCTCATTTACATTAATAATTGATTTCTCATACAAAATCCTAGAATCTTTCCTTACATAAAATATTTGTTAGTTATTATGCTCCTTAAAATTTGGTTTTTAGAGTAGAAGTGTAAGCTCTAAGCTGAGACTCTCCTACAAATAGATTGAACATGAAAGAATACATATTCCCCAAGATAAATCCACATAAATAGAATTCACAAAACAAATTTTAATCTTCTAAGGTACTAGTCTGATAAGATAACAATTTGGTGATGAAATCCAAGTATTTAGGCCTTGAGAAAATAATTGTTTAATGATTTTATGAATGTAAAGTGTTTTGGTAGTTTGTGAAAAAATAAAAAACATTGTAATTTAAATGTTAATTTGAAAAACCACCTATTTCAGCTATGTTAGTTATTCTAAGCATATAAACAATAGAAAAGGAAAGGTGAATTAATTACTAGAAGATAGATGTTAATTCCTTGATTGAGAATAGTATAGGGCTAGTTTAGGAGATATTATATGTAATCAATACATAATAGATTTGACTTGGTCATTGTTATTCTACAGAATTAAGGTCTATAAAAAACATAGTCAAATAGGTCAACTATGTCTTCTAGACAAACGACAAACTACATAGCTATGTTAACCAGTATATTTTTTGGATTTTGGTTTTGTCAATATTGTAGGGTCAATAAATGAGACTAGATCATTGAAATTTTAGGGATATAAATAATTTTAGGGATCAGCTTGCCAAACCTTTACAATAATCTATAATATTACACTTCAATTTACCACACACACACACAGATATATATAGTACAACCACCCCTTGATATCAAATAAACTAATAATTATAACTAGAACTGGAAGACCACACTATCGAATTATAGTGCCAAATTGCAAAACTGAATGACAGTGTAGAACAGAGGAACCAAATGATAGTACCCAAGGATAGTGTTGAATGACTGTGTTGAATGATAGTTGAATTATAGTTATGAATGATAGAGCTAAAAATTAGAGAAATAAAATCCCCAAAACTAACCTCTTGAATAGCTATGCAATTTTAAAAAAACAACTATCATACTCTGAGTTCCTACACAAAAATTATGACCTCCAAAAGTTGTCATTCAGTTGCATCATTCTATTACATCATTAGGTTGTGTCATACGATTTAATCATACAATCTATAACCATGTCATAGGACACAACCGAATGATGCAACTAAATGACAGTTTTTTAAGGCTATAACTTTTGCATACAGACTCGTATTGCAATGATGTTTTTTTTTTAAATTTCATATATCTTTGAGAGAAATACAAAAATGCAATAATATTTAGTTTTTGGGAAGTTTTTACTTTTTCATTTTTTTATAGTTAATACATAAAGCCATTCAATTTAGCCATTCAATCCAACCTATATATTCTCCATCTCCCATAGAGGATTCACCATAGCTATGAATCAAATTTTCTTAGATTCACCAAAAATTTACAAATAGTTTTTATAATAGGGCCTCTTAAAATTAACCCTACGATAGGTCAACCTAGATGGCTATAGGGCTATGGTTTTATAGACTACAAACTTGTGAATAATAATACTGAAAGAAGAACTAAAATGATAGAGAAGGAAAGGAAGGAACCTTGATGGTATTTAAGAATTTTTTGATTATAATGTTTTATGATATGATGCTCAAATGTTGTTTTAAATTTTTTCTAATTGGGTCAATTAGATCAGCATGTTTTTAAAACCCTATATGTTGAAGAAATGGTGAATAGAGTCAACTAGTTCGATTATGTTTATAGACTTGTATGTTGACAAAAGATAATAATAGTTAAAGTTGACTGGTTTTAATTTATGTGATAAATATGGAACTAAATAAAAATTATAGATCAAACAAATCAATCTAGTAACCTATATTTGACAAAGACCTATATAGATAAAATAGAGTCATTTTGAAGTGACTATGTGGTAAACATGTGAATGAAAATTTAGAACTATCTGTCTGGCTTGATAAAATACTAAAAATATAAAAAGAATATAATATGATGACAAAAATAGTGGCATGAAAGAAAACTTACAAGGATTAAATTCATGTTGGGTTCATGAGAATGTATAGAAATAGAAATGCAACTATTTATAAAGCAATCCTAGCTTAGAGGGGACAAATCCTACTTACTCTTATGATTGTTGATACATTATATATTCAAGGTCATGACCATGATGGATATTAAAACCTATCTAAGGAATATCATACCATAATAAAATCACTAGGGATGGTTCTAAAGCGTCAATTTAAGCAATACTATGCAGTAACACTAACTAGGTCATATGTTTTCATGTTCACAAAGTTTATGCAAAGTAAACTGAAATCATAATCTAGTTCTCACTAAAGCTTGTGGCACAAAGTGGGGGTTAATAAACATAAAATTAATCATGCATAATAGAATCTAATTAGAGTATGTATAGGTAATACCCAAATACATGAAGAGAGTAATATATTCAAAATTTATTACTTACACTATTTCTATCAACTAAAATATAGGAGTAAATTTAGAGATACTTACATTGAATATGAACTAGTCAAGACTCAATCTCTTAATTACCCAAAAAAAATTCAAGAGATTTTTGTCGTTTGTAAGGATCACTAAGAAAATACAAAGCATCCAAGACTTTTCCACAAGATAAGATTATTCTCCAAGTATAAACCCTGATCTATAACTCCTCAAGTAGAATGGTAAAATAACAGATTGTAAAGAAACAGAAATTAATAATTAACTCTTAATGACTCTCTATGAAATGGTGAATTAAATGTGTGTGTGTGTTTGTGTGTGTGTGTGTGTGTGTGTGTGTGTGTGTGTGTGTGTGTGTGTGTGTGTGTGTGTGTGTGTGTGTGTGTGTGTGTGTGTGTGTGTGTGTTTGTGTGTTTGAACCTAACTCTAATCCTTTCTAAAATTTTAACTGATAGGGTCAGCCCAATCAACTCTATATCATTATTGATAAAATTAAATTAGGTATTACTATTGGTCGGCTAGGAGATAACCCAAACCCTAAATGAGATTTATCAATTAGAGTACATGGTCGATGGGGATGATAATGTAACTTAAACCAATGGAATGAATTTCTAAGCTAGGCAAGGGTTAATGAAGGTGGAACATGAGTAGAGAGGGGTGTAAAAGAGGAGGAAAATCTTAGGGGAGTGCTTTTAGGAGATGGATGGATTGATAATAATTTGTAATATAGGGACAACAATCTTAAGAAGCACCAATGGTCTACCCACCCTTTTCTTGATACACCCCTTAGGGCATGCATTTAGAGATATTAAGTTTCAATGATTTACTAAAAGAGAAAAACATCAGTAATTAATAAACTTTGAAAATATTATGTGTATACACATAACTCCATAGTTTTTTATGCAAGCTTAGACATCCAAATGTCCATAAATTTTAATCAATAATTTATATTTGAGTTCCATCTTCTTCTCAAGCACTTATTTTTCATGTTATATCCATTGGTGACCTTTTTTGTCCCTCTATAGCAACTATTATTAAAAAAATGTACTTCTTTGATGCATTATTAGCAGATCTAGATGTCCCTCTTTTTATTTCATACTTACACATAGATTGATCCAAATACATTATTGGCTATGTCAAACATATATACGAGCATTCTTATATTTATAACTTTAATAATGGGTCACTATTAACAATTTTTATGGGGTATTACGTGATGTTGTTCATTCTTCAATGTTTGTCCTACACATTTTCATTTTTTAGATTGTGTTGATTCCTACACTTAATGGTCAATTAGACACATTCTCAGTTGTGCACGATGTTCTCTTCATGATCATGAATTATTCTTATAAATTTTTTGTGTATTTTTTCACTTCTTTGGTGTCTTTTCTTAGTCATGATGACTTTACATGAGAGATTACTACTAAGGAAAGTTGATTTTACACTAGTGGTTCTTCTTAGAAAAAACAACTATGCTTCTTGGTGTAGTTATATGCAACACTTATTCATGGAAAAGGGAAAGAATCATATTTCATTCATAAATGGATATATTCCTACTCCCAATAATTCTAAAAAGTACATTGAGTGGGATAACAATTACGACAAGGTTCATGGTACTTTGTTGCTAAACATTTCATGGCATATACATAACCATGTACAACTCACCATATGCCCCAACACTATTTTTAGAATCCTATAGTCTCTTTTCATAGATCCTAATAATATTTATATCACTCCTACTCCTCTTCCTATTATCTCTTTAGAGACTATTGTACTCTCTCATACCACTCCTATTTCTTGTGACAACATATCTATGGTGGATAATGCAGTTCCTTATGTCAAACCACCATTATAGACTGAGATTATTCAAGACCTTAGTTTTCCCATTATATATTATAATTCCATTCTTGTGCATGATTTTTTTCTTCTAGAGCCATCATAGATTGGTAATTCAGAGGACTCTATTGTTTTAGTGTGAATACACCCTCTGAGAGAATTAATGAATCCTCTCTTCTTGTGGATATTTTTACTATGGATATACATGATTCATATACATTATTTTATTTAGCTTCATGTAATTTTGAGATATTATTTCCACTTATTATGTATATTTCTTTGTAAAATGTTCCATGCCATTCTAATTCATCAAACTCCCATGAACTTGATGAAATATCTAACACTGAGCAAGCTTATGATATTGATGAGTCTTCTTATAATAAAAAAGGACTATAGTAGTGATGGGGGCACAATTATAACATCTCCTTATCACCCTATATATGTTAAGGATTTATTTCCTTATCAACCTACCTTTTTTTATGCTTAAAACATTATAGGATGTGGGTGTATTGATCTAGGATACACCATACATCATGTAATTTATTACATATTTTTAGGTCATTTAATAGTCTTTCATTACATCTAGTCCCATTGCACCATAATTTCATAGAGAAGTCAGCCCTCCTACTTTACATGAGGAGAATAATTCCTTGTATACTAATCACACATTAGTTAAAGATCCATCAGGCACTTGGTGGACACATTCATTATTCTAGGGAGATCCACCCTTTACTGCATCTACTTCTAATCCACAGTCACTTTTAAGAACTCTGTTGAAGGATATAGGATGGATATATGAAGTTGTAGATTCTAGTGGACATTCCCCCCCCCCCCCCCCCCCCCCCCTTATCTTATTTACTCTCTTTTATGGGAAGATATTTTATCTTATGGGTATTTTCCTTTTCCCACTTTATGGGATTTGAATTGTTCTTTGGGTACCTCATCAGGCCTCATTATTGAGAAACAATTATTCTACCCACCTAATATACACTTCAAAAGGGTGCTAGTGTAGAGTTTTTCTTGATTTTGGTTTTACATACAAGGTTATTAATTAGCTTTCTTGGGTTTGTTATGATCATTAGGGTGAAATACACTTAATGTATTTTATAATAGTGAGTAAAGTTGTTACCTTTTTTGTGATCTAATTTCTCTTTATATAATGTACCTCTTTTGTACTTTT
>JARHVA010004284.1:1245000-1262500 GCA_037957365.1 Torreya grandis | reverse complement strand
TTTAATGGCTCAATCCTTGCTTAGAAGCTTGCCGATGAACTCTTTTGGTTGAGCCTTGTCATTGAACCAACTTTGAAATCACCTAAGTGTTGAGAGCTTGATTCTTTCTTGTAGAGTTTGTAGAAATCAACCTGTGAAGTCCATTGAACTTGACCTGTAGAGTTCATAGATTTTCTTCTTGTAGAGTCCATAGATTCAAGCCTTCAGAGTTTGTAGATTCCTAAGAAGCTTGAAAAAATGAGGAATTTGAATGCTTAGAATAAATTTTGAAAAGGGAAGAGACAATTTTGGTCTATAAGACCAAAATAGTTCAAATGTTATCCCAAAAAAGAGTGATATTTTTGGGGGACAATAGCTGGCTCTAGTTGGGGAACTTCTATCAATTGTAAAAAAGAATTAAAGGGAGTAGAATCTAGAATCTCCAGTGCCTTAAAGTATGCCATTGGGATATAGAGTCATGTTACCTAGAAATGGAAGGCATCAAAATGGAAATAAACAAAACAAAATAGAACTAAAACTATACAAATATACATATGTACAGATGCAATGATCTGATACTTCAAGAGTTGAAGTGTTTCAGATGCTACCCATTATGAGGCAGAGAAAAGAGTGTGCCATCTTGGTAAACCAACAGGAAACCATTTTGACCCCAGAAACAGTGACAGGTGAATGGAGCTCTCCACCAAGAAACCAATTTTCTACATCTTCCTCTTGGCCTTTTCTTCTTCTTGATCCATGGTAGGATGTGGTCTTCAAACTAAAAACCATAACTTCTTTCTCTCTACGAAGAGTTCCTTTTGCTAACTTTGGAATATAGTAGTATGGTCTACCACCATATCTTATTGTTCTGCTGGTCCAATCTAGCACATGCTTTGATTGTCAGCATCAGACCCCTGACAAACCATCAGCTCAGCACCTCCTTTAGTGTGAAGGAGTTTGATCTCTTCATCTTGAGTAGTCTTCAATCCAAGCAACAGAGATATGTATCTAGCTATGAAAGAATTGCTGCCATCCGATTCCAAGATCCAAGCATCATCAGACGTTGATCTTCTATCAAATTTCTCTTCATCAAAAATGGAAGATCTTTCTTGATTTGTATTATGCCTTACTAATTCTTTTGATGCCTTGTTTGGATCAAATCTTGGATTTCCAACTATAGGACTTTCATCAGCTGAGACATGAGCATCCTCTATGGTCAAGAAGTAATTACTCTTGCTTGAAGGCTCGAACAGAATTTGAGCTGTAGTGGCTGACATTTGGGTGACCACAATTTTTGCCTTAGATAGGTCCACACCTGGTTCTCCTTTAATGTCTAATTGCTCTAGATTGGCTTGTAGGAATTCAAACTCATTCATTTGAATTTTAGATTTATTGACACGATCAATCATGTCAAATGACTAGAATGGACTTGGAAGAGAGGATGGGAGTTCATCCTTTTGGTTTTTGGGAGGGGAAGGACTGGTTTGCAAAGTTGAAGTAGAAGGTGCAAATATGTTTGATGTACTAACCTTCTTGGCAATCACTGGGTCTTTTAACTAGAAAGGCAGAGTGGTTCCCCACTTAGCAATTGGAATTGCATGTTGAGTTCATTCATCTATTATTTCTTTATCAGCTTGTTGGGTTGACCGATTCTCAGACTAGGTGAATACTATGTATGATCCTTTGACTGCTTCACCTTCACTTCTGGGTTCATCCTGGCAATTTAGAAAACCAATGTGGGAGTCACCAAATGATTCTTCTAGATCTTCCTTGAAGAGATCAATGCCATTTTCTTGCTCAAACTCAGGTTGGAAATAGGAAACATGTTCTATTTCTAGATATCCAACTGTTGAGTTGGTTAGAGGTGCTTTAAGGGCAAGGTTCCTCTATGGGGGAGGAAGATGATTTAGTTTCCCTTGACTTCTGGTAGTGTTGCCTTGATATGTCTGATTGGGGAATGTTCTCCTTGGTACATCTCTATATAGAGGAGCAGAAGACATACCTTGTGCCATTTGCCTCTTCAAGGCTAGCAATTCATTTACGAACTTTTGTATTATTGGGTCAGTGGTGGCTATGAGTGGGTATTCAAAAGATGAAGAGGATTTACCTTTGTTCAGGTCTCTCCTTATCTTTTCTACCAAGATAAGGTCATATTCTACCTCAGTAACCAAGTCTTGAGCAGCAACAAGGTTTATGTAGCCAGCTCGTCATAGTAGAAAACTCACTTCAGGTAGTTGTGAGTTGATGAAGAAGCATTTGAGGTTCTGAGGTGTTGGTTGGGCTACCATTGGAATCTTGTGCCTCAGCTTGTCGAACCTAGCAATAAAATCCCTCATAGGCTCATGGGGCTCCTTCTTCATTTGAGTGAGTTGGGCTAGCAAGGCATGTGCATCTTTTGTAGGCTTGAACCTTCCTTTGAAATTGGCTTTAATTGTATCCTAGTCAGTCATTGATCCAGCTTGCAGATGGTAGAACTAGTCTGCAGTAGCACCTTCTAGTGTCTCCATAAAAATCCATACTACCACATCTTTGAATTCCACCCGTATCACACCATAGGATATGTTGAAGGTTGCAATGTCTTCATCAAGGTGAACTATCCCATCACCAAAGAATTTGGGGAAATTCTTTCTTGAACTATGTGGGAGTTCATACAAAGGTGGAGTCAAGTTGAGTGGGTCAAAAGGGTTACCCTAGGGGCCTCAAACTATCATTATTTAACTATCAAAAAATAGGGATAACAAATCTAGGTGGAGTGGCCAGTTTGTAGAAAAAAATGGAGAAAGACTAGCCCTACTTCAGCTTGAGGCTTAAGGCTTCAAACTACGCACTCTTTCCCAATAGCTCTGGTTTTATAGACCAGATAAAATAATGGAGGTGAAGTAAGATGGTAAGGCTATAAATGGATAATGGGTAAGACATGAAATGGAGTCACCAGAGTCTGTAATAGATAAGGGTTATAATGATAATAGGTTATATCCCCGGTAGTGTTGCCAAAAACTATTGTGCGAGGTTGGGAGGAAAACTTTAATAATGGGAAAGCACTTGAGTAGTTTTTTCTTCCATAGCGGAGTATAATGGATAGGTTATAACAATAATGGGTTATATCCCCAGCGGAGTCACCAAAAACTATTGGTTGACTATTTTGTTAATTAGCGTACTGATAAACAAAATAGGTTTGATCAGCCAAAGTAGAAAGATTCGTCATCCAAATGTGTAGGTTCATCACATAAAAATGGGACTAATCTCTCCTCTCATCAAGGGGAGGTTCCATATATATATATATATATATATATATATATATATATATATATATATATAGAAAATAATACTCGAGGGTAGGATAAACCATCCATCTCTCTTTTTTCAGAGATGATGCATGTGGATCAAAGGAGAAATCTCAAGGAAAATGATAGAAAGCACTCCTCTTCTTTTAGAATTACTATTTAGCAAACCACAAGAATACTCCTGGTAGTAATTGTAAAATGTAACCAAGGACATAGTAACCAACAAATTGAGATGTAGCACAAAGTCTCCACTTGATTTGCCCAAGAGTGAGATATAAAGGACAATGAGGGCACAAAGTCATCCCAAGGTCCTTTACATAGAAACAAAAAGAAAACACACTAAAGGCAATTATGGGGGCACAAAGTCTCTCCATAGTTGACTTCAGGACACCTTCTTGACTACTTTCACTAATTCTGCTTGTTGAATTAAATGAACAAAAAATATATTAAGGAAAAAGACATAAGAACAGTTTCCCCAATAACAAATATATCACAGCATAGACTCTAAAAAGTCACTTGCTTTCTTATTCCAATAACAAAATATGATCAATAATCTGAGCATAGAGTCTCAGTAATGCCTTTCAATTTGGGTAGAGTTTTATTTTTGATCGTCAGAAAGAGATAGTTTTACAATAATAAGAGAGTCCCTTTAATAGCCTCTTTAATAATCACTTGAGAATAATAACACATCATGTTGCATTTGAATTTGTTAAGAATACATGTTGTAATTTAGGGGCATTTACCCATTTGCTTTTCTCAATGGAGAGAAATGGGTCACGCTATTGAAAGTTTGCATCTTTCAATATCCACCTAGTGGTCTACTTCTAGAAACATATCTAATGTGTAAATGTTTCTAATCCTTCCTCATCATTCCTCCTTTTTTGGCTAATTGAATCAGGTCCTTGATTCAATTTGATGCTCTATTCCTTATTCACTTCATGTTGGTCTTGGCCTTAAAGCCTTTCAATGCATTCAGGTCCATGCTTAAACTTTTAAGGATCAATGGCTATTTCATCATTGTAACTTTGACATCTATGGGCACATCACTTTCCTCAGTAATTCATTTGGATTTGTCATTTGGTCTTTCCCAGAGGGGACCTACTTTTTGGGGCCTTGAGAAACGATCTGCTTTGGGTTAGGAAGAGCCCCTCATAAGGGTATTTTCCCTTTGGGTGGTCTTCGAATGGCCTTTAGGGTTCTTTCAGTGGGTCATTATGTTCTCTGGCTCTTCTTTAAGGCTTTTAAAAATCAATGGATATTTTACAAACCTTGAAATTAATGTTCATGCACCCTGCCACTACGTTTGAATTTCCAACAGCTAGTTTGATGTTCTTGACTTTGAGGTCTTTGGGCGTGCCACCCCTTGGACTTTCTTCAGCTATCTCTTGATTCAGCCCTTTTTGCTACTTGCTTCCTTCATATTTCTTGTTTTAAATCCTCTTGAAGGGAAGGTGACCCTTCGGCTTTGGGGAAGTGTCCTTTAATTTGGCAACTGAGAGTCCCTTGCAAGGGCACTTGCTCTTCGGGGTCCTTTGGTGGCATTTTGGCGACATTTTCCCACGGACAAAAAGTCTACAGGAATTGTTTCAGCTATTTTGTCTTTGGCCTTCATAAATTCTTTTGAGCTTTTCTCTTGTAACTTCCCTAAATTTCTTCAGACTTTTTTTTCGAAGGAATTCCTTCAAACAGAAGTCTGAAAGAATTCATTTCTTGCCTTAGTCTTTCCACCGGGGGAACTGTTTTGAAGGAAATCCCTTTGCTCTTTTTCAATCTTTTCTTTTGGTCCATTTTCCCCCTTTCTACCCTCCGCAAGGGCTGTTTGTTCCTTTGGATTTAGGGAAACCTCTTGAACCTATCGATTGAACCAACCGATTGAACCAACTTTCGTTCAATGGTTCATCCCTTTGACCGCTTGAACCAAGATTCTTTGAAACAAACCTTGTTGAACCTATTGAACCTTGAACCTTGAACCCATTTAACCTTTGAACCAAAGTGGTTCAATGGTTCATCGGTTCAATTGGTTCATTCTTTGAAAATGACTAAGTGTCAGAATTTTTTTCTTTTGATTGAACCTGCTTGTAGAAGCCTTTGAACCTGTTGAACCATTAGTCCATCACTTTCTTTTTCTTTCTAAGCTCTTTGATCTTCATCACACTGGTTAAACCTTTGAACCTGTGAACTCATTAAACCCATTAAACCTTTGAACCAAAGTGGTTCAATGGTTCAACAGTTCAACGATTCAAGCCTTCTCTTTGATAAGTGTTTTGAAGCCGTTAAACCTTGAAGCAGTTAAACTTTTTCTACTGATGTTGAACCTTTGAACCTGTTGAACCCATTAAACCAAAATGGTTTAAGGTTTAATGATTCAATGGTTCAATCCTTACTTAGAAGCTTGTCGATGAACTCTTTTGGTTGAGCCTTGTAATTGAACCAACTTTGAAATCACCTAAGTGTTGAGAGCTTGCTTCTTTCCTACAGAGTCCATAGAAATCAACTTATGAAGTCTATTGAACATGGCCTGCAGAGTTCATAGATTTCCTTCTTGTAGAGTCCATAGATTTTCTTCCTATAGAGTCCATAGATTCAAGCCTACAGAGTCTATAGATTCTTGAGAAGCTTGAAAAAATGAGGAATTTGAATGCTTAGAACAAATTTTGAAAAGGGAAGAGACAATTTTGGTCTGTAAGACCAAAATATTTCAAATGTTGTCCCAAAAATGAGTGATATTTTTTGGGGAAAACAAGATGGTTTTGTCTATAGAAACATAATTATAAATAACCTCTATGTAATTTTAAATTTGATCTATTATGAATTATAAAAATGCCAAATAATTTAGAATGCTTCACAGGAAAAACAATATAAAATTCTCAATAAATAATCATCAAGTTTGATAAAATATGAATTTATTTCACATATTTGAGATATTTTTTTATTACAATATTATTTATGACAAAACCCATAATTTAATTTAAACATAAGTACATCATTCACCTTGTATGCCAACATTTATTAAAAATGTAAATTACAAAAATTGAAAAATCCATACCGAATTTGGGTTTAAAAAAAGAGGTTTTTTTTATACTAACCTAATTATAAAATAACCATGAGTAATTTTGAGATGAACCTATTTTGATGCTTAAATACACCAATCAAATAAAAATCCCCTTGTAAGCACATACATATAAATCCCTTGTGACCAGAGGAGGGTAAAACCCTAGGGTAAAGTTTAAAATCTGAAATTACATCAACCTAAAACCCTAAGGGATTGGAATTCATAGATCATAATTATTTTTCATTCACATGAATAAGATTCACCAAAATTTTAACCCTAAAATGGATTCTAGGTTTGGGTTATGTAGAATATAAAAGGGGTATATATAAATGACAATGCACACAGGTGATAACCAAATCTACAGTAGGCCAATTGATTGACAAAATCATATATAATCATATGCTAAATTTGTTATGTTGAGAATAGGCTAAATATAGAATGTAAAATTAAGTTGTGTATGGAAATGATAAGGAAGTAATATAGTTGGTTGGTTTTAATGCTAACAAAGCGTTGGATCTTGTTAGTGTAGTTTTTTCCATTTCTTGGTTTACCTTCACATTTATCATGTCAGCTTATTTAGGCATACACTTTTCATGGAGGTGTTACATTCTAAGTGGGAGTCACCCTTGACTGACTATTATAGGTATGGGAATTTTTTTACCACTACCACTTGTGATGTAACCTCTACCACTTGTCATGTACGAGTTATACATTCTCTCCTTTTTGTACCTCTCCTTTGTGAGATATTCAACATACAACATGATTCATTTATGAATTATGTTTATGTGTGTGTAAACTTTGGATCACATATTATACCTAAGATTTTTGGAATTAATGGTTAATTATAGATCTTAAATGAATCCAATAGATATGGTAAAGGAATAAAGTAGATTGGATGATGATTCTAGAATAGTCATCAGATTCTAGATTTGATTCTTATGGAGGTCTAAACACTACTACTAGCCTGAGATGGTTGTGTTGATGCTACTATCTAGGTTCAATGTAATTATTATCTACAAACTACCTATTGGAAAAGGATATGAGTGCTTCTTGGTTTGACTTCTCCTTTTCTCTAGTGCATTTAGATCTAGATCATGGATTATGTCTCCTCAAGAATTTATAACACCCTAGTTCTTCATCTCATTAAAGGACTTAGCAAAAAATGGGTTAGTATGTAAAATATGTCAAATTGATCCCAAATACCCCTATATTAGTGAGTTTTTCTTACGTATCCAATGCTATGAATAGCTCATCAAACTAGTTTAGTTATCACCTACACATTGGCCTGTGTATGAATCATGCAATATGTGAAAAGCAAGTAAAGAAATATCCTAGCTTATAACTTAGAAAATATGGTGCTTTGGCTTCTCCTTTAATTATGCATACCTATATATGTGTTTTTCCTATGAATGGTATGGAATTATCAAATTTTTATTTAATTGAGTTCGCTTTGAATGCTCTTTGGTAAGAACACTAGGTATTTTTACCATGTTGCTATATGAGGAATGAATGAGGTTTGATCTTTTATTTATATAAATCCATTTGGATAATTAACTCATATTAAATCACTTAGGCCAACCATTAGGATATGTTTCATTTGTAAAAATCATTCTGATAGTGAACATCTATGGCACATACCTATGCACAAAACTTGAGGCTTGGGCCTTCATCACCAATACCAACGGATACATTCTGTACAAGTCAAGATTTTTATGGGTTGTTTTCATACCCAAATCAATGATGGTGGTTCTTACACCCTATAAAATCAAGGCCAATTATGTTTCACCCATGGTTATGGCCACTCCCATGGTGCTCAACACCATGTAGATAGACATGCCTAGTTTTGATAAGAAGGATGCATAAGATATGTACAAGGCCATGTTTGAGGGGAAAGTATTCAAGTTTGAGGTCGAGGATGTTGCTAGGTCCACACTTTCTCTATGCAGCTAAGATGCTTACTACATTATTGGCCATAATTTAGTGACAGACAGAGCATATTCAGCATCTAAGAGTTTTTCAAATATGAATTCCATGTATTTTCTTCCTCTAAATAACTTCTTTTAAAATTTTGATGAACCAACTAACAGTGAAATGATGAATGCTTCACCTAATCACTCTTAGTCATGTGGCAATGCTCATAAAAAAGGATTTATTTCAAATATGAGGTATATATACCTATCCCAATATAATCATAAATATTATCGACATAAAAATAAAAAATATTTATAAATATGAAATTTATTCAATTACAATTATAATAGTACAATAATGACATAAAATTAAAAAATATTATAAATATACAAATCTGTTCAATTAAAATTATAATAATACAATAACAACTCTCATGGTGAGCTTCAATACATGATGATTAGATGAATGTATAGCTATAGTTTAAATTCAAATTTAAAAATATTTATAAATAAATAGATTTTAAACATGTTTTGAGCTCCATAAAAATAATAGTTTTGATTTACAAATTTAGTGAATTCTATACAATACATGTGACTGAGATTGGTCTTGACCGATTTAATAGGTTTAGGAATATTTGTGTATTATTCTTAATTTAGTTAAAGGGTTTGAGGAGTAAAATTATTAAATAAATATGCAATAATTAAGATATTGATTTATGAAATATGATTTCAACTTGAGCTTTTCTATAAATAGTAATAATAGTAAGAAAACAAGACTTATCTTGAAACTAATAGATATAATTGAGATAGAGGTTAGAATTCACTATATATAACTGAGACACTATCACAAATTAGGATCTGAACTTTGTTTACTAAAAGGACAAGAGCATTAAAAATAATACACCTTGTTGTCTAGTGCTATAGTCTACCTCTACCACTATTGTCTTAAAGATCTATGCTTTTTGGGTTTTTTTCGTCAGGTCTATGTGACCCTGCCTATGAAGTTTTGATAGTTGGAAGTCTATAGAGCTTCTTGTAGATCTGATTTAATCTGTAAACCCTAGAAATAATTATGCATTAACAAACTTTGAGAAAGAGGGGGGGTTAGTGTGTGTAATATTCACTGAACATATTTCCATACTGATTATGTGGCAACTCTACCTATATACCAATACTCCAAAGAGGGATAAATCCATATGCAGTTATCCCACTTAATGTGCTTTGTGAAATAGTGTGTATGAAGATGCAAAATGCTAAATTGGGTGTGCTTGAAATGGTGAGGGACTAGTGTAAGGGTTTGAATAAGCTGCAAATAGTATTGAATGGCTATATGTAGAGAATAGGGAAATATGCTTGAGTAATCTTGTTTGTATTCTTGGTTACTTTGTGATATTTACCAACCCCTTCTAAATTGTATTTGAATGGGATTTTTTAGGGATATGCTAGTAATGTGTTAAATGCAATCACTTTAGGCCAACACAATGAAGAATAGGAATCAAGGAAAAATTGTAATCTAGGCTCAAAATATGATTGGATAGGATCACTAGAAAGGGGACACCCTAGGGTACAACATTGTAGTCCAAGTTAGGCATTATTATCTAGAGGGTATGGGACCTAACAAGATCAAAAAATCATGAAAAATTGGTCCTAGATAATTTAGAATAAGTTTTTGAAAGACTACAAATGATTGGGATCAATAAATAGGTGCCTAGAAGGGTCATGAAAGCAAACAGGAGGGACCTATAGGACAAATATCACAAATCATACTCAAGTTACCAATTTATGAATTTTATAGGACTATAATTCCACCTCCCCCCCTTTATTTCAATGATGCATCAAAGTGAAATACTAGGATAAATTAAAAATAAAAAGAGTACCTGAACTTACCTGCAAGGGTGAAGCTCATGAAGCTATGTGATGTTGGGTGTACATAGAGAGAGCACATTGTGAAGTGTGAATATGTAAGATAAAATAAAGAGTAAATTAGTTGTTACTAGATACACTATATCTAAAATAAAAACATGTAAATTTAGGTAAGAGAGAGAGGAAGAGAAAGGAACAAAAACACCTCACCAAGTACGTGAACCAATACAAAACCTATTGTAATTTTGAATGATACTAGATGATGTTGATTAATGATGGGTATGTGGTGTACCAAATGTATCTAAGTTATCAATTACTTAAGAGTGGCTCAAGAATGCAAAGGCTGGACCTTTGGCTCCATCATCACCCACTAAGTGAAACTAGGTGGTCATGCATGCTTTAATTAATGTTTAGACTATGTGTCTAATCCCTCTAAATGTGTGGCTCAAGAATAAAAAGGCTAGCTTATCCTTTAGCTCCATCATTGCCCCATGAAGTATAGCTATGAACTGATATTGGTATGAAATGTGTGTCATATGATATGGATCCTGAAGCCCATGAATTTATTGTGATCTGACAATATTGACTGGACAGCTTAATGTGTGCTAGAAACTAGGCCACTCTTGGCCACTTCAAAAGATAAAGATGAGGCTTATATGAAATCCATTTTGAAGCTAGTGCACTAGGCTTATATTAAATCCACTTTGAAATGATAACAACCACCCGTAGATAAATTAAGGCATGTAATTGTTGAAAATAATTGGGTAATGTTGAACTTAGAAAGAAAAATAAATGTGTCATGCACATTTCCCCTAATCACTGGTGTCTAGAACATGGATTCTAATCTGGAATTTATACCAACTATCATATCTAAAACTAGAAGTGAGAGACATCATGTCATGAATGATGCCCCCTATATCTAGATTCTATGAGTAAAAGTGTACTAAAAATTGTTGATTTTGAACTAGTCTAAATATGTAAAACTATAGTTGAACCTACTTTTCTACCTACTTCTAGAAAATCTAGTTGTTCTATTGTTTGGATAGGAGCACTAAAAATAGGACACCCTATTTTCTAACATTTTTATCTATATCCAACATTATTGTCCTTTGCTAAAACTAAAAACTATTCTGGAATCATCACTATTTTTTTGGTTTTTTCTACATGGTTTAACCTCTAATTCTTGTTCTTAGTGTTCTAACACTAGGTTTTTTACTAGTAGGAGCTCTTGTCTCTATTTCAACACCCATATTTATTTCCCCCTCTTTTGAGATTAGGAATGAAGACCCTGAGATGACTTCCCTTAGAAGAAATAGCCCTATAAGCATGTTATGTTGTGAAATACATAATATAGCAAGTATAATTGGCAAGATATCTCAAGATATACCATAGTTTGTAAAGGAGGTTGTTAGATCAACATGGGTATGCCTAGATAAATATAACCATGTAGAAGTATGTGCAATGTACTAAATCAAAGATAAAACTAGACATTTGGCTAGTTTTTAGTTGTTAGTTGGTAAGGAGGGATGGAGCATGATGTCCATTATGGAATCCAAGATAGAAAGATAATGCATGATGTGGATCATGGTATTGAAAAAAATGAGAAGAAAATAAGAAACAAGGACAAAATGCAAGAAGCAAGAAATGTACAAGAGGGGCCAAGGGGCCAAGTTAACAAGGGACATGGGCACATGTCACTCAATCTAGAAAGCAAACATATAAGGCATGTTCAAATGTCACATACACATACATTTAAAAACAATCAAGGTTAGTGTGAAAGCCATAATCACCTAGAAGATTACAAGCAAAGGACATTGGAAAATGTCTTAAGGCACACACATGAATAGAAGCAAAGGACATTAGAAAATGTCCTAGGCCACATACAGGAGACAAAACAAGAACTAAGGAATATAATCAATCTAGATTTATATATCAAGAAAGGAAAATGTGTAAAGATTAGAAAAACAATCACGTCTAACTAATCAAAGAAAGAAACAAAAGTATGTAAGACATGGAGTACAAGACTATGTCTATGCTAAAAATACACAAGTTCTATATACTAGTGAAATGTTGATAGAATAATTTGTGTAAACTAGTAATTAATGTACATCAACATGATAACTAGAGTGTTTGGTGTAGGAATTACATAACCTAGATGATGTAGTCATGTAGAAGATGCCCCCATTGGGTATATTAATTGATGTCTCAAATGTATAAGTATGATGCCCCTTCAATGGGTAGAATGAAGTAATCAAAGAGCTAGATGTCACTACACAAACTAAAAGGAGATCAAGTGAAGCATGGTAATGTAGATAAATCTACAAATAATAGCATAGAACAATAAATGTAATTATAACATGATAGTAGAAATTTAAAGCCTGGATGATGCATACAATCAAAATATTTTTGATGTTTTGATTTATTTTAATGCTTTTGGATTTATAAAATATGTGAATGTTTTTGTCTTTTTGATATTTTTTATTATTTTTGTATTTTGAAATTTTATGAGTTATGTACAATAAATCACATGAAGACTATGTACAACAATTTTAAAATAAGCTATATACAATTAATCATAAGAAGTTTATGTACAAGGAAATATGAGAAACTATATAAAAGTAAATAAAAGAAAGATATCTAAAAACATAGGGAATAATGGATATATACAATCATATGAATAAAGTAATATGTACATGATGACATAAAAGAATAGGATGGAGGGGGTAAAGGGTCCAAAGATGGAGCTCACTGGGGATGGAGATGGAGTAAGGGATCACAACCATCATCAAATGCCTCAATATCATCATCATAAGTATCATCATATGCTATAGAAGATATGTACATGGTGTCATCCTATTAAAGGGAAACTAAATGTTGCTCTAGTAATGGAGATGGTGATTCCCCTCTAAGACATTTAACTCTGGTAGTAGATTGCTTCAATGGAAGTGGAAAAGCTGGTGTTAGTGGTGTTTAATCTAAATAATACCCTAAGCCTATAGTTTATCCAATCTCTATTGTAAATTTTTACATGATTTTATATCATGGCCTATGATCCTTTGAAAAATACAAAATAGGTGACCATCCTACTATGATAATCTATTAATAGATTTGTGTCACACTAGTAGGTAATGTGATTAATCCATGGTCAAGTAACATATATAACATAATATGTGGTTGATATTGTGTGTTATCTACCTAAATTTGAATGACTGGATCTATATCTATAGAGGTAACCATGTGAACTAGATGTACCAAGTGATCTATATGTGGTTGTGAATGTGGATAATATCTTGAGAGTGTAGTGAGAAATGCTAATAGTGATGTAAGATGTGTAATGAGATATCTAGAGTTATCTTAGTACTCTCATTGGCTTACTGGTGTAAATCTCAATAGACATAAATATTCATCTATGAGTGTGTGTGTCCTATCATCATATAAATAAGCTTGGGAATCTGTATCAACATCATGTACATAAGATAATTTAGAATTTACCACAAGTGGTAACTATGATATGAGAGTCTCATCAACTATAGTAGTAGAAGATAAAAATGATGTGTGAGTATCTGTAATTGATGAATTAATTGTATATATGGAATTGATTGATACTATTGGAATTACTATCAATGAATATATAATTATAAAAAGTGTAAGAATTGAGCCTGATGGAATAGCTAGAATGGCTGAAGCTATTGTGACTGACTGAATATCTAGAATTGAGGACATAACTGTAACTAGAGTGTGAGAATTTTTAGTCTCTCCAACCTCATATGTATGTATTTAATCAAGATAATTATAGTGAGGTGGTGGTTGAACTATGATATGAGGTATCC
Source organism: Torreya grandis (assembly GCA_037957365.1). NCBI lineage: Eukaryota > Viridiplantae > Streptophyta > Pinopsida > Cupressales > Taxaceae > Torreya > Torreya grandis. The sequence goes on along the minus strand of JARHVA010004284.1, from coordinate 1,248,582 downwards.
CATCTAGTAAAATGTTTAAAGAAGACTCTATAGTTTGACAATATTTGAATGGTTGGTTATCTATTGGATATGTGTATAAGTATCCTTCATGGAAAAACTTAACACATCAATGAAGATTAGAATAAACTACCCCCATAACATGTATCCAAGGTTTTCCAAGTAAAATATTATAATAAAGAGGACCTGGGATGACCTAGAATTGTGTAGAGACGGTTTTGGGTCCTACCATGATATCCAATATAATGGTTCCCAATGTTTGTCATGATATATCATCAAACCCTATAATGTTCTAATATGATTTTTTCATGGATTTCATATCCATGCCCATGGTCTATAAGAATGTAATATTACATATATTAAGTCTAGAACCACTATCAACTAGAACTCTCTTAACTATGATAGTTTTGACTTGAGCTTGTCTGAATAGAGGTAAATTTTGATTAATAACTATATGAGATGGCATGTTATCATGATAAAAATTAATAACATCTTCTATACATTTTAGTATATTGACCACTGATGCAAAGTAAAAAGACTCTAAATTAATGGGTATAGAAGTCTGAGTGAGTGCCTGATAGAGAATGTCCTTGAACACATTTGCTTTTTCAAGTAGTTCTAACATGGAAATATTAGCTGATGTGTTTCTCAGTTGATCAACAATATCATATGTGTTATGTGGATCTACCTATGTGGGTGAGTCAGGCCTAAGATGGGAAGGAATGAGATGGTGGTGGGGATCCTAACTAGGTTGAGGAGGCATGGTGGCACATCGATTAATATATCTAACCTCATTATCTAATATATTTATAGGATTGGTAGTAGCTATGAGAGGAGAGTGAAGATAATCAATAGGTTGAGGTGGTGGAGGGACAAAGGGTGTCAACTAGGCTCTTTGGTGATGGGTAGTGACCTAGGGAAGAGAAAAATGGACCATAGAACATGACTTGACATGAGATAAAGGCTCCAAAAGAGGTGAAACAAAAGGTATCTTAACATGTTTAATAATAATGTTATTAACATCATCACATATTATGAAAAGTAAGCATGAAATGCAAATAATGAAGCTTTATACTAGCATATGGAAAACTGCATCATTCATGTACATAGTATGACCAATTACGGTCTCCTTATTATTTACAGGAAATGCAAGAAAAAATTGTAAATAAGTGATATCTATTTTTGAAATACAATTTTAGAATGTAAGGTGATATCTCAAAAGCAATCGGACCTAGTCTATGCAACTAGGGTTTGAAAAATTATTATTTTAAAATTACTATGAAATTTTAAAATTTAATGCAAATTTTTTATTTTATTATGTATGTAAAAAATAGAAAAATATAGGAAAAATTAGTAGTAAATTTACCTTAAGGTTTCTAGGGTTTTGATGTGAAAATAAAGTAAGTCAGGTTCACCAAATGATTTAAGAGTTTTGGGAATATTAGTGTATTATTTCTAATTTAGTTAAAGGGTCTGAGTAGTAAAACTAGTAAATAAATATTTAATAATTAAGCTACTTATTTGTAAAAATTGATTGCAACTTGAGCTTTTCTAAAAATAGTAATAAGGGTAAGAGAACAAGACTTAACTATAAACTAACTGATACAACTAAGATAGAGGTTGGAATTCCGTATGAAAGACTAAGACATTATCATAAACTAGGATCTAACTTTCATTCGATGAAAGGATATGAGCACCAAAAATAAGACACCCTTCCATTTGGTGCTATATTACACCTTTGCCTCTATTGTTTTGAAGATCTAATTTTTCTGATATGTATTTTCTAGGTGTATGTGACTCTTCTTGTGAAGATTTGATATTTAAAAGTCTATAGATCTCCCTATAGATCTATAGATCTCCCTATAGATCTAATTTAGTCTTCAAACCCTAGACTCCATTATGCTTAACCAACTTTGAAAAAGAGGGGTGGTTAGTGTGGGTAATATTCACTAAACATTTTTCCACACCCCTTTTGTGGGCACACTACCTACATACCAATACTTCCAAGAGGGATCAATCCATATGTATTTTCCCCACTAAATGTGCTTTGTGAAATAGTGTGTATGAAGATGTAAAACTCTAAACTAGGTGTGATTAAAATTACTAGGGACTGGTGTAAGAGTTTGAAGAAGCTAAAAATAGCATTAGATGGTTGTATGCAGAGAATAGGAAAATATGTTTTCATAGTCTTACTTGTATTCTTGCTTGCTTTTTGATTTTTCCAACCCCTTCTAAATGAAGTTTGAATGGGTTTGTATAGGTTTTTTTTGGTCATGGGTTAAATGCAATTGTGCTAGGCTGACACAATGAAGAAGAGGAATCAATAAAAAATGGTAATCTAGGCTCAAAATGTGATTGGATAAGAGCATTAGAAAGGGGACACCATAGGGTCTAGTGCTATAGTCCAAGTTGGAAGCTATTATCTAGAGGGTAAAAGATGTGGGGGGATGGAATAAACATGGAAAAGGGTCCTAGATAAGCTACAATGAGTTCTTGAAAGCCTACAGATGACTAGGAATCAATGAAAAGGTGCCTAGAAGGGTCTTGAAAGTAAGTAGGAGGGACCTATGGGATAGATGTCATAAATCATACTCAAGTTACCAATTTTTCTAATTTAATAGTTTTAGAAATATTAGGGTATTATTTCTAATTTAGTTAAAAGGTCTGAGTAGTAAAATTAGGTAATAAATATGCAATAATTAAGCTAATAATTTGATTGCAACTTGACTTTTCTAAAAATAGTAATAAGGGTAAGAAAACAAGAGTTAGTTAGAAATTGATTGATATGATTGAGATAAAATTTGGAATTCACTATATAAGACTAAGACACTATCATAAATTAGCATCTGGCCTTCGTTTGGTAAAAGGATAGGAGTGGTGAGAATAGGACACCCTAGTGTTTGGTGATATAGTCATCCTCTATCATTGTTATCCTAAATAGATAAGCTTCCTAGGTTTTTTTTTCCAAGTCTACGTGACCTTGCCTATGAAATTTTTATAGATGGAAGCTTGTAGATCTCCTTGTAGATATTTTGTCTTCAAACCCTAAATTCCAATGTGATTTGACCAACTTTGAGAAAGAGGGGGTTGGTGCATGTAAGATTCACTAAAGGTGTTTCTATACTCCTTGTGTGGCCATGCTACCTACATACCAATACTCTGAAGAGGGATCAAGCCATATTTAGTTCTCCCACTTAATATGCTTTGTGCAATAGTGTGTATCAAGATGATAAATACTAAACTAGGTGTGTTTGAAATGACTAGGGACTGGTATAAGAGTTTTAATAAGCTAAAAATAGTATTAGATGGTTGTATGTAGAGAATAGGGAAATATTCTTGAGTAGTCTTACTTGTATTCTTGCTTATTTTGTGATATTTTCCAACCCCTTCTTAATTAACCTTTAATGGGATTTTATAGGGATTTGTTGGTTCTGGGTTAAATGAAATAGCACTAAGCTGACATGATGAAGAAGAGGAATCAATAAAAATGGTAATCTAGGATCAAAATGTGATTGGACAAGAGAACTAGAGAGGGGACACCCTAGGTTCCAGTGTTATAGTCTAATTTGGGAGCTATTGTATATA
>JARHVA010004284.1:1232500-1237500 GCA_037957365.1 Torreya grandis | reverse complement strand
CACTAAAAAATTCTAAAGCATTCAAGATTTTTTGCACAAAGAAAGATTCTTCTCCAAGTATAAACCCTAAGCTATAACTCCTCAAGTAGAATGGAAAAAGAGCATATTATAAATAAGAACAAATAAATAATTAACTCTTAATGCCTCTCTAATAAATGGAAAAATGAATGTGTATATATAGATAAATTTAACCCTAAATCTTTACAAAAGTTTAGTTAATAGCATCAGCCCAATCGACTCTGTATCATTATTCATAAAATCATATTAGATCTTGGTCTAGGTCGGTAAGGAGTTGACCTATATCCTAAATGAGTTTTATCAATTAGATTATAGGGTCGATGAGGTTGAATGTGTAATTTAAACCATTGGAAGGGGTTTTTAATATATGGAAGGGTTAATGAAGGCATTGAATAATTAGAGAGGGGTGAAAAAGAGGAGGTAAAGCTTAGGGGAATGTTTTTAGGACATGGATGGATTGATAGAAAGTGGTAGTATAGGGACAACAATCCCATGAATCATAAATGGTCTACCCACCCCTTTTTCAATGTAACTCTTAGGGCATACACTTAGAGATATTGAGACTCGATGGGTTCCTATAAGAGAGAAAGCATCAATAATTGATAAAGTATAAAAATATTATGTGTATACACATAACCCTAAAGTTTTTTATGCAAATTCATATTTTTAAAAGTCCATAAATTTTGATTGCTAACTCAGATTTGAGTGACACATTATTCAAAAGTGATTAGTTTTTATGCTATATCCATTGGTGATATTTTTGTTCCCCCTATAGACATTATTCTTAAAAAATTGTACCTATCAGATTCAATATTAGTATACCTGATGTCCCTCTAGTTCTTTCAAACTTAAACATAGATTGATCCAAATTCATTCTAAGTTATGTTTGACATCTATATGAGTGTGCTTATATTTATAACATTAATAATGGGTCGCTACTAAATTTTTTTAGGGGGTATTATGTGGTGATATGCATTCTTTAGTGTCTCTTATATACATTCTCATTTTTTTATTGTGTTGATTCCTACACTTAATGTTCATTTAGACACATTTTTAGTTGTGCCTAATGTCCTCTTCATGAGCATGCATTATCCCTATAACTAGGGGGTTATTGAAATTATTTTGTGTAATTTTTCACTTCTTTGGTATGTTGTATAAGTCATGATGACTTCACTTGAGAAATAAATGATGAGGAAAGTTGATTTTACACTGGTGGTTCTTCTTAGAAAAATAACTATGTTTCTTGGTGTTCTTATATGGAGCACTTATTCATGAAAAAAGGAAATAATTGTACTTCATTCCTAAATGGATATATTCCTACTCCCAATGATTATGATAAGTACATTATGTGGGCTAACCCTTGTGACAATGTTCATGGTACTTTGTTGCTACATATTTCATGGGATCTACATAACCATGTGCAACTCACCATGTGCCCCAACACTATTTGAAGCATCATAAAGTCTCTTTTCATATATCATTATGATATTTATATCACTCCTACTCCTCCTCTTCCTAATATCTCTTCAGAGACTATTGTACTCACTCCTCATACTCTTATTTCTTATGACAACACATATATGGTGGTTAAAGCTAGTCCTTATGTCAAACCACCACTACAAGATGAGATTCTTCTAGACCTTAATTGTTCCATTAAAAATTTGGATTTCATTATTGTGCATGATGTTGTTCTTCTAAATCCATCATAGATTGGTAAGTTAGAGGACTCCACTATTTCTAGTGAGAGTACACCCTATGAGAGCATCAATGAATCTTCTCTTCCTATGTATATTTTCACTATGGATCTACATGCTTCATCTAGAGTCTTTTATTTTACTTTAAGGGATTTTGAGTTGTGCTCTCAACTTATCATGGAAATTTCTCTATCAAATGTTCCATGTCATTCTTCTCCATCAGACTCCCATAAACTTGATGAAATATCTAAGATTGAGCACACTTATCATATTGATGAGTCTTATTATAATAAAAATGACTATAACAGTGATGGGGAAAAGCATCCACCATCTCCTTATCACCTTCCAGATGTTTAGGATTTATTTCATGATAAACCTACCTTTGTTGTGCTTCAGGCATTATAAGGTGTAGGTATACCGATCTATGACACATCAGATATCAAGAAATTTATTACATGGTTTTAAGTCATTTAATAGTCTTTCATTACCTATAGTCCCATTACACCTTCATTTCATAGAGTAGTCATCCCTCCTATTTTACATGCGGATAATAGTTTCTTGTATAGTAATCACACCTTGGTTAAAGATTCATCAAACACTTGGTGGACACATTCACTATTCTAGGTAGATCCATCCTTTATCGCATCCACTTCTAATATAGGGTCACTTTTAGGAACTTTGTTGAAGGATACAGGATGGTTACATGAATTTGTAAATTATAGTGGGATTTTAGGGGAGGAGTTTTATCCTATAGATTTTCTCCTTTTCTTCACTTTATGGGATTTGTTATACTTAGGTACCTCATCAAGCTTCATTAACTGGACAGAATTATTCTACCTACCTAAGCTATGCTTTAGGACGGTATTAGTCGAGGCTTTTTATTTATTTTGGTTTTAATAACATGGTTGCTAGTTAGCTTGCTTAGGTTTATTAATGTCATTATGGTAAATTAGACTTAATGTACTTTCTAATAGTGAGTAGAGTTTTTACCTTTTTGGTGATCTAATTTCTCAAAATATAATGTAACTCTTTTTTAATTTTTAACTAATCAACTAATATATTTAATGAAGCCCATTTATTATTTGAATTTTGCTCTCATCTAAAACTAGGGTTTTCATGCAATCTTGGATGTTCATAGATCTTGGAGTAAGTGTGGATAACTTCCTTCCAAATCATGCCCCCATTGAATTTATAAACTCTACCAAGTGTGGAGAACATGCCCTTATAACATGCCCCCACTAAAATGCTTCCCCCCCTTGAGGTGAAGGAACAAGAGAAACTAATAACTACCTCACCTCAAAAGGATAAGATAACCTATAGTCCTTGAATGAAACCATATAGCATATAGAATTAATATGTCTAAATATATTTATTATTGAAGCTAATGGAATATTGTGATCATACCAAAGTTGAGAAGGTTCACAATAATGTGTACTATCATTAGGATCAAATACATAACCAATATTTAAGGATAACATCAAAATTGGTGTTTTATCTTGAATAAATGGATTTTAAACAAATGGTTTAACAATTTGAGTATTTGTGTACAAAAAACCAACTGCACCATAGGTTGGATATTCTTTATTAGAAATGGATGTTTCTTATTTATTTTCATCATTGGAAACCTATGGGATATACACTGTAAAACCATTCCACATCTTCTCTTGCTCACTATAAAAGGTTGTACTTTTGTCATTATTTAAAATTACCATTTGGGATTATTCTTTGAAAAATTATTTCATTGGATCATTCGTTGGAATATTTGGTATGTTGTTTAGATAAATTGGAACATTGGAAAATTGCACATCATGTGAAGGCTCATCCACCTTTAATGATGTATCATTTGAATCTTGAGGTAGATTTGACAAAGTTTTTTTCCTTTTGTTTTGGAAAATATTTTGGTACCCATTTTTGTTTGTTTGACATATTTATTTTGGGATAATTTATCTTTTATATATTTCTTTTAAATGAAAAACAACAATTAGTATGGTGACCACTATTTTTTTGAGATGCATAGTACTATTTGGATTTTCATATAGGATGCATAGGAGGTAATTTATTAACATTATTTATAAGCATCTCCTTTAGAAACTCACTTGACCTCTTGGTAGGATTTTCTTCAATTGTAGAATCATTTTCATTACGTGACTTTTTTTTGGCTTCCAATATTAAATTTTATTAGGCACGTAACCGGTATGTGATGATGCAAAATAATCGTTCACACTAGCATAATGTGGATTATTTTTTTATGAAATTTGATTTTAAAATAAATTGATATTTAAACTTGGAGTCTAACTTTGATTTTTTAACTCATGTATTAACTTTCCCATACTAATGATTTTATCTTTTAGGGCTTCACAAACACAAACCTTATGCATTTAAAATTAATTGCCTCTGATTAAAACTATATGGTGGGCCACCTTATCCATTAGATAATTATTATCCTGTACATGGTTAAAGGGATGAGAGATATCACCCTAATTAGGGCTAGGAGGAGCAAGAGGATCCTTTTTATCCATTTTAGATATTCATAAAATTGATATGAGAATATGATAAACAAGGGAAATAAATGCCAAGGATCAATCTATCATTGCAGTAAGGATATATAAATTTTAATCTATTAGCTTATTTTTTAAAAAATATGAGATAGTTTTTTCTATAAAAATTTTAAAACATATGAACACAAAAAATAGGGAAATAAAAGTACACTATGCAACATGTAGGTCTAAATTAACTAAAAATAAATAAAATGCTCAATTTGAACAATTCAGATAATATTTTGCCCAAAAAAGACGTTTTGTTTATAGAAACATATTTATAAATAACCTCTATGGAGTTTAAAATTTGATCTATTATAAATCATAAAAATGTGAAATAATTTAGAATGTTTCACAGTGAAAACCCTATAATATTCCCAATAAAGAATCATCAAGTTTGATAAAATATGAATTTATTTCATATATTTGAGATAGGTTTTTGAAAAAAAAATTATTTATGACAAAACCAAAAAGTTTTAACATAAGTACACAATTCACCTTGTATTCCAATATCTACTAAAAAAATTAATTACAAAAATTGAAAAATCCATACTGAATTTAGGTGAATAAAAAGAGGTTTCTTATAAAAGTAACATGAGTAGAAACTACCCATGAGGAATTTTGAAATGAACCTATTTGGAGGTTAAAATACACCAATAAATTAAAAATCCACTTGTAAACAGATGCATATGAAGCCCTTTTGACCTAAGGAGGGTAAAAACCTAGGGTAAAGTTTTAAATCTGAAAGTAC
>JARHVA010004284.1:962500-1227500 GCA_037957365.1 Torreya grandis | reverse complement strand
ATCCTTGTGAGAGATAAATGGAAAAAATATATCCATTATTATTATGCCTTTTTTTTTTTTCCTAATATAATAAAAGAGGATTAAAATGGGTAATATAGTAATTTGGTTTTTCATCTTCTAAATAGTATGCTCACTTTCCTCTTCACTATATTATTCAGTATTGTACCAATCACCTTGATTTTTAATATTGTAATAATAATCATAATTATAGTCATAGTCATAACTATCACAATAATATTCTTAATTAATTTAAGAAGCATGAAATTTTTAATAAATATGATCATTATTCCATTCATTATCATAAAGATAAGGTGTAGAATTGTTAAAGAAGATTGAATCTAAAGGATGAACACCATTGGGAATTTCATATTTGGAAGATATTTTATATTTATTAACCCATTATATAGTAAATATGATAAACATAAATCTTATTTATATCAAAAAATCAATCATACCATGAAAGAAAGAATGTAAAAAAGGTGTAATTAGGTTAAGTATGCTTACTTAATAGGATCTCAAATATGTTAATCCCAGTTGTAAATAGTGAAAATTCTAACTATATATGATTCCATCATCATGTGTTTACATTATCACATCTCTAGGGTATGATGAGAGTAAATATGTATTAAATATAAGTATAAGCAATTAGTCTTAATAAGTTACTCTCATCATAACCTAGAGAAGTGATAATGCTTTAATACATAAGCTTTAATAAATATTTATATTAACTATTTATGATATCTTAAAGTGTAAATAAGTATAAGAAGTGAATTTACATGCTCAATAACATAAAGAAAATGTGAAATTGATTTTGGACAAAACTGTTATAAGTGAATAGGAAAATATGATTGTCAAAGTTAACTATGATTAATGAATGATAGGAAAATATATAAATAAACATGGACCTAATGATGATAGATTAAAAAATGAGAAATTATCTATAAATAAGACCCTTATAAGTTAATAGGAATGCAAACCATTTGAGATTATTGATCATAGACTATTCCTAGTTAATTGTAATGAAAATATAAATGTTACACCACTTATGCCTATAATAGTTAGAATTGTTGAAATGTTTTAACATATATAATATTTATGAAAATACTTTCAATGACAAAACCCTTGTTTTATAATAATAAATCAAATTTTTATTCAATGAGGCATGTCAAATTAAAAGGATTGAGTTGGACTAACCTTGGCCTATCTCCAATAAAATACTTGGCATTGCACTACATTATCAATACTCTAAAGATGTATAAAATTCAAATTTATTTATTCCACATGCATTTATGTGTTAAATATTTAATGTGATTCTATATTCTCTTTATCCTATTTTAATCTTGGTACAAACCTACAAATATCCATTCAACCTTTAAAATCCTTGAATCTAGCTTCAAAAAATCTAAAAACATCTTTAAAAAAATGAAAAATCCTTGAATATATATTAAGAGTGAAGAGAGTAATAATTATTACCTTAAATTAACCTTTTATCTATAAAGAATTTTAGTTTCAATTTTGGGACCTATAAACATATAAAATTTAACCCAAGATAATACACAAGAAACAACAATAATAATTATATAAAACATTAGTTTAAATAAAATATTAAAATTAACGTTGGATAATTTATATCCTTATAAAAAGAATCATAGGACCATTCTTTTCTGTCAAAATCATACTTGTTTAGAAGGACAAGAAACCAATAATTGAGATTTTCATTACAAAATAGAAAATGACTATCAAATAGATGAATGTTCATATTATAATAGACAATACCTAAATAAAATAGGTTAAATATATACTTTGTTCACCCTCAATAGTATATATATGAATGCTACAACAAATAACATAAAATTTTAACTTATTTCAAATTTAAGTGTGTATGTACACTGTCTTTTTAAACTTAATTTTTCATCTATTTTAAAATTATATTTGTATAATTTATTTATTTTTGAATTGGAGGAAATAAGTACACCAATAAATGATAATTAACATCAATTTAAGTCAAATTGATATGAAGAGAAAAAAAATGGAAATATAAATAAATTAACACCATAAAATAGAAATGAAAAAAAATCAACCTAGAACTATCAGTGAAAACAACATCCTCAACAAATGCGTGTATATGATATATTACAATAGAATATTTAAACATAAAATTAGAAATCAATAGAATTAATTATATTATCAACATAGAAATCACAAAACAGTGTTTGGAAACTTTAGGTAATAACTATTTGGAAGTGATGAGAACACTCACCATTTATGTCTCTATCGTGAACCTTTAGCTATATTATGAGCATATAGATTTGGCATGTTAATAAAACTTTACAATAGATTTACTTGATGTTTTATCATTCTTACTTTCTCCATCAATAAAATATTGTAGTCCAATCAAAAGGATAAAAGAACACATGTCCCTAATGATTTAAATGTTACTTATGATCAATAAAATATTCTAGTCCAAACAAAGGAAGAGAAGAACACATCTCCCTAATGATTTGAATGTCAAATTCAAGTCATCTTGTATAAAAAAGAAAAGGAATTAGGGACATTTTGGCACTATAAATAGATATGAAAATATAAATAGATTATATAGCATTAAAGGTTCTATTTTTAATATATAAATTTAAAAATAAATTTTATAATTACAATTTAATTATAATATTTCAAGTCTAATAATTTATAAATTATATAAAGATAAATTTAATAAAATTGATGTACATATCCACTACATAATAATATGTAAAGTATTTATAAATTAAAATTTAGTTCTTAATAATTTGTGTTTTATCTATCACATTTAGACTTGGAAAGCAAATTAGAATCTACAAGTATATTCAGTTCCTTGTTAAAGTTACTCTATAATTAATTATATTTGATTTCAAATGTTTTGGTTCCAACATATAATTTATGGTTCTAACATGATTATTAAATTATAATAAATTATAAAATTAAGGAATTATAAAATGTAAAAAAATAATAAAAATGAGATAATATTTAATTAAATATTAAATCAACAATAATTTATAAATGTTGTATAAAATAAATTTTAGATCATAATAATATATTGTTATTGTATCATAGTTTATGTATTTTACATATTAAATTATTAATTTCATTTTTTTCATTTGTATATATATTCACAATTAAATAGTTGCACTACACTGTGGAAGGAGTTGTAGTACTTATGTAAAATAATTTATATTTTCTTCTCTAATTATTTATATATTTTTTATACATTCAAGTTCATTTCTAATGTAATTATAGATACAATTCAATTAAAAACTAAAATACATTTTGACACATATAATAATATCTAATTTATAATCATATAAATAATCATCAAAGTCATATTTAATAAATATTTACATATATAAAATAATACTTATTTCAATAAATAAAAATGTTATTTGTTTATTATATTTTTACATGTTTCAAATTTACTTATTTCTTTATTTTTTTCATTTATACATATATTCATAATTTAAGAAAATAAATATTAATTAAAAAATTATAAATTAACAAAATTAAATATAATCAATAACAAAATAACATCATTTTATAAAAAAATTATTTTATATATTAAAATTCATGCTCGATATCATTTTAATAAAACATAGATGAGACTAAATTAATATGAAGTTTGTTTTTTTTAAAATTACTTCCAATATGTATGGATTTGCCTAAATATGGAGAAACGTCTAAACTATTGATGTTTATCAATTAAAAAAATAAATGATTGGTTCTAATTTTGTTTATATGTTTGCTATTATATATATATATATATATATATATATATATATATATATATATATATATATATATATATATATATTTTTAAGTTTTATGTAGTATAGATATATTTAAATAAATTATAGCAAACATATAATATATTTTTAAATGTGACATATTATTTAATATTTATTTTAAGTATTGCTTTAGTATTTAAATGCATTCAATAGAAATTTAATTTAAACATTAATAAAATAGGTGAAAAATAAAATTGAAATGTAAATATTTATATCAATATATTTTAACATAATTGATATATTTTATCAAAGAAAATTTATAATATATTTAAATATTTAAGAAATGAAATAAATAATATTTTTATATAATTTAAAATATATTTCAAATATTTCACGTAAATATAATATATTATTTATTTTTCGAACATTAAAAGAAAACTATAAAACTAATTCAATATTATTTGAACATACTTTTCGGCCTTTAAATAGTAATCTTACAACGATATAATCAATTTTCATCTATGCTACAACATTTAATAATTAAAAAATAATTCAAACATAACAACATTAATATGCATCGATGACTTCGAAACTGAGCTATTTTAAACCTTGTATCGAAAGTTGGAAGAAAATAAATCAAACTAAAAAATAATTCAAACATAACAACATTTTTTTAAATCTCCTTTTGATTCAAAATGTTTCGATTCCTTCTTCACCTTTAAGCCTCCACTATATACTTCTTCTAACAAAAAAAGCTTAAGTAAAATATATGTTTCTTCAAATTTTAAGCATAACCATTACATAAGTTTGTAAATAGTTGAAGTTTAGTTAATATATATGTTTGTAAATAGTTGAAGCTTAACCGTTACATGTCTTCACACAATCAAATCTTAACTCTCACCTATGTTTTTAGGTAAACTACCAATTTTTTCTTCCCCTCTAGTGCTATGCCTTATACCTCTTCAAATTAAACAAGATTGACCATCGCATATGTTTTCACACAATCGAATCTCAACTATCATGAATGTTTACATTACATCAACCAAAATAATTTGACAGACACAATGTATATTTTCACACACTTTAAGCTTAACCATCACATATGTTTTTCCATGATTAAACAAAAAAGTTTCATCATCACGTATGTTTTCACATAATTCACCTATTAATTCTTCACCTTTCTATCTCCACCTCATACCTATTCAAATTATAAGATCTTAATCATCATATATGTTTGCACACGATCAAAATTTAATCAACACATATCATTGCACATAGTCGGCAAAAAGAGTTTCACCAAATTATACATGTGTGCAGAGAGTCACCATTACATATTTTTTCACATAGTCGAAGTTTAACCATCATGTATGTTTGCATAAATTTAAACAAAAGAGTTTCACTATGATATATGTTTTCCCACGATTGAATCTTAATCATCATGTATGTTTCCATATATTCAAACCAAAAAAATTTCAACCTCGCGAACTCCCCTCTCCAAGCCATCTGATGATAACAACTATGATGCATTTTATTTTGGACAATCTTTTGTCGACCATTGACTTTTAGTTGATTTTCGAATGTACCTTACAGTTAATTCAAATCTTCAAATTTCATCGTATCTTTCCTTGGTAATGAACAAGATTTTGATTTGCCCCAGCTAATGTAATTTGCAAGGTGTTTAGACATTTATAGTCATATAGATGTCAAAATACATCCAAATTTTAAATATAAGAAAAATATAATTTAATTGTTGAAATGATTTGTATGTTGAATATTTGACAATTAATCATAGATACACTTATATAATTAAGTTTTAAAATAAATATAAATTAAAATAAATAATCAATAATTAATAAAATAGAAATATATTTTATTAAATAAAATAGAAACATTTTTTTGTTAATAAAATAGAAAGATATTTTTATTTTCATTTTTATTTAATTCTATTAAAATATAATTTACATTAACAAAATTACAAATTTATACTATTTTGGAACCATTTTTAGTACTTAAAAGTTATAAGTATGTTACAAATTAGAAAATATTCACTAAGAAAATTGGAATTTGGAGGTTGGAATTATTTTTTCATGATGTTTAATGTAAGAGATTATTTCCTTCAAAATAAAAAGTGTTCATTCATTTTCTACTATTAAAAATTGTAAATAAGAAGATATGTTATTATAATTATTTTTATTTGTATATTTTATGATTTAAATAATTTTATTTCCTTCTCAATATCTTATAATATGAATTTCAATGTGAAAATATTATATCCTTCTCAATACATTGTAATATGAATTTTAATGTAGAAAATATTAAATAATAATGCATCTAGGTAGTGGTTGTGATCAATAAAGAATGAACACACACACACAATAGGTTGCTTCACTATTTTTTGGATATTCATATTCTCATTATGAAAATAGTCAATAACCATCATTACAATAAAATTGTGTTATTTAAAGACTCAAACTTAACAAAGTTGTATTTTTGGAGTTGTATTCTCATATTTATTAGTTATTAGTGATGATTGTATCCATCATTGATAAAGATTTTTTTAGCAACTAAAAAATAAATCATAGATTTAAAAATCAATTTATATCTTATAAAAAGCACTAATTCATTATTCAACCATATATATAAAAAAGAGTCACTTTCTTAGTAAATAACAATACAAAAATTAATATACAATTTTTTTATTATCTTAATAATACTTCTTTTTAAAATATTTAATAATGAAAAAACTTTTTAAAAATATTTATATACATATTTCATAAATACTTTATCATTTTTATACACTACAATAATATCTCTTCAAACGCTATTTAACTATTTTAATATATAATAAATAAATAAATAAAAATAAAAAATAACCAGTATTCAACAATACCTCTACCTTTTTAATGCATCATAAATATACCTCTTCAAATACTATCCCACCATTTTTATTCATTATTTTCACACCACATGCATAATATAGTGAAGGGTGACATGTAAAACACACTAACACAATTTTTATTCATTATTTTTACACGACATACATAATACACATTGAGGGGTGACATGTAAAAACTTACACAATTTTGTTAAAATAATTTTGGGCCATGTCAACCCTAAATGGTGAATGTTTATCAATCTCTTTAATTTAATATATTTCTAATAACTAATTAAAAAATATTATGTAGATGTACATATCGAATTTTGAGTCAGCCATATATTGTTTTCTAGACGGTTCCCCAATTTCTTTTGCGACGCGTAACATTGATTCTCAAAATCCGGCAGTGACACCAACCTATACGGCATTTTTACTTAACCGTCGACCAACAACAGGACTACAACTTAATCCTGCATCGACCACAAAGTCGAGTTTTGACTTAAAAAAGAGCAGACGTTTAGCAGCTCCCGGAAAACTACCCCAAAACAGTATGTAAAATTCTTAAACCTGCAGGATCCCCGGCAATGTGTGAAGCAGGTCATTCAGTCCCGTTTGCTACGACTGACACAAGACTCAGTGATCGGTGACGGTCACATTGCGTACAGCAACCGCAAACAGTCCAAATTTTCAGCCCCATTGACTTCCATTGGTGCACAGTCCGGCTGCCGGAGTCGCCATAAACGGACCCATACATAATGATTTGAACTGTTTAAAATGTTTAATAAATTTGTGGTCTACAATAGATCTGCCATTCCGTTACAAACGTTGAACATTTAGTTTGGTCATGTTTTGTTGTGTAGAAAAAGTTGGTGCATTGAAATATCACATAATAACCGCTCAAAATTTTTATTTGGATATAGAAAAAATGGGCAATGATACACTTAATATGTTTGTTTCTGCTTAGAGACGTATGGTAACGTTCTGCTATCGCGAAGAAAAACAGGGACTTACATTTTATTTGGCCCCTTTTTAGCCACAACCATGTTTTAATCGGACTTCAGATTGATTTTTACTAAATAATGTAAATTAAGCCTAAGAATCATTGAATATCCCAATTTCAACTGTACATTGAACATTAGTACCTAGAATTGTGTTGAGGCATCCTTATTTGGAATATTATTTTGTATGTAATAATAACCTCTCATGGATTCATCTCTAGTCAAATTGTGACATCACAATTTGATAGATTGGTCTTTAGATTCATTGAGCACTTAAATAATTCTTAAAATTCAAAAATATTAAGCAAAATGAATTAACAAAAAAAATTCAATTAAATGCTTAAGTGAAATTTCCATGTGTAATTAGTGAACATTAATTTTTTTCAAAAAATTCTAATAATATTGAAGTCATGATGATGTCATTATCCTCAAATTTAAAGAATTGAATATATATCTATTAGAGCTTTAAATTTAGAAATGTAGAGCCGTGCTTAATAAATGGGATCTCTATCCCAAATATTAATTGTTTGTACCCTCCTAAACATAACCAGTGTTAAACTAAACTTAACTGCACTTGGGTTAGATTTAGTTGGAGAACCAATAAATAGAAGTGCCAAGGCCATTTTAAAAAAATCTCTCAAGCTAAAGTTATAATGTTAAATTATTGAGAGACAAAGTTTTGTTGTAATGTTATAATGCAAAATTATTGATAGATTGCTACATCTTACCAAAGCTAATACAAACAAATCCAAAGTGATAAAGGAAAACGATACAAAGTGCACCATTGTCAAAGACTCTTTGAGCACACAACCGAACACATTCCTCCAAGGCCAATGTTTAACTCTTGTTCTTGAGGAAAGCGAATAATACTTGTTTTGTATTTTTTTGTTTATTATATGCATTGTTGTCTTGCTTTTTGAGTTACTAGACTTGAGGATTTAGATTCTCTAGGTGTTTTTATCGGTTTTTATCATACTAACACTTGATTCACCCCCATCTTGGATTCCTATCTCATATAATGGCATGCCTGATGGGATGACGCATGCCACATGCATAATAAGAGCATATTTGGACCTCTTTGGAGCTAAAAAAACATTCATTTTATACCTCATTTTTTAATTTTCATCTAAATTTTTCATGTTTGGGATTTAACTATGGAACTATGAATTTATTCGTACAAAACTGTAATTTTGACAGGGAAAATAATGAAATCATTGAGTAAAACTATGAAATCATTCTAGAGAATCTTGAAAACATCTCTATTTGAGTTTGTCTTTGTAAAAATATGAATTTGGGACTTAAAGTTATGAAATCATCAAAGCAAACTATGAATTTACCCCACAAGAACCATGGGTTTATTTTGTTTTATGGTTAATTGTGAAATTGTTTAGAAGTTATGAAATCATTATTTACAGTTACAAAATTATGATTTGTAATAGAGAAATTACCTCTTTGAGTTATGAAATCATTATTATAGGTTGAAAAATTATCTTTTTGAGTTTTAAAATCCCATGCCTAATTCTCAAATAGTTAGTAAATAGTGAAATCACACTTCTCTATTTTATGTGGTTTCCACAGGGTTTTCTCACAGTTTCAGAATCAGTGAGTTGAAGTGTGAAATCGTGGAGACAAGTTACAAAATTTTATAGGAATTTTGAAATCACTCTCTATAAGATTGCAATATATTTTAGTTTTTTGTATTTTTATATGCATGAAAAATTTCATAATTCACAGTCATTGTGTAACTGTGAAATCATTCCAGAGAGTTAATTTTGTGTTTTATTGAGCTAACTCATAGTATTTTCACTTTAGATTAAACATAAATTAATCTACTAACTTTGTTTGTAGAGAATTGAGTCAAAAAAAAGGTAGTTTAATTGTTTTTATATGAATTTTCCTTTGCAAAATCAAAATTCACATCAAAGATTAAAATTCATCCACATTTAGTTAAGTTGTTTAAAAAATCACTTAAAATTTTTATCTTTTAACATCTCAAAGTTTTTTACAAGTGGAAAGAAGGCCAAGTGGTCAAAATTTCATTAACATTTAAAAGTTGGTGCTATTAAAAAGAACACATGCTTTAATATAGTTACGCATCTTAAGGTAGTTTTCAATTTTTGTTTGTTTTTATCTATGGTTTCAATTTTCATAAATTAGATTCTATGTTTTTTGGTAAATAAAAAATTATAATGTGTATGATCTCCTCTCATTCCCTATAGAAAACTCAGATGACTAAAAAAGCTTAATTTATTACCTTATTTATTTAGTCTTCTTAGAAAGAATGTTGAGTATGCTCTCCCCAAGCTCTATGTTACTTGGGTGACCCATAAGTGACCTCTAAAGTATTTCCACTTTTTATTTATTTGTTTTCTTGCATTTGGCTTATGGGTGGGAGTTTATCGCCTCCTCACAAATTGTTTCGGGTGCATTGACTTAGGGTTTCATCTTCCAACATCGTACTAACCCCACTCCATGTTGTGATATATAGATTAGGGTTCGTGATATTTATATTTCCAAGAGGGTAAGTGGCTAGCTCTTCAATCTTAACTAAAAACTAGGTCAGGTATTGCTAAACATAGACTTCACTAAGTAGTACATAACTAAAGTTTTTGTGTAAAGGAATAGACTTTTGCATAATAAGTTAGCAAGTATGAACTTAATTGACATGAATGTGTCCTTATGTTAGCCATGCTTAAGACCATATAGTGTGTTTTGAAACATATATATTTTTTAGTCAATGCCACTTGTCACAGAATTTCTTGTCAAATGTTGAGTGCTCCTCACTCTAAGTTCATGCCATGTACCAATGCTTGAGAGATACATGAGGGTGTAAAATCTCTACCTACACTTGTTCTTTGAATTTTGAATTATCAATTAATTCCTCACATGCATAGGTATATTGGTAAACATTTTGATAGAATTTATGCACACACTTGTTAGTTTTAAGAATTGAATGATCCATTAGTGTTATTTCTATTTTCTTTGATTTACATGTGTGTTTTGAGACTAATTTTTTTATTTATCATAAGTTAAAACACATCATAAAAATCATGTGTTTTCATCCCAATTTAGCCTAAGAAGTGTTACTCTACCCATTTTGTGTCACACTTTTGACTTAGAATTTTTATCCCAAAAACCATTTGTGTGTCCTTTGTTTGAATGGGGCATCATTACACTACCCATTTTGTCCAAAACATTTACCTTAGATTTTACTCCAAAACCATTGTTTACCAGTTGTTTGAAATACATTGTTACACTGCTTAATTGTTCCAAAATACTTATCACATTTGAAATCAAGTTCCAAAACTATTTTTATACCTTTTGCTTTAAATGCATGGTTACACTACCCATTTACCTTAGAACATCCAAATCATTTTGTATTAAATTTGAAACTTAAATTTTTAAAGTACAAATCCTTTTTAGTATTTAGGTTTATGCCAGAGCCCCATATAGTATGGGCCTTGGTAGTTTTCATTTTTTGTTTAAATTGTGTTACTTGGGTTGATTTTCTATTTGATCTAAAAACCCCTTGCGTAGACAGTGGTTATTTTTTGTCTTGTGTCTTGTTTAAGAAAGTTTATGATCTAAGTTATTTTCACATGCCTTGTTTGAAGTGTGTTGTGTTGAGTTTGAAAATGTCCTAGTTCCATTATTAAACAAGTCTCCAATGAACCAAATACTTATTTTTAGTGAGCCAACTATAGAGTGTCTTTCAGGCCCATTGCCATAGCATTTAGATTTTTTTGAGTTGTTTTATCATGTTTATCCAAGTCAACTTCCCTAGTTTAGAATATTTTGGATTTCTTATTTGTGACTTTTATTTGTGAGTCTATCCATATTTTTCACACTAGTGATTATAATCACCTTTGTGAAAAATATTTTTTATTTGATCATAGTTCACATTTATTCTACTTTGTCAAAATACTTTTGTCACTAATTATAATAGCCTTTGGAAAAATTAGTACCTTATCCATAGATGATTTTTTATTTTTTTTGTTACCTTTTACCATTGATTATAACCATTTTTAGTTAAATTAGTACCTTTTGTTAAATTGGTTTCATATTTTTATTCTGCCTTTTGCCTAGTTTAGATGTTTTACCCTTTAGGCCTCTTTTACAAAGCCAAAGGTTGTTTTTTTTTACCTCAATTTTTTTCTACCTTGAGACCTCTTATTTTCATGAGACCTAGCCATAGATCTGAACATGCATCGATTGAATTTATTTCATGTGACTAGACCATGTTTGTTTTGAATACTAAATTCACTTTGCCTAGACCAATGCCAAGTTCCATATCCAAATGAACCTTGACCAAGACCACCCTCTTTGGGATAATTTCCAAACCCAACCATGCCAATTATCATATCCAATATTTCCCTTGTTTAAGCCAAATAAAGTACCAAGTAAACCTTTTTAATGATAATAATATCGTATCCCCCACGTATGCAAATAATCCTCCCTTAGCTTGTGTTAGCAACCAAACTCTGTCATGCCCAAGGATTACCATTCTAAGCCCTCCTTATTTATCTCACATTAGCAACCAATCTATAAAACACCCATTTGTTACCATTCTAGGCCATTTTCCTTTGACTGGAATTAGCAACCAAACTCTATAGCACCCAAGGATTACCATTCTAAGACCTCCTCTTTTAAACTGTGTTAGCAACAAATCTCTATAATGTCCAAGGATTACCATTATAGACTCTCATCCTTTAGCCTATTTTAACAACCAAGATCCACAATGTTCATTTATTAACATGTCATTCCCTTCTAAAATTTTATCTTATTATACCAACAAGATTTCACAATTATGACTATACAAAGCATAGTTATCATCCTAGACCTACATCCAATCTTTACTAAGTCCATCTTAGATGAGATTATTTACAAATATATCATTATTTAGCCATGGGTCATTATTCATAAATTACCAACCTTCCCATACTTTAGAAAATCCAAGATGGTCTTTAAACCATAACAAAGCCAATCATTACCTCTCTAAGATCCATCATTCAAAGATCAAGATGTGTCCAAATCTGAGGTTTTACAACCAAGTGTAATCTAAGGCCAAGACAACCAACCAATCTTGATGTTTTTTATTGAAATAACTATTTGAGATGAGATAACTTGTCTTGAATCACCCTTTGACCCTTTCCCTTTGGTTAAGGAGTCTCACTTTGATAAACTAGTCTTTGTTGAGTCACCCCCTAATGATTATAATTACCTTTAGGAAAATCATTATTTTAACCATTCCCCTATTTCTAAGGATCCTAATTTTGATGAGCCATTCTCTATGGAGTTACATTTTTACCATTTTCATTTTTTTGGGAAGCCTCACTTTGACAATCCAGTATTTGTGGAGTCTCTCTTAGTTGAGCTTATTTATAAAGATCCCATTGTTCAACCATAGGCCATTACTCGTCCAATACCAAACATTCAACATAACATATTTATCACTACACTAGAAGAAGATTCATCATGAAATTTACGTTATATTTGTCAAATGATAACAAATTTAGAATCATAAGTAGAATCAATGTTAGTCTTAACATTGAATCCAGAATCCCTTGAGTCATATTTAGCTTAAGAATCAAAATACACTTGTGAATATTAAGACATTGGTTACACATGCCTTGTATATCAATTTGAATATATTTGTGATTATTCCATAGTTTTTGAGGATGATTACTTTAGAATTGACACAAGTTTCCCTCATATATTCTACAAGGATTGTGTTACCTCTTACTGTTCCATTACATCTACCATTAACACCAACCAACATAACCATTATATTGACATTCCAACTCCCATATGTGTCAATTGAGATTGAAATAATCACAAATTATTGAATAGCATCCATGGCAACAATGAGTTGCATAATATCAAGGGGACCAATAACACATTTATGCAAAAGAATAATAATCTCTTAGTGAAACATTTTCAGATACGCTAGGGGGTAATCAAATTCCACACTCATCATCTTCTAGTGAAACCTTGTTTGAGGTGCTAGAAGACAACCAAAGTTAAAATTCAATGTTCCTTAGTGAAATCTTCTCACAAGTGCTATGGGATAATCAAAATAACTTTATTGGTGAAAACCTCTTTCAGGTGCCAATAACTAGGGATTATAGTTCTTCAATGCTTGATGAATACATTATTAAAGAGAACATCAGTAAAACTTCCAATCTACATTATAATTAGATGGCAACATCTCTCAAACCCAAATAATAGAAAAATCTAGTGGTCTTATTGAAAACATATTCAGAAGTATTTGGCCCTACCATAACCAACATTATGTCAAATATGTAATCAACAAACATTATGTGTGCCTAAAAATCCCAATCTTCATTTATTGCCCAACCATTATACATTACCCTAAGATCCATATCTCCATTTCCAAATGAGACCTTTTATCCACTATTTATTTACATTTATCATCCTTGGATGGACTTTCCTTTATAGAAGCTATGAATTCATCTTGTATCGAAGGTTGGAGGAAATAAAATTAATGACCAATGAAGATCACAACTACATTATTATAGTTCAAACTAAGAGCAATTTCTTGACATAACATATATTTAGAAGTGGTGTGGGCTAGAAATTTAAACATTTGATCATTCTAGTTGTATCATACGTTGATCAAGATGATAATATCCAATTTAGTAGGAAAAATATAATCATTTCCTTTGCCTTTCCCTTGTCATTATTTCATACACTACCATTTACCATACCTTGTCACTTGGGGGGAAACCTATTACTTTTATAGCCTATTATCCATTCTAGTTGTATCATATAATGATTATGACATGCATATCCACATCAACAAGAACAACATATTCATTTATTATACATTTGCATTGGCCTTACCATTGGCCTTGCCTTACTCTTTGCCTTATCTTACCATCCTTTTGTACATTAACATACCTTTGAACTAAAATGACTTGAGGTCCATTTTTACTATGTAAGTAGTTCTCAATTTACATTGAGGTCAACTCGCTCACCCCTTTTCCAATGCTCTCACCATTTTGTGAGCAACTTTAGTAAAAACTCTCACTATTTTATGAGTCACCATTGTGTGCATTGTGCATTTGAAATAGATGCATTAATAGAACCCTAAGCCATGCTCTCATAATTTTGTGAGTTAACCTAGTCTGTCTCATAATTATCCATTGATTTGAGATTCTTATGAAAAACAAAAAAAATGGTTGTATGTTAGGCCATTTAGATTGTATTTGTGCCACTCAGGATGTGCACCTCCTAGTTGGATGGTATAATTGAAGTGTTCTCATGGATTTTGTCATGACTATTTCCATTTGCCTAGTTCATTTTTTATAGTATTTCATCCCATTCCTAGGAGAAATACATTTGGCCTAAATTTCATGTTAGACCTCATATCCATAGGACTGTGTAGGCAACATTTAATTGCCTAGTACATCTAGAGTAAACTCAACTAGTCTTGCTAATTGATTTCATTCACCATTTTCTTGGATCATTTAATCTTAAAGGTTTATCTCCAAAATTCTCTCACCATTTTGAGAGTAACCTCAACTAATGATATCTCCATTTTTTGAGTCACTTTTGTGTGTATTGTACATTTGAAATTGATGCATTATTACACCCTTGGTTTGTCCCATGCTCTCACCATTTTTAAAATAGTGTCTCATCAATATCTGGTGAGTTAAGATACTCTAAAATACCAAAAATATTGATAAAACTTCAAAAACCTAAAAATTGGAAATGTCTTATAATCTCCTAAAGAGATAAAACCCCAAAATCCAATACTAATAGCCCATCTTGAACCTAGTCACCAATCCTTGATCCACCCTACTAAGGCACATACATTATTGGTTCTAATCCATTACACTTCTATTGGAGGGTGTAACCTTTCCTTTTATGTATCCTTTCTTAGGGCATCATCTTATTCACACTTTTAGGGCAAGCTCACAACTTTCACCCTATTGGGGTAAATAAAAACATACAATGTATACTAGGATATCTTATCCATACACGTTGTTCCCTTTTATAAATATTTTCTTAGGGGTACCATCTATTTATTATTACATTAAACCTTCATTAATAAATATTAACTTGGTTGATGACAAAATAGAAATATGACAAAATGATTTCTATTTCTTTTATTTTTGAGTTGTGTGTGTGTGTTTGCTTAGTCATTTGTTTTTTATTCACCTATTTAGTTTCTTTATTTTTTATGCCTTGACTTAGTGTATATGCATTCATTATGTGATTCCTTATGTATTATACTTGCTTCCATCCATATTCATATGTCAATATTGTGATCATGGTTTTTATCATTGGTTCAATGTTTTCAATTGTTTATTTGATCTAGGGTTAGTCCTTATGCACACTATGACTAGGTCATCATGGTGTTTTATATCATGGTGTATACCATCATGTGATACAACAAAAACTAGGCAAGGGGATATTTCAAGTAATGATTCCAAATAAAATTCTCCTTGTTCACTTTGGAAAATCCTCCCATACTCCTTGATCAAATCAACCCATTAATCATTTTGGTTGTATCAATTATAATAAGGACAAGCATCTCTACATTAATAGGATTAACTAAATCATCCAAATTGATCAATTCTTATTCTTCTATTATATTCCTCATTCTATTTTCTCCTACTCATGGGTGAACTATATTGGTTTGAGGTCTATTTGGACTATGTAGGTAGTGTTTGGATACATGACATATCTCTGATCAGCTTGGCCACTATTATATTTTCATCCCCATTGTTATTCTTCTAATAATTTCTATTATAAATTTATGCATCATTCTCTGTTTGGTTGTTTGTGGCTTCTTCAATCTTTGAAAATTTATTAAACCATTACACCTACATTTGCACCTAATCATGTTTAACTTGTGTGATAGATTATATCCTTTATTTATAATTGCCAATCCACCTTACTAGGACACAAACAAAAATCACTATTCAAACTAGGTCATGAAAATGATTATAAATGCCTTTGGGCAAATCACTATTTTGACCCATCTACCTTGTTAGGGAACATGCTTATGCCATTGATTAAAACTACCTCTAGGAAAATTAGTTTCTCAGCCTCTATTCCTAATTATAACCATTTTTGGATAGATCAATATTTTAATCAACATGTGTGAGCATTAGTTTAATTGGATTAATTTCTTCCATGGGTATTTTTCATTCTTCTTCTTGCTTCTTTTCAATGGACTGTCTATCAATCATATGTGTCAACTACTCCCTGAGGGGACATCATAGGCTTCCCAAACTTTATTTGGAGCATCATTCCTCAATCATTATATTATTTTTCTTCTTGACATATTTTTCATTCTTTGAAAATATGCTATTATACCTATGTCTTGTAATTCCATTCCAAACAAAGGTAAATTGTAGACACCCTATTTTGTCTAGAATCATGTTCCTATCAAACTTCAGATTAATTTCTACAAAGAACTACAAATTAATCTTAAGAATCACTAAATGCCTTAATTTCATCTACACATTGGATACTAGTACCTATAATCATATTGAGGCATCCCTATTTGGGGTATTATCCTATACGCAATAGTAAACTCTCATGGATTCATCTCGAGGAAAATTCAAACATAGAAAATTGATAGATTGGCCTTTGGACCCATTAAACGGGGCAGTTAAATCATTCCTAAAATGTAAAAATGATAAGCATAATGAATTAACTAATCAAATATAATTAAATTCTTAAGTAAAATTCCCATGTGAAATTAGTGAATATTAATTTTAAGAAAAAATAAATTTAAATAAAATTGAGTTCGTAATGATGTCATCATCCTCAAAGTCAAGGAATTAAAAATGTCTCCATTAAAACCTTAAATGCATAAATGGAGGTCCATACTTTATAAATGGTATCTCTATCCCAAAGATTAATTATTTTTTCCCTCCTTAACTAAGATTAAACTAAACCTAACCAAAACTAAATCTATCCTAAATTCACTTGGGGTTAGAGTTATTTGGAGAACCTATAAATAGAAGTGATAAGGCCATTCCAAAAAAAAAAAAACTCTCAAGCTAAACTTATAATGTAAACTTATTGAGAGACAAAGCTTTTTTGTAATGTTATAATGTAAAAGTATTGATAGATTTCTACATATTGTGAAAGCTAAGTCAAACAAAGCCCAAATGATAAGGACAAATGATACAAGGAGCACCATTGTCAAAAACTCTTTCCACACGTGATTGAGTGCATTATTCCAAGACCGACATTCTTTCTCACAATAAAGGTGGATAATAATTGGTTTGTCTTCTTTTGTTTGTTACTTGCATTGTTCCCTTGTTCTTTGAGTGGCTAGGCTTGAGGTGTTAGATTCTCTAGGCGTTTTTAATATTTTTTTTATCAAACTAACACTTCATTAACCACATATTAGATTCCTATCTCAAAATTACTTTATCCACACTTCAGAGAAAGTTTTAACAAAGGAAATATCTAACAATGATTTTGAATTAAATATCAAGCATATCAAGTAATGCAACATAATCTACAATTTCATTGGTTATTTGCCTCATGTGACCATATTTAATTAGAGGATTGCAAAGAATTAGAAGGTCCACAAGGTGAATTTTCTTCCCCATGGATTTTTTAAAGTTGCCTTTGATAATGTAAAACATAGGAAAGGAAATTTTAGAGGAAAGGTTCCTAGGACATCTTGGTTTGTTCATGAAACCTTGAGAAGAAGGCTTCAACCCTAAGGAGGTAAACATAAACAAGGTTCTCATGTACACCTAGATTTATGGGATCCCTTTGAAAAATTGGAAAGATGAAATTTTAAAACAAGTAAGTGATTATTTGGAAGAATTCATCAACATAGTGAAAGAAATAGATACATGTCTTCTTGTAGTATATATCAATTTTTGTATCAACCAGATTTGAATATAAAACTAGGGAATGGATTTAATATTTGGACTAATAAAGTCCCCTTTTATTTCATAAACTATCACTCTCCTGGTCATTTTGTTTATAATTTCCATCTCCAAGCATAATAGGTAGAGAAATATGAGAAGGGATTTCCTAAGCTTAAAAAGGAACAGAGGGGTCAAAGCTAAAGAGTGGAAGCCATCTGCAACTAATGATTCTCAAGTGGTGAAATCAATTAATAAATTTACTCTTCTACAAGAGGTAGAGGTAAAATTTTTTGCCTCATCTTATCCAATGTTAGTCACAAACACTTTTATGAAAGTTAGAATTCAAGGCCTAGACCATATTCTAGAGGGTCTTCATCCCTTATCCCCTATTAATGTGTTACTCACACTTAAAAGGGGGGATTTTTTAGTTTCATATTAATATCATGAGTAATATAGGCATGATTTTTAAGGCTTGGATAACCTATCATATTCTTAGATCAAACATCTACTAAAAAATTTAGGTACGTCCCTACTTAATGTTTCAAATCTTGCCACTAAATTGATTCAAAGTAGAAAATACATACTGGGTAGGCCTCTTCTTTCTAACTCTATGAATCTTGAAAAATCAAAATCCCAACATAAATGAAGAGGAATAAAAGGGCAAAAAAAAGAGGGCTTGTCTTTCCTCAAAACTACCAAAAAACAAATATACACTTCTAGGGTGGATAAGCATCTCACTTATAGTAGTAATGGGACAAAATATTATCAATGTTATAATTTATTGAAAATTGTGGGAGCTCAATGCCCCACACAAATAGAGGCTCCTAAAATAGGTCATACTATGAAAGAAGTTGTACATGATACTAATCTAAGAAAAAAATGGATGATACCCTCTTCTCTATTGTCCTTAAAAAGATATAGAGAAATTTTAATTATGTCATTAAATATTCCAATGTATCCTCTAGTTGTATTTTCATGCTTTAGAACCCGTCAATGCTCTCAAGAACTCTTCTATAAGACTATGCCAATTGGCAATTTTCAAAGTTTAACATCTTTGGGTCCAACCAAAGCTTCATATGTGCCAATGTTTATGACCTAAGAACTAGTTTGGGAAGGAATATTTTTTGTTTATATGTAAAAAATATCAAATCCTTGCACATGATTAACAAATGTATCCTTGGAGGTCACTTCAATAGATCCACCTCCTATTTGGAGAAAACTGGGGGCTTTGACACCCTCTCCTTCTTCATCTCCAATTTGGTTTCCTTAATATAAGACAAGATTTCTTTTGATGTCAAACCCAAGCCTAAATCTTACACCTAGTAAAATAGGAGAGCAAGTGTTGCCTTAATTGTGGAAATACTTGATATATTCTCTCTAGTTTAGATTGGATTCAACAATGCTACCTTTTTGAATTAGTTATCATAATAGAAGTTGGATATAATCACATTCCCACCAAATTTGACCATTTCAAAATCCATCACTCCATATCTTAGACCCTTCAAGTTGTATCTAATGTTTACCAAAGAGTAGTCAATATTGGATAAAATCAAAGGTTGGTAGATCACCCCAATCTCAAGATCAAGTTAGCTTAAACTAGTTTAAAATTTGAAGATTGATAAGTTTTAGGATTATTTTCTTGGTTTAAATATCTTTGGCAATCTCTCAAACAAAAATTTAATGTTGTAATTAAAAATTCATTATTTGTATAAATGTATTCTCCTCAATGGAATGAATGAAGATCATAATTTTGAGGAAAAAAAATCTTTAGTGATTGGAATATGCTCTCTTGCAAGAAAAAATACATTGAAAATGACAATCTAGAGTCAGATGGCTCAAATAAGGGGAAATAAATACATTTTTCTTTCACAAATATGGGATCATATAAATAAAATTTGATATAATCTCAAATGTTGTCACACTCATTAGAGTCACTTTATCTTAAGACATTAAAATCAAGAAGGAAGCATTGCAATACTTCAAAATCCTTCTCTCAAAATTAGAGATAGATAGATATACTAAAAATTAGGAAATTCTTAGTCATATTCCCTTCCTAATATTTGGGGATGATAACCTCTCCCTGAATACCCACATTTCTAAGGATGAAGTCAAAAATGTTATTTTCCATTTCAATTTGGACATGGCACTAGGGCCAAATGGATTCCCATTTATATTTTATCAGTCCTAGTAGAATATCATGGGCCTAGATGTCACACTACAATTAAATAATCTATAAGATCCAAAAAAAATTGAAGCAAATGAATTCAAAATTCATTTCCCTCAGTTATAAGAAAGAAGATGGAAGATACTTCAATTCTTATAAACCCATCTCTCTATGAAATGTTTGTTACACAGTCATCACCAAGGTAATCGAAAACAAATTAATAAAAATGTTACCCACAATCATCTCCAAAAAGTAAATGTTTTTTTTTGGTAGGAAGCTAAATTATTGATTTCATCATTATTTCCCATGAGATGGTACACTCAATCTCTTTTCAATTCCAAATCAACATGTTGATAAAGTTAGATATGAATAAAACTTTTGACATAGTCAATTAGGGTTTTGTTTTTATAATTTTGGAAAAGTTTAGATTTGGTCAACTTTAGAGGGATTAAATCCTCAGTTGTATCATCTCCCCAAAATACTCAATTCTCATCAATTTTGATAATTTTTTATCAAATGGGAAAAAACTTGTCTTCTATGTAGTTGGGAAGGGATTAGATTTACACTCAATAGAAACATGACCTTGGATTTTGGAGGAAAGTTGGTTTAGAGACTATATACTAAATAACACAAGATCTAGAACATCATCCTTAAAATAAAAAACCTAGATAACATGCTATCAAAAAGAATCTTCTCTTTGAGAACCCATATAATAGGTTTGCATGGTTGGAATTTGATGGTGAAAAATAGTCTCATCATTAAACCTATACTTTGATGGAATTTTGGTATGTGAAATAAGGAAAAATTATAGGTAGACACATGGATATTCTCATCTTCTCTAAATAGATTGAAAAATATCCCTAATCTTTGTCCTCAGTTCATAGATGATGTTAGAGTTCTTGTCCAAGTCTATTTCAATAGGAATATAGATGATTAGATGGAATTTCATGTACCAAGTCATCTCACATATTAAAATAACACCCTCTTTACCACTCTCCATCCCTTTCACTTAAAAAATAAGGATGAGAAGTTAATCTAGATGGGATATTTGACTGGTAAGTACAATGTAAAGATGGCTATAAAATACTCTCATCGATAAAATCCCAAGATGTAGGTACCTTTCCTCCCTCTTGGTTTTGGTTTAAACATGGATTTCCTAAGGAAAATGCTTTCATTTGGACTACTTATTAGGATCACATCCTTTATTTTTTTAATCTAAGGAAAAAATGGCTTCCAAAGTCCTTTCAGATGTATATTTTGCTAAACTCATGATGAAGAATTAGATCATATTCTCATCCATTGCCAGTATTGAATGAAAATATGGGGATCACTTCTCCAAAGATTCAATCTCACCTTCATTTTCACAAAAATAGTTAAGCAATTTTAAGCTGTGTTTTGAAACTCAAATCACTTTTGACTCAAAAAATCTAGGACTCATTCCTGGTCATTATTTGATAGAACATCTGGCTAGAGAGAAATAAAATAATCTTTAAGAATTATTCCAAAAATTCTCCCATAATCATTTCTTCCACTACAAAAAGTCTCAGATAGCTATTGATCTTGTGCCCTCCAAAACTTGGAAAAATTGTCCTAAAAGATCATCTTTTCCTTTTCAATTGGAAATATATTCTTATTGGTCTCCCTAATAATAAGGTTATTACAAATTATAATAAGTGAAATACAACAAAACGGTCCCCTTCTCAGGGTCATATCATCATTATTAACTTTGGTGAAGTTGCAAAGGGCCACCTAGGCTGGGTAGGCATTGGAAGTATTTTTAGATATTTCAATAGAAACTTTATAGTAGGATATAATGAAGATTTGGGTAAATTCTCCAAAAACTTCACTATAGCCAACACTCTTCCAAAAGGGATCTCAATATAATTTGAAAATAATTGGACCAGTATTAATATTGAAGGTGACTCCAAGCTCATTATGGAAGCAATGAATTAATGAAACATTATTATTTATAATATTAATAACATCTTGGAGGGATTTATAAACTATCATGAAATTTTCATCCATTTTAATATCAAACACACTCATCATGAAGGAAATCAAATTATGAACCACTTTATAATTATGATTTTTAGACTTAAATCCCAAAACAACCAGTTGTAGCTAATTCATGTGCTAAATGTGGACTCAAAAGTTATGAAGCTTATTGAGTAGGATCATCATCATAACTCAATCAATATTATTAATTATTGAATCATGTGTCCTATACCATATCATCACCTAATTAATTTACCTTTACTTTCAATTGCTTGATAGTATAATGATTTAGGATGATAATTAATACACATGGTGATAGGCATGCATGGGATCTATTTACTACTTCCATCATTTTCCTAACATGGTCATTTCAATCTTTGCATGGAATGACAAGTATGTTAAAAAAAAGAAGAGACTTGTTATTGGCATTCAAATCCATTTCATCAACTTGGGTCCCTTGAAAAGAACTAGACAGAGTAAGGTAAAGGACACAATGATTGACACTATCAAAGAGATGAATTCAAACTACTTCAAAATAATTCATTGGATGATGTGTACCACTATTTCATGGGACTGGTAAATGACTTAAAGTTGAGACATTTGCTATATTTTTTGAATTTTTTTGGATAAGAAAACAATAATGATGGCCAATGAATCTTTGAATTTTGGGTAGAAGGCTCTTGTTGATGGGGTGAAAGATGAGTAGTTTTTAACTTGGCTGATTACAAATATCCTACATACTTAGTTATCTATGAGGTTGGGTATGGATGCCTCTATTGATTATTTTATTTCAATCATCC
Source organism: Torreya grandis (assembly GCA_037957365.1). Classification (NCBI taxonomy): domain Eukaryota; kingdom Viridiplantae; phylum Streptophyta; class Pinopsida; order Cupressales; family Taxaceae; genus Torreya; species Torreya grandis. The sequence goes on along the minus strand of JARHVA010004284.1, from coordinate 1,204,045 downwards.
AACCCATGGAATACTAGGACAATCTAAACCTAGGATAGACATACCAAAGTAGCTCAACTTATTTACATTCATACAGTCTTGTATAGTGCCAAAAACATGTTAGTGGTTCATGAGGACATCATGCACTTTGGAAATGTGGTGGACACCAGATTGGATGAGTTATAGGTTTTTTTAAAGGCCATTACAGTGGACACCATCACTCAATGCCACAAGATAAATGTCATCTATATTAGGCAAGTATCCCAGGTGACAAAGATGATTCCAAGTTAGTAAATTCTCTAGTTGCCCTGATCATCAAAGAGGAGGTGCATAAAGAGGGTCCATCGGTGGTGGTTTCTAGTTATTCTAAAGGCTTCTAGTCTCTTTGTAAGTACTTTATTCTATTTCAAGATATGCAACTCGATTACTACTCTCAGTTTACTTGCCAGAAGCACTACTAGTTTTAGTGACTTTTTGATGTATTTTCCTATTTCACGATGGTTTTTGGAACATTTTTAATAGATAGGCTTTGCCCCTTTTTTATCTATAAAAAAAAGTTAATTTATGTATAAATTTATAGTTTTAGTAAATTATTTTTTTTCTACTAAAATTCCTTTGTTATTAACAATTAAATTCTTTGATATGTTATTTAAAAAAATAAAGAAACAAAGAATTCATTTTTTCAAATAAAATAATCTAAAAGTAAACATATTATTACTAATATAAACACACATATATTAATACTATATTTTTATTATTATTCATTGGCATCGGTTCAATGACTAAATTATTAAATAAAATATATTTAAATAAAGAAATATTAAATATTTAAATATTTTTATATCATTTAAATGAAGTTGCCTTAAAGACATTTATTTTTAAATAAATAAAATTAACTATCATCTCTTATGATAAAATTTACCCATTGGATTATCCAATTTAAATGTAATGATTTATAATTTATAATCTATAACATTTATATATTTAAATAAATTAAATAATAAATTATTATTTTTAAATGGTAACTATGAACATATAAGATTATAATTATAGTCATTATTAAGATGAACAAAAGGTATTGAATGGTGAAATTATAGGTAGATATATAAAATAGGTGGTAGATGAATGAAACTACGTCATTATTGTTAGCCACTTTAGAAGAGATAAAGTTAAATTTAATTTGAGAGATAAAGAGTAATAATAATTATGATTACTAGATTTAAATATAGTATAGACATTTAATTTACTTGGGAAAGATCATTACGATGGGACAATGTTGGACCCCAAATTTTGGCTGTCTTTTTGTAAAAATATATGACATAGAATAAGCATGAAGTGGGATAAGTAGGTGTGAAAAAGTCATAGGCAAACAAGACCATGGTGCAAGAAGACCTAATGAATAAATATGCATAATAAATGGAGAACCTGAGAATGAAGCGCTCAGAACACTATCTAAAGCCTTGGAGAAAGCACAAAAAATAGGAAACGGTTAGTGAGTAATTCTTAGGAATGAAATACACTAATTTACAAATTAATCTAGTAGTTCTCATGAGAAGATAGGTAGTCAATAATGAGGATCTAACACTGAATTAGGAATATAGAAGCATAAAGGACTGGGTCATTATGGAAACAATGTAATTGGTTGTCATGACTATTATTCCATTAAAGATCATTGGCAAGTCACTAAGAGTGTAATTATCATTTTTAACTACTTGGTCAAGGAGAACCATGTATAAATACCCCTGATTAGCGATTTGTAATGTTTTTGAATGTTGTTGAATGATTGTTTATTGATGTTGATTATTATTCTATTGATGTGATCAAGGATACCATTGTTGTGATATTGTTATTATACTTTAGTAGTTAGTGGAGTTATATGATTGAGTTGTACCATGCATTTGTTATGTATCTTTTGAACCTATTATGAATTTTATGAATAGAATCTTCATTACCCAAATGTTCTCATGTGGATTATGGAAACAATGGTTTTAATAATTTTATATGTGATTGTTCAATTAACTAAATTTAGGCCCATAACTAATATGTATTTATTTTTCTAGTTAATCATTGAGTAAAGTGTATGTTCAAGTGCCAATATATGTTAATTATACCTTCACATGAAAAAACCAACGGGAACAAAACCCATGATGCATGCTTCAAGTGAGTGTAATATAACTCTAAGTCTTGTCAGCACACTGGCTCATTGGGTTTTAATCACTTTAGAATGTGCCTAATTAAAGTTTGGAATAAATAGAAAACTATCCAAACATTTTGGTTATGTTCCTAGGACCCATAGTGCTTGTTTAAATGATGGTGAAAAATGATTGAGTGATTATCTCTTGGAAAAATTAAATGATGGATTACCAATGTCAAACATAAATTGCAGTACCATTTTTTGAACTAGGATTTCTTGCACATGAATGTGTTGAACAAAATATATAAAATTCCTTATTTGAGACTTTATTTGTGGAATTACCTATTCATTTACTTGCTTAGACCATGTCCTATGTTCAAGAGTAGTTGAGAAATCATGGATGGAAGATAACTTACACATTAGTGCGTCAAATGGCTTTAGCACAGTTGAGAGCCTCATGGACATGAGCTATTGATGTTTGGTGGTGAGGAGTGTTAAATAGATATGTATTGGAGTACACTTTATCAACTTTTTCTTGTTCAAAATAAGCTCAATTCCAATTTCTCTAAGAACCATATGGTTGATATCTCAAGTAATTCCCTCTATAGGTGAATAAGTTATTTATTGACTTTGGACTTGAGACTCTTCCCATGGGAGGATAAACTCTTCCTTCCATTAGCACCATAGTTGGTGGGGGAATGTATGAGAACTTATGAAGAATTGATATTTTGGTATGGTAACTAATAAATGGGAGCTGTAGAAGCATAAATATGATGAAACTTGGTGGATGATTATAGATGAAAGCGATATAGGAAGGGGATGGGAGGACTTAGGAAGTGATATAAATATATACAGGGAAGTGAAAAAGCATAAGGAATAATCCCTAACTTTTGGATCATAACCAATTCCAGCTCTTGTATATGCAAGAGAAGCAAGCTAGGACTTTGAGTCTAAATAACCCATGTTGAACCAACCTAGTTCCACAACCACAATGCAGGATCATGTTTTTGAGTTAGATGAACTAGTTATACACAACTAGGATAAAAATAGAATAGATTCAGAGCCTGAACTTGTAATCAAAAAAGTTTTATACACTAGTATATTACTTTTTCTTTTCCTTTGTAAAGTATTTTCATGGCCCAACTTGTTATGTCTAGTGGACCCAACACAATTAATGGGAAAAGTACTGGCTTGAATATAGTGACTCAACTTACCTCAACACCAAACATTTTAGGATTTTTTATTGTTGCTAGAGGTTTTAGAGTTGGAATAGGTGGTGGTTCAATTGGTCGAATAGGAGGAGGCATAGGAAAAAGTGGACTTCCCCAAAAGGAATAGGAGGGCTTGAAAGTTCTCAGCAACCACCATTTCAAGCACCTCATTTACCCACTATGTAATATGAAATGATGATCTAGTTACCATAATATCAAGGTGTGGATAATGTTGTCAAACATGCTCACAAGTGTGAACATATGTGGAGAGTGTGTTACATAGCCTCTTTTGAGTGAAAATACACTCAATTTTCAACCACCCTATTGGAATGAGTACATATGTGGTATCATAAATATGATCCTAAATAATCTAAATTTGATTATGATCATCTTAGGGGATCATTCCTCATAATTCAACATTCTAGAGTTCAAGCAATAGATCATTGTTATGCTAAAAGATATCAAATAAGAACTAATTGAGATTGTGCATAAGTATGATACACCATTAAAGACACTTATTTCCAATATCTCATTTGAGATCAATGTTGATTAACACATCCAATGGTTTGTGGGAGGTTTTTTCTCCCATTTTTAAGAACCTTGTCTCAAAGAACTTTTACTAGCCCATATGAGACCTTGAAAGTTTCCCTTCATGCCAAATTTGTTGTCAACATTGATATGATAATTCATCCAATTATGAAGGTTCAAATTGATGAAATAGAATATCAATTAAAAATGATGACTCCACACATTTCTCATGAAACTTTTAGTATCTTATGGTGTGTCGATTATAAGTCTAAAGGCCATAATATAAACAATTGTCCCTATAAGGACATATGCATCATACTAAAACAATCATGTAAAATCTGCCAAGAAGAACATAATGCTCAGTCTTATCTTCTATTATGACATGGCACTCAATCAAAGGTTTCCACTTATTATAAGATATGTGATGCATATACTCATGATAACAATGAATTCTATCTCATTAATGACATTGATGTGGTATGCACACATGGCACACATCAGGCCTATGTTTAGAATAATAAAGAAAATGGTGGTTATTATAGACAAAGTTGAGGTCAAGGATGTGGAGGTGGATGATTTCCACCATGAACTTTCTATAAGTTTCATTCCCCTAAGCACGACCACTATAACTACTTATTATATCCTACATGTGCTTTCTATAAAAATGAGCACCATTTCAATGAGTGCCCTGACTTGTACATGACCATTACAAAGGAAAGAAATGATAAGGGTGTCGATATGATATTCATTAATAAAGAACACTATAAACCATATTCCATCACTCCAAAATGACCTAATGTAAATATTACAGTGTGTGGTAGTGAAAAATCCTAGTCTACATCCACTCCACCTATTGAGAAGGTACAAAGTAAAGAGCCATGTGTTACTAGGTATCTTTATGCTCAACAGTATAAAGAAATACTTATGAATACACTATGAAATTGGTAAGGTAATTTTAAGGGGAGATCCAATTTCTTAAGGACCATGATGCTACCCAATGTACAAAATTGAAAAAATCCATAAACCATTAAGATAGGGTGTGGGATGACTTCTAAGATCTCTACAAGTGACTATTGGATGAGGACATTGTACCAATGTTACGTAATTAGATAAAGAATCACATTCTCAATCTTACTAAATATCATCAATTAAACCATGCTCAATAGTAAGATACTTCCATACCCTCTAGCTTACAAGAGGGAAAAGAGAAATTGGTGAATATCATTATCAATGGATGGGTAATGTAGGACATCTTAGTTGACACTAGTGCTGACATTAATGTTCTCATAAATGATGCCTAGCATAAGATGGCTATCTAGGATTTGAAACCTTTTCCACATGTTTTATTCATGGCTAAAAAGACCTGTGCTTTGATGATTGGTTTCCTTAAAGATGCCACCATGGATATCCTTAGTGTTAAATTCAAAGAAGACTTTGAAGTCCAAGAGTTGGTCGAAAATGATGACTTCCAAGCATTGTTGGGTCATCCATACTGTTACACCAACAACACTAGTTTAAGTTTTAAGAAACATTATATCATATTTCAAAATGACCAACACATAGTCATTCCATTGAACCATGCTCATGGGCCCTTATACAATAAAAAATGTAAATTTTGATGAGGATATTAATCATATATATAAAGTCATAACTCAAGGTAGTAAACACCATTATCCCACCCCTGATGGATTCCTATGATGGATGAATGCACAAACCCTGTCTAATGCCACTAGTAATGTATATGACTACTACTCACAGGGTGAATATGACCTCACTATGAGAGTATGTGGTGTTATCAGTAGTCATGATGATACTCAATGAAAATATCATAAATAACATCAACTTATTCATCTCGTGACTGGGTAACTCATGCATGGACCAATCAGGGTTATGTTATCTATAAGGTTGGATTAATCTCTAAAGTTCCATAATTAAATGAAAGTCCATGAATTTGTCTAGCAGCTGGAAACCTTTTATGATTATGGCATTGATTGAGTATGATCAATTGTTCACATTTTTGTGGCAAAACTATAAGGTGGTGGTAAACTCATCATGAACATTTGCTTACTTGGGATCATGTGCCATCTACATTACATCATATATTTCATCATGACAACCATATACATGGCACTACTATCGATAGTGATATTTGAGCATTGAAACTTCACCTTGAGGCTTGCGAGTTAATACGGATGGATGATGAAACTTTATTACCATAATAACTTAAGGTTCATGTGTTTTATGAAACTATGCACACTTAGGATAGAGCATTGTATGTACATGAAGAGCACCATCAATTTAAAATTTATTAGCACCTACTTAAGGATAACATGATTATGACATTGTCTTATTCATCCTTATAGATGGATTTGTGCCTCGCACTACAAGTTATGTGTCAAGTAGTCATTAGTGACTCAAGCCTCATTAAGGATGAGATTTAAAGCATACATGATGTGCTGGAGGAAGGATTTATCATTTTCAATTAGCCTATTAATCAGACATATTCTTGTATGCCTAAATCTATACTGAATCATGCACTTTGAGATAAAATCCAATAGGGTAAATAAAAAGTTGTATTTCAAGTTGATGAGGTTGTAGGATCTGATCCACCTAACCTATTAATTGATTATCTAGATATCCATATAGAGTATGGTGATCTAAATATTCATAACACCATTTTAGATACACACCCATAGTTAGAGATGCTTCAGACCATTTAGTGAAATATTGACATGGAAGATGCACTGAAGATGGCTATCATGGGAAATTATTGGCATGATACCAAAATCATAAAAGTATTCTACCTATTGAAAGAGTATCAATATTTTTTACATAGGAACTATAGTAGGTGAAGGGTGTCCATTATTATTGGGGTAAACTGCATATCAAATTGGTAGAAGCCATTTTCCCCATCTAAAAGAAATCCTTATCGAATGAATCTAAATTTACGTGCTCATATCAAAGAAGAGATAAATAGTATGTTGTGAATGGGATTCATTACTCCTATCAATGAGTTTGAGCAGGTAAGTCATATGGTAATAAGTATTAAATAGTATGGTCACATAATTATTTATGTGGATTATAGATTAATTAATGATGCTTACATTACCAAATCCTTTTTTGACACCATTCACTAAATAGATAATCAAAGGCATCAATGGATGTGAAAGTTATAACTTTATGGATGGTTTCTCTAGGTAGCATCAGGTTCATATTATAGAGAAATATAAGCCAAAGACTACATTTGCCACTGAGTGGGGGCCTTTTGCTTATAATGTCATGTAATTTGGATTAAGGAATGCTCATGTTGTGTTCTCCAAGATCACCATTGAAGCTTTTAAGGACTATATCCATAAGTTCCTTCAAGTTTATTTGGATGATTGGATCATTTAGATCTTAGTGAAATACCATTGTTTCAATCTTTTAACTCATGATTGAGCATTGCAGGACTCTTCAAATTTCTCTTAATTTGAACAAATGTCTTTTTGCTACTCAATTCAACATTTTCCTTGGTTATATTATTTTTTGAGATGAACTTCTAGTGGACCCCACCAAGATTGTTGTCATCTTCTACCTACCAATATTGACTACCCAATGAGAGGTTCATGCATTCCTAGGTCAAACTAGATACTAATGTTGATATGTTAGAATTGTATCACCGCTAGATGAGTTAATCAAACATAATGAACGCTTCATTTGGACCCATTCATTCCAAGAATCCTTTACTTCCTTAAAGGATAATCTTATCAAAACACCAATTCTCCAACTCCTAGACTCCACTAAACTATTATATGTTCATGTTGATGCTTCTGACATGGTATTCAGTGTTATAATTGTTCATCTTAGAAAGGGCAATTTAGATCACCTTGTATACTTTGCAAGTAGAAAACTTACTATGGTCAAATAAGTCTATACCACTATAAAGTTTGAGACATTATCTATGGTCTATGCTATTCAAAGAAATATATCATCTACTAGTAACCCCATTTCCTTTCTTCACAAACCATGAGGTATTGAAGTACTTGGTCAACCAACTAGTTTTGGATTATCATTTTTTCTGATGGATAGTGTTATTTCAAGAATTCTAGTTATCAGTTATGGTCAATCATAATAATGCCAATTATGATCTAGACCATCTCTCATGACTTAAATCTAGTGAAATGGTGCATGTTATAGAAGATGACTTGCTTGATATGCAGTTTATTTCTTACACATTGCTAAGGAATTAGAGGAAATATCTACCTTTTTAATTACTGGATCTACACTATCTCACATTATTACTCCATTCAGGACTCAACTCATCATTTGCATCATTTCATTCCATCATATTGGGGGCAACCTTTATAAACATGGCTAGGATGAGGTGCTCTAATGTTGTGTCATGACAAAGGAGCATGTTGAGGTGCTCCACAAGGTCCATGAAGGTGTTACTAGAGGATATTCTATCGATGAAGCTACCATATGAAATGTTATTTTAGTTGCTTTATGATGGCCTACCCTATTTAAGGATACTAATATTTATGCATGCCAATGTGATATTTTCTATCATGTGGGAATATGAATAGGCAAGATGTGATGCCCCTTCATCCTATTTTATGTCAAAAACCTTTTAAAAAATGAGACATTGACTTTGTTTGCCCCACCAACCCAGCAAGATGGCATGTTGGTTCACGCTATATTATCACCACTATTGACTATCTCACTTGTTGGGTTGAAGATGCACCAACATGAGGTTTTATAGTTTCTACTATCATGCAGTTGATTTTAGAACATATTATTACCAGGTTTGGTTGTCCTTTGAGTCTCACTAGTGACCATGGTACTTGCTTCCTCAATGAGATTATATGTGTCCTATTGGCTAAATTCATGATTTCTCACCATAAATAACATTGTATCATCCCCAAGCCACATGTGTCTATGGTACTCTTGGCTTATCAAATCATATACAAGTGATTGAACAAGTTCATGACATTTAACATTGTGTTTGATAATGAAGAATTTATTCCTATAGATTTATGTGTTCCTTATCTTTGAATTGTGCACATTAGGTGACCAGATGATGAGGCCTATTTAAAACCTTGCATCAATTATTTATTTCAACTAAATGGAACTCACTCTCTTGTACACATGATTCACAACATGAAGAAATGAAAATAGAATGCATGGCATAATTGTCACCTTAATAATAATACATTTACTCCTATAATATAAGTGTTAATATGTGAATCCAAGTTTGTGCACTTTTCCAATAAACTTCGTGTCCACTGGGATGGTCCCTTCATTATTCATAATATCCATCCCATTGGCATGTGTAGGCTGAAGCATTTAGATGGCCAATTTATTCCTAGTCATTATAATGGTAGACAATTATGATCATACTTTTCTAAATAAGTATTTCTTGTTTATACCAATAAGGTGTATGCCATTTTTATAATTTATGATTTATTGTTTTCAATAAAGTGATGCACTCATTGTGTGCCCTTTTAGTGATTTTATAGTCAACATTTACATTTTATGCTTCTATTCTTATGGAGGACCATGAAGCACTATTAGTGTGGGGTAGGGGTGTTACATATATGAAGTTTTAGGATATGGTCTATAGGGATACACATGGAAGTAAAGGCACACAAGTGAAAATCTATAAGTATAAAACATTAAACAAGATGTGGCACATAACCATAACCTAAGGTAAAGATTGATTCCCACCTATAGTATAAAAACTCAAATTTTAGTCCAGTTGTCATGAAATTTTAAAAAAGTGTGGGAAGGGACATGTAATTAATAGAAGGAGATAATGGTAATGGAAAGTGTGCCAACATCACATAGCGGCAATATCATTGGTTGAATGTATTGTGTAAAGTGATGGTTGAAGAGGGGTAATAAATTCAAGTTACCCACTCAAGCCTATAAAAAGATAAATGGTTAATTTTGCTTTTTAATATTGCTATGATTTTGAACTTATAGAGTTGAAGGAGTGAACTTGATAATTTTCAAAATGAATTTCAATGCATTGAGTCAAGTGTAAAGTGACACATTCTGGTTGTTTCTTAATCTTAAAGTGTGTTTTAGCTAAGATGAAAAGATAAAGCAATCTTAATGATATAAATAGGTATAATTTATATTATTTTAGGTTATAGAGGTTGACATCCACCATTAATGGGTGTTGAATTAGGATAATCTAGGTAATTACTAAACCAAACACATATTTATTTGGGAACATTAGAGGTTATGCCTTACCCTTAGGGATCCATGAAGGGTGATGCATCCTCATAAAAATTCTCAATGACGTGAAATAGTACCTTCAATTCTATAGCATGAAGAGTTGAGTGTTAGTGGGGAGATGGTGTTAATCATATAAAAAACACATAAAGAACTAGGCATACACATGGGTGATTAAGGGACAGATATGACATGACAAGCAAAGAAGAAAGTTTACATGACTCCACCACCACCTTTGTTTATTGAGGAAATGCATTACCCTAATAAAATACTACATATTGAAAACTAGGTATCTAATGTGCTGACCTACACTATCTTTGACTACAACCATTGATATCATAAGAATGAGGTAGAGTTGCATAATTATTATAGATTCAAGTGTCAAAATATTACAAGTGAATTTTTATATGACTTGAAAATTTTTAATGCCTTATATATTCTTGTCCTCTTCTAACTCTTAAACCTTATTTATTATGTAAATTTAATATGAGCGCTAAAATTTTTAATCTCACAGCTGCATGAGGATTACATTTACTCTATTGGGCATTTGATATGAATCATGACTAAAAGAATTAGAAAATTATCAAGGTTGTAGTGCTCAAGTGCGGACCTTCAATTTGACCTAAAGGACTAGGATGAAATAGATAAGATGGCCATAACACTTGAATATAAAAAATATGGCCATGTTATGCACATCAAAAGTCTTCATGATCCCACCCTCTAAGTGGTTGTGTGTATCATACTGACAAAGCTTGGAGGTAGAGATAGATGGAGGGAGGTGGACATGACCGACGTATATATTTCACATCAAGTCACTAAGGGGTGGAAATGAAATTGGGCACTATACATTGCCAATAAAATCATAGAGGATGTAGAGACACTCCATCGAATGCTTAAGCACATATTTGCTTGGGTCATGTTTTTGTTATTAATGGTGTTCATTGAAGTTGGTCTACTCGACTAAACCTTTGGAGAATTGGAATTAGCATACATATTTAAGCATAAATCCCTTATATATTTTTATAAGGAACTCACTTGACTTGACCTGATCACTCCATCTAATAATATACAAATGGAATTATGGTATGATGAAATGAAGGAAGCCTTTGGGAATGAGTGATGTGTCTCAAAGGACTTGCCTAAATAGGTTGGTGACCAAGATAATTTTTTTTAAAGTAACACTACTCCCTCATGTACATTAATATGATGACATTTGGAGAAGTTTATGCCTGGTTGAAGCTGATTTGCACATTAATAGTGTCATACTTCATGAACATCATCAATTAGTTATATGATACATAGCATATGATGCTTGTTTATAAGCAAATTGATTTAGAGAATAACACTCTCTTCCATATGTATGGATATCCAAAGAAGAAATATTATAGAAAAAGGGTTGAGTTAGATAAAATAGATATAAAAATGCATCAAACATTGGTTAGTGATTCAGTTCATAACCCATCAACCATATTGCAAAGGGATCCTCCACAAAGGGATTTCAATAAATATAGAGTATTCAACAAACTAGGAGAGCCTGTTGAGGCTGTATTCCAAAATCTAGTAGCATCTAATCCGATTGTGTGGCCTATACCAAGGCCATTCCCTAAGGATCAACCCAAACCTGATTAGTATTAGGGAAATGAGTTTTGTATTTTTTATCACATTCTCAATTGAATGTTATTTATTGATGTGTTCAATTGAAACATATTATAGAGGATTTGATTGAAAGTGGTGAAATTAAAGTAAAACACATGGCATGAAACACTAATTAGGACATGGGAATTTGCAATAACCCATTTCTTAAACATATTCAATAACTAACAAGAAATAATTAGAATCAAGGGTAGAACTAGTGTCAACAAGAACAAGGCTATAATCATAATCAACATGATGATGATCAAGATCATAATACCCATGCTAATAACCTAGGTTACATCAACATGCCATATGATTATAATATCACCATGGTATTTTTCTCTATAAATCAGGTTACCACTATCACCATTAAATCTCATGAACCATCCAACACTTTTATAAGTACTAGACCCCCCCCCCCATTATAGGGTCAACACCCTCCTCAGCAAGTAACACTGCATTATGTTCAATCAGTCACATTGTACCTCAATTTATGTAGGTTACTATCTATGGACCCCTTCTTTTATTTATAATGACTCCCTACCAACTCAAAATTGCACAAATGCAACTAAATGCTCACAAGTCACCATCCAAGGCCCTTTTCCATCTTCTAATTATAATTTCTCCTTGTTGACTTTAGATTATCATAACTAGACCCTCATGAGTCACCCTCTAGGGCCCTTTACTCTCTTCCAACCCTAGACCAAATCTGAACATTATGCATTTGAATCCAAAATTGAACATTGTAGCAATCAAGGCTAAACCCTCTCATGTTTTTTTTGAAAATCCATATAACGTATTAGACCAACTAAGTAAAACCCCTGTACAAATTTCAATCTTATATATTTTGAGTATGTCATAAATCCATCAAACTATTTTGAATGACTTCATTTAATAGTCCATTGTTCCCTATAACATTAACCCTAAACATGTTTAAACACTTGTAGGGAATTTATCTCATTTCTAACAAGTTACATTTGATTAGAGAGATATGTCTACTCTTGGGCCTAGCCATAATAACCCCTTGTATATTGAGGTCATTATATAAAATCATAAAATCAAGCAGGTTCTTATAAATAATGGTTTAGGGTTGAGAATAATTTCTCTAAAGATAATACAATGATTAGGTTATACTACCAAGGAAATTCAACCTAAAATAATCATGATAAAAGCATACAACACCCAAAGGGAATCTTTCAGAACTCTCTATTTTCTAATCATTATTGGGTTTGTATCCCATCATAATTTATGCCATATTGTGGATATTTAATTACCATATAATATACTTCTTAGTCATTCTTGGATCCATGAAGTACATGACATCCCATCCACTTTTTTCTAGTGCCTCAAATTCCCCTATTATGGGATTAAAGTTACAATTCCTGTTGATCTATAGCCCTACCAATATTGCAAATACCTAGAGGCTAAATTTTATAGTGATAACTATTGCCTTGATGATGAATTCATAATGAAAAGAATAAATAAATTATTTTACAACTACCCAAGTCCAATTATATCAACCCAAGTGACCTTGTTTCCACTTTGGCTAATTCATTCCCCGCAACACTTGTATAATAGGTTAGCATTGAGGATGTAGGCATTTCCACATACCATCTGAAAGATGCCTTTCATATTGCTAAGTTACAAAAGTATCCTAAGTATTTTGGAAATCCCAAGCCTTCCATAAAACCTTATAGACCCAACATGATTTGGAAAAGAATGAAGATACACAGAAACCACCAATGGTATTCGTACTGACAACTTCACTAAATTAAGATCAAGAAGATTTTATTGAAGGAGACTAGTTATATTCTGAAGGTCTTGATGATTGTTTTTGAAATCTTAAGTATCATATCCCTAATAAAATTATGGACACCTTTTATTATATAGGTAAAGGCCTTAGGCCATGAGATCAAGGAATCCTAGAACCATTATCAACTAACAAGCCTAATATGACTCAAGTTCTTAGATTTATACTACCTGGGGGTGACCTCATGTATTTCAATAGTGATTCTTCTGAATCAACTAGAAATGATACTCTTGGTAGTGATGCAACTTCCAATTATGGAATTTATAATGAACTTGCTGAAATTGACCTATGTAACTCCAAATCTATTATGACTATCACATCATGTTATTCTTTTTTCCTTTTCCATCCTAACCTCATTGATTGGGACTAGAAATATTATGTTATAATCCTTAATTAATTTTATAATGAAGAATCTATTGGTGAGTGCACAAGCCTTTGAGATGTATTTCCAATTGGTGATCATAAGCAAGGATTTGATTTCTCTTTGGACTCTTTCGCCTACTTTAGAGAGAAGGAAAAATTTCTTGGTCATGAAAAAGATAAATCATCAAGATATTTGGGTGAAAACCTCTTTGAACCACTCGTTGATTAGGGAAATAGTAAATTAAAAGACAAGGCCTTGAGTGAAAACCTATTTTAGGCACTCTTGGATGGGGAAGTTTGCTCATCTCTAAAAGACATCTAGTGTCCACCAAGTCCTAGATCAAGTGTTAGTATCACATCTGAACAACAAAAATTCTTTGAGTGTCTTCCTCTTGACTTTTTAGAGATATTTACTAGTTTTTCACTACCTAAACTTGTATATTCATATTCATCTCATTATCTAGAGCTTTGGGAAGAACCACTAGAAGTTGAAGTGAAAGAAGAGGACCATGATCAAATGCTAACCACTATTGTAGAATATGGTTCGATGATTCTCATAGAAAACAAAAATGAAGTGAACTTGGGGATTTATTATAATCCAATTTTTATTTTTATTTTTATTTTTATTTTTTTATACATTTATTTTTTAAATCTTGGATCCTCCCTCATTGATGAAGACTATGACTACATTGTCACAATTCTAAGAGAATACATTGATATCTTTGCATGGGCTTATTTTGACATGCCAGGCTTATACCCCTAAATTGGTTGTGCATTGACTTATTATCCATATAGATTTTTAAAGTGGTCAAATTTTTAGAGAAAGATGCATACACACATCACACTTTTGGTAAAAGTGGAATTGGATAAACTATTGGGAGTTGGATTCATAAGACCACTGGATTATCCTAAATGGATATCAAACGTAGTCCCACTAAGTAAAAAGCCACAAGGTGTATGAATTTGTATTGATTTTCGAGATATAAATAAGGCATGTCCCAAAGATGATTTTACTCTACCCAAAATTAACATTATTTTTAATTTTGCTATTGGGTATGAGATGTTGTCCCTTGTGGATGGATTCTCAAGATATAATCTGATCAAGATAGCTCTAGAAGACTGGCACAAAACTACATTCACCACACTATGTAGAACACTATATTACTAGGTCATGCCATTTGGATTAAATAATGTTGGAGACACCTATAAACATGATATGACTATAATTTTCTATGACATGATGCATGATATTGTTGAAGACTATGTTGAAGACATCCTAGCAAAATTGAAAACATCTACTAGACATCCTAATATTTTATGGATAATCTTTGAGAAACTTCATGAGTATAAAGTTAATTTGAATCCTAAGAAGTGTGTTTTTGGCATCACTTCAAGAAAATCATTAGGATTCATTATGTCATAAAGAGGGATTGAAGTGGATCTTACTAATATCAAGGCCATTGTATAAATGTCTCAACCTTCTAATCTCAAATAGTTTCATACCCTGCAAGGAAAGATACAATCTATTCATAGGTTCATTTCACAATGGAAGATACAATCCACTTATTTAGGCACCTATTGAATAATGGTGTCAAATTTTAATGGGATTATAAATTTCAACTAGAATCTGTGAAGCTCACAACATACTTGGCTAACCTGTTATTTTTGAGACTGCTAATACTTAGGCAACCATTGATTCTTTATATATCAGCCACCAGGGGAAATCTTAGCCCAACATGATGAGCATGGAAAGGAACATATGGTATACTATTTGAGATGCACACTTTTTGCATATAAATATAATTATACACCTATGTGGAAGGCTTGTTTAACAATAGTATTTGCCTCCCAAAAGTTGCCCCATTACATGCTAAATAATAAGACTATTTTTTATTCTAAATTGGACCCCCTCAAATATTTATTATCCAAATCAACACTCATAGGTCACATGGCCAAATGGGTCATGCTCTTGATAAAATTTGATGTTGAGTACCAGAACCAAAAGGATATCAAGGGGTACATTATTATAGATCAACTTACAAAAGCTCTTATCATAGATACTCAACCACTCAAATTTGATTTTCTAGATGATTCTATTATGATAAAAGAAGCAATGCTATAATAACCTGAATAGTGGAAGTTATAATTTTAAGGATCCTTCACACCCATGGATCTAGGGTTGACATTTTGTTGATTACACCATAAGGGGATGTGATTTCCAAAGCATTTATATTAATTTCCATTTTACTAACAATATGGCCAAGTATGAAGCCCTTATTGTATGAATTCATCTTGTAGTGCAATGAGATATCCAATACTTAATGGTCTATGGGGATTCTCAATTAATTATTAATCAAACCACATATCTATATAAAACTTGAGATGACAAGCTTATACCCTACAAACACATTATGGATAATCTCAAGACTTATTTTAAATTCATACAATTTGAATAGGTACCATGGGCCAATAATATATTTACTAATGAAATGGAAACAATTGGGTCCATGATATAGATTACAAACATTGTTAAAGAGTATCAATTTCTCTTTCAAAATATTCTATGACTTGTCATGTATTTCTAGATTCAAAGAGGGTATGCACCATTGCTAGTCCCAATCCTCCACTTGAACTACCTTGGTTTCAAGACATTTATAACTATTTAAATTATCATGTCTTTCTACCCAACCTTTCACATAATCTATAGAAAGTCTTCTTTCATCGCATAGCCCATTATACCCACCTTGGAAACATGCTTTATCATAAAGGCTATAATGGAACACTTCTTCATTGTTTATCATCAGGAGAATCCAAGTTAGCATTTAATGAGGTTCATGAAGGAATGTATGGGGGCCACACCAATGATGTATTCTTATCAAAGAAACACATTAGAATAAGATGGTATTGGCATAAGATGGAAATAAATGATTGTAATCATGTCAAAAAGTGTGTTTCTTGCTAACAATATGGTAGTTTGATACATGCACCTTCCTTACAAATCTAGATGATCATTACACCATGGTCATTCTCTACATGGAGTCTTGATATTATCAAGAAAGTCAACTCAACCTCTTTTGATGTCCATAAGCATATTCTCACTACTACCATTTATTTTAATAAGTGGTTTGAGGCCATTCCTCTCTCTTCTGTTACTAGGAAGTAAATTTCCAAATTTTATCCATTGCCATATCATTTGTCAATATGGTATCCCAACCCATATTATATCTAATAGTGATGGATCATTTGTAAATCAAGATATTAAATATCTTTGCACCAAGTTCAAAATCAATTAAAAAAAATCCACACCATATAACCTATAAGGCAATGATAAAGCCAAGGTATCTAACAAAACCATTGTCTCAATCCTAAAGAATATTGTTAATGATGGTGGCCATAATTGGATTACAAATTTTTCTTGCCCTATCAGCCTATCACATTAGTCATTGAACCCCCATAGGTTCCACTTCATACTCCTTTGTTTATGGAATAGAGGTTATTTTCCTAGTTGATATCGAGCTACCTTCACTAAGGGTATCCTTGGAAAACATTGAAGATTATGAAGATTATAGAGTTTCTAGGTTGCAAGAGCTTGAGATCCTTGATGCAAAGTGTTTGTATGCCCTATATAATATTGCATAGAATCTATAAAAAATTCATTCTCCATTAGGAGTTTGAAATTGGTGATTTGGTCTTGAAAGAGAACCAAATGAACACTGATGTTGAACACTAAAAGAAGGGTAAGTTTGAACCCAATTGGCTTGGCCCATATGTAGTCACATCAAATTATGGATTGGGAGCATAACAATTGACTACTCCAAATGGAGAAGAGATCCCATAACCCATGAATATTTTACATCTCAAGTAGTTATACAGTTGACAACCTTTTGAAATGTTGTCTACAAGATCCATTACTTGGGGGCAACTCGTGGTGAAGTCATTTATCCCACTATTATACTCTGGACCATCCAATTATGGACCATTTTTATCCTATCTCATTCTATTTTGGATTGTTATAATTTGAACACTATTATTTTACTTCCCTATACTATTATAACTATGGACAATTGTACCCATGAACTATTGGCACTTTGGATCATTTATATTCGACTAGACTCATTTTCATTCCATTTTGGACTGTTATAACGTAGACCATTCTACCTAGAATAATTTTCTTATAATACCTTAGACCATTGTAACTTGGATAGTTATATTCCATAACCAATTATGATCCTGATTATGATTCATAGACATTCTGAACACACTCAACACCTGTTCTACAAAGTAGTTTAGCCTAAACAATATTTCATAGCTTCTTTTTTTAGACAAGTGTATGAGGATATCTGAGCACATGGTTGTTGCCTATTGAATGGTTCCTCAGATATTCCAGCACTGCATACTATTCTATTATTATCTTGTTTTTGTTTGGTAGGTATTATCACCTTGATAGGACCACAAGTACCATTATATCTACTTTAAATATTTTACTTACCTAAGGAAATACAACTCCTTAACTAAGTGGTTTTAGGTGCCATTTTTTATATTCATGATCCCTGTTATAGCCAATTTAACCATTGTTTGAACTCTTGTGGATGTGTATCTCCTCAATTAGGTAGTTCCTTCGGCCTTTTGTTAATATTTTATTTATGTTACTTATTCCAAAATCATAAAAATATTAGAAATTGATAGATAAAAGAACAAAAATATTGCCTTGAACCTTTGTTTATTCTAATCTCATGTTCTCACCATTTTACAAGCCCATTTCCTTATTCCTCTACCATGATTTATTATCATCACTTTTCTTCTATCCCATTTCCTAGGAGACATACATTTGGCCTGAAGTTCATATTGGATCTTGCATATATCAAACTATGTAGGTAGCAACCACTTGCCTCATGCATCTAGAGTTAGCTCAGATACCCCTTCCTTTTCTTCTATTTTCCCCTATTTTTTTTATGTTGTTTCCCTATCACTTGGGATAAACTTTATATCCATTTTTCTTGTCTTGTTGTACCCATATCGTTACTACCTAGCTTAGGGGTCACCCTATCACAGAGCATTATGCCTTTATTACATCTACACTAACAATTTTTTTTATTTACACTAACATTATGATTAACCATTATTTATGTGTGTTTATTTGATTTTTGTTATTGTTTTGTTGTGATTTGTTATATCTTCATTTATTTTTGTTGGTGTTTTTTTATTCATTTGTTAATGTATATTTGCATTATATTGTGTCTTTATTTTGTTTGATGGTGTTTTATTATGTTTTCATTGTTTTTTTGTTGAGTTGTTATCTATTGTTGTTTTGTTATTTATTCATTTTTATTAGTGTGTTGTTATTTGTTTATTGGTGTTCCATTGTGGTTTTCTTTGTCTTTTGTTTTCCTGTTTTGTGTTATTTTTTATATTGTTTTGTTCTTTTGTGTTAAAAACATTCTGTCAACATTTTGAGTCTAGATTTTACTTAGGCTTGATTTATTTACACTTGTTTTTTAATTTGTTTTATTATTTGTTTATTTTCCAAGTACATCTTGTTAATACATGTGGATCTTGATTATTAATATATTTAATGTCATGTTGTTTAACTATTTTGTTCTTGCTTTGATTTTACACATTATTGTTCCTATTTAAATCTTGATTATTCATATCTTGATTTTAAGTTAGGTTACATTTGTGTATTGTTGTTTTTAATTTGTTTTATTATTTGTTTATTTTCCAAGTACATCTTGTTAATACATGTGGATCTTGATTATTAATATATTTAATGTCATGTTGTTTAACTATTTTGTTCTTGCTTTGATTTTACACATTATTGTTCCTATTTAAATCTTGATTATTCATATCTTGATTTTAAGTTAGGTTACATTTGTGTATTGTTGTTTTTTCTCATTATTTTTGTTTAAACATAAATAGTTTTAACTTTGGTTTTGGTAATTTTTATCATTATAATTAGTTATAAATATTCATATTTGACCCAACCAATCACAAATAAAACACAATGTTATTATAAGTTACTCATACTTATGATGCATAAATTCAAATTTGCTATAGTAAACACCAAATGAACCAAATCAAAAATTCAATGTGGCACAAAAAATCATTTCTAAACACAGCATCCTAAATACCTAACACAAGATCTATCTAAGGCCAAAATTTGAAACAAATAAGACTCTATGCAAGATGTTTGTCTCTTGGCATATACTATGATTCTACTTGACTATTTCCTATGATTAGTTTATGAAGTGCATATACTAAATGATATTATATCTTCTAGTCATACATGAAGTAGAAAAAATACATCAACATCCATATTCTAGTTAAGGACATGCATCTCCTAAAACTAATGTTGACTAATTTTGACTGTTAGGTCAAAATGGGGCACCCCTAGTTAAAAAAATTCATTTTAAAGAATATTAGGGGACATAATATGTTGTCATAATGTGTTTCATAGTTAAAATAATGTAAATTTATGTTATATTAACTTTGGTCAAGTAGTTTCTAGGTCCATTTATCATTGTATGCCATCTTGAGGGGTCTAAATGTTGCACATAATGTTTTATACAAGTTTATTGGCATTTGTGTAAGTTAAAAAATATTATTTCATGATACATGTGTCCTTATAAGTCTTATTAATCTGAAATAATTTAATAAATGGTAGGTTTTTAAGAGAAAAGGTAGTTTTCTTGGCCTAAGAGAGAGAAAAGGACACTTGTAAAAAATCTTGGGAAGTGTGCCATGTGGAAAACATGTAAATATGAATCTTAAAATTCCAAATGTTTAAATACATATTTTTAATGATATAAAACTTCCATTTATTTCTCAAAACTATTCATATCTCTTTTCCTCCTTTTTGGCATAGTGAAGTCACTTGTAGGTTTTTGCTTAGTATAGCTAACACACAAGGTTTCAAGAAAAATGATCTTGGGGGAATATTATAAAATACATTAAATTAAAATAAATATAATAATTTTGAATTTTATTTAACCATGATTCATGAACCATCCTTTCAAAATGGATTGTGCAAAACTACCTATCAATTTGTGCACCCCCTAGTTTTTCCTCTATTCTGAGCAAGTTTGTACAAATTGGCTATTGAGATTACTTCAAAATATTTTTGGATTAATCATATAATTATTAACACACTTTTTTTCATGTGTCAAATATTTTTGATGAGGAAACCAACTCAATTTGTAATATGATGCAATTTTATGAGTATGAGAAATTTTTCATCACTTTCAAGATGTCATGTTTTACATGCAATTTGAAGGGGTAGTTTAGGTGTCCCGTTGATGTCTTAAAAGCTATATTTATTTCATATTAACATTTAATATTCATTATCCAAGGAATTATCATTATTTACAAAGCTCCATGACACCTAAGTAATCACTTGATGCTCTTCATTGATCTATCCCAAGTGTACACTAGTGACTTTCAGGTTGGAAGAAGTTTGAAGCTAATTTTAGGGTGTCCTTAAGGAAGTACTTGTTTTTAATGTTTAAAAGCCAAATTTAATGGTATTGATCATGTTCCTTAGTATGTTTCTTTCCATAATCCACACCTTGCCTACATATACTCAACCCATGAGCATACACATGGGTTTCTTGGGTGATGACATGCCATGATAAGGGCATTGGTATTGGTGTCAAGCCCTTAGGAGATATAAATAATATATTTTAAAGGTGTTTTAACTCATAAATCAAGATAGAAAAGTCAATTTTCATCAAATCCATAACCTACCTACTCTTTTCTTTTCATTATTTGTGCATCAAATTCCCATCTATAGGTGATGAAATAAGAGACTGAGGCATTTATGGAGTTTCAGGACATGAAGTGAAACTTTCCTTGGAGTCCTAAAGTGTCAAAAGGATTATGAGATATATTTTGAAGGGTAGGTATTCAAATAAAGGTGATGTTTAACTCTAAAGAGCAAATGGCACTATTTAAGGCTTTTTATCCCTAAAAATGTTGAATAGAGGCCTTTAAGCTTTATGGAGTTGATATATAACATGGTTTTAAGGTTTTAAATGAAATATAAATGAATGAAATGATGGTCCTTTCATATGGAAATACCACTGCCAAGAATGAAGGATGGAAGGTCAGTGTTAGAGGAGAATTACAAACATCAAAATGGCCCTAAGAACACCGATTTAATTCAATGATATCTACAAGATTTGATGTCTTCAAGATAAAAATTACCTTTTGATATCCTAAGAATAAACAACACACCCTCTCATGACTAATTTAATTTTTTGGTAAGTATTCATGGTATAAAATCATCATGAAAGGCTGTTAACAAAGATGTCAAAGCCAAATAACCACCTACAATCCATACACTATAGAAGTGGTGGCTTATAGCTAGGTAGGTAGACAATAAGCAAGCTTTAATGATCAATGATGTTAAATAGGAATTGCATGTGAAGATTGAATTTTGAAATGTTGAAGATGATGAATAATTTCATCTAAATTGGATAAACCTAATAGCATCATCATGATGTGCATTAGGTAGGGTAATGGGTAGAACTCCTTAGCTTGAGAAGTGATCTCAACTTGAGGCCTAAATGGTGTTTCAAGACCTTAACGGGTGAGTCATGATTATGAGTAATGATTAGTTGTTTACATTATTCATAAAGAGCTTTAGGGTCATCATGATCAAACCTAAATAGGTAGTGGATTCCACCTATAACCATAGTGTTGAAGATGCAAATAGTGAGCTAGTTTCATGAGTATTGATGGTGCTCTAGGAATTTCAAGGTGAACCTAAGGTAATAAAAATCACCTTATAGAGTTAACAAAGTTCAAAATAGATTTTATCATCAAGACAAGCCAAATTGAAACCATATGAACACTCACAGGCCTATGAGTAACCTATAACTAGTAGGGTCTTAAAACAAAGTGTCTCAGGCCAAAGGAAGCATAGATTGAGCCTTCATTGAGAATATAAGATGAAATAAATGGAATATGGTTATGGTGTGACCAAAATTGACTCAGGTATAACTTATCACACCATGATCATTCTAGTTGAGGCACTTAAACAACACCTACAACCCTATATATGGTGATTGACAGTGAGCCATGGGGTGAGGTTTCTTAAGTGTGCAAATGGCCCAAGCATGAAACACATAGAGCATGAAATAATAAAAATTGAACCTATAATTAGAATAAAATATATTTCATATTTTATTTAATGTCAAGGTAGGTATCTACACTCACAAGTACTTTTATACATGCAAAACTCAGTTACATCTAATTACAAAACACTCAATCCAATATACAAGTTTGAGGTAGAATCACCAAGGGTGATATATGAGAGGTTAAAAATGATATAAATTTTTTATTATTTTTACCATAATATGTAATAATAAAATATTAATGGGTTGTGTTTCATCTCCCATAAGCAACTATAAGAGTGAAAGAATAGGGGTGTCTCAGTTAAGAAGGATGAGACTCAATTTTGAGGCTAAAGGGCTTGAGAAGAGAATTCAAGTAGGATAAACCTTATAAGACTCGAGGGGATCATATGAATTGTTTAAAAGGCATATAAAATGGAAATTAATTTAAAATTTTCCCCTTAAAAGTGAAACGTAGTCCTTATAAAGAAGATCATGCACACATTTCTCTAAAAGGTCTGTTTTGGATTCCCATGTTTTTGAAGGGTCTACACATAGAATAAAGGGTTAAAATTTCATGGATATCATAATTAAAAATTTAGAGAGAACATAAAATGACAAAATTATTTGAGATAATAGGGTAAGTACCCCATGTTTTGTCTCAGATAGGGGGTACTTCCCTAATAGTCAAAACTAGCAGAGTTTGGAAAATGAATGTAAAAAGGTGACATAGAAGCTAAGGAAATGATTCAAGGAGGTTTTTAAAGTTTTAATACACATGGATAAATTATAAAAAACACCTCACATGAGAAATTTACCTAATATAATACTCTAAACACCATAAGATATAATAAAAAATAGGCATGGTGAAGCCTAGTTTTTAAATGGAGGACCATTTTCAATCCTAGCATAAAATTAGAAATTACATGGAGTAAAAATTATTTAGGAGTTAATTTTAAATTTTTTGGAGATATTGGGACATAGAGAATAAAACAAGAGATTCTTTTTAAGGTCTAGAATGTAAACAAGCCCATTGGACAAGGTGTAAACCTAAGGCCAAATGAGGGGTTACTCATAATTATAGACTTAATGAATATTTAAAACCTTTTTAAAAATTAATATAAGATAGCCATATATGTTTTAAAAACTCTAGAGGTCAAGGAAATAATAATAAAATCCATTTCTGGCTCAAAACTCAACTCAGGGCTATGAAAACAAAGGAAGCAAGCACAATAGGCCATATTTCAAAGCTCAAACCTCCCATGAGGATTTTCATGAAGAAAAAATAATTTTAGGGAAGATAAAATATGTCTTCAACAAAAAATTTATGGAATACTTTTACAACTCCAATGTCAGGTTTTTATGAAACAAGCTTAAGGGTGAAAACAGGCCCAAAACCCCTACAAATCCTTAACTAGGACCGATTTTGAGAAATGGAGTTGGATAGATGATAATATGAAATATTTTTATCATGAAACATTTTGTATATTTAATAGGACTCACCTAAGATACTTTCCATGCGAGCTAGATGTATGGAATTATACGGATGGAGGTAGAAATAGGTTTTTTCTGACTATTTTGTGTTGTGTAGGCTACATGATGAATTAGAAAATGAAATAAAATTTTGGTTAAATATTTACACTTAATATATCTCAAAATATTCATTTAATTTCATTAATAAACATCTAAGTACTCCAACTAGGCCATTGCTTTCATCCAGTCAAAACTAGCCTAATGCACAAGCTAGAGAGAGGAGAAAAAATCTTTAGGTAAAGTGATTTTAACGTGAATCTAATGATTCTAAGGCCATGGAGGGTATTTAATATTTTCACCAACACTTTCCCATGTGGTTTCATGGAAAACTAATGATAATTTGAAGTCAAGTGTACAAGGTGCATGGAAGGACAATTTTTAGGATAGTAGATGATGATGTCTTTCTACCAGGTGTTTCTATAAGACCAAACATGCACTCAATGCATTTAGAGTCATGTATGAGATCACAAATTTCCATTAAAATCATTATACCTTCCCTATATAACCTACAAGTCACTCATACATCTCTAATCATGAAGGCAATGTTTTCATCTAAAAGGAGGAGTTTTGTGCCATTTTGCCTAACTTTGATTATTTATATTGACACTTGTTACTCCTCAACTTGCATGGATCAACACATATCCTATTCCCATTCATAGATAACTGAAATTAATAGATTTAAAAGTGTCCTTGTGACCCTTGGTCTTATCTTTCTCTCTCCCTCACTCAAACTCTATAAAAGTTGGCCATTTTGGCATTGTATGGGATGCTCCACCTGAGTATGGTGAAGCCTTGCTCAATTTTAAACCTTTTGATCAATAAAATGACTAAGTGTTACCTATTTCATTACTATAATTAGTGTGTGTATTTGAATTTTTTATTCTTCTTAAGTGATACTCTTGTTTCTTTAGTATGCCAACTCATTCTTACAACCTATTTGTAGTTGGGAAACTTCTTCTTGCAGGGCATGTGAAGTGTTATTGAGATATGTCAAGGAATAAGTGAGTTTTTCTCTTCATTAGTGTCATTCAAGTCCTCTTTTCTAGTCTTCCTATCCTATATGTTCATCTTGAACTCACAATGTAATATTTATGCAAGAAATTGTAGATTGGGAAAGTGTATGTTTGGTCTATTGCTTGGTCTTAAGTGTCATATACATGCGGTTGGATGTCAGAAACCTATCTGGTATATCACCTGTATTAGTTTATATTTACTTTTATTTCTTTATTTCCCTTTTCACCCCCAATATTTAGTAGTAGTTTTAGTCAAGTGGTACATCAAGAGAGCTAGCCCTATCTAGAGATTCACTTCATTCCTTAGGCTACCCACAAGCCTAGAAGTGATTCCATTATGCCAATTTGATGAAGAGAGCCTTACAATATCCTCAAAGCATGCATATCCAAGTGACAATAACTATCATATCATAACAAGAGCACTATCAATTAATACATCATGTGATAATGAATGAATATTAAGAGTCCATGTAAAAGTAGTAATAATCCATATATATCATGTTTTATACATCATGAGAGTATCTATACATCTCATAAGTACACAAAAGGGATCTTAAATAATTATCTCTGATTAGGCTCATTCTTGGGATGAATTTGTTGAAAACTCTACCCTATCCTAGATGTTAGAGCTACTGGTAGATGTGGTGGTGAAGGTCCCATGACAACCCATTGTTTAGTTGGTTGTCTCAATGACCACTCTAACTCTATCTCATGTTTAGACCTAGAGTTCTGGCTAGTTCTCTATGACATCATATACTCCCTATAGGAATCCACTCTCTACTATATAATAACTATCATGTCCTATTCCCACCTCCAATAGGATATCTCATCCTTGGTGCACATGACATCATCCTTCACATGTAAAGAATCATCCTTGGTTGAAATCACAATAGCTAAGGCTTTAGATGATCGATTCCTTGTATTTGTCTTAGCTTGATGAGCATCATCCCTCTCCTACATTAGCATCTCCACCTCTACCTAAGAAAATTCTTGATCCCTAATCACTATCACAAAGTCCACATCTCATGTAGCTAATTGGGCCTAAACCCCTACTAACTATTCTACCTATCCTTTGAGACCAATAATCTCTATATCCCTAGATATAATGAGACCTTGTAACTTGGTTTTCTCTCCTTGAGCTATAATTATTTGGGCCTATAACCCAGCCATAGTGCTCTATAACCTACAATCTCTAAGAGACATACAATAATCTCCATCTAGAGTATCTCAATGAAATATTGGTCCTTTATGGACCTCCCTATGCCTGATGGCCCAACCCCTCTTGATCTTGTACCCAAACCTATACCTATTTCAGAGGGCCCTTCCTCTCTAGAACTTATCCCATGGCCTCCATCACCACTTTGGGCATCCCTTACATCTACATCTTGACAACCAACTCAACCATCTCTACATCATTTGCAAGATCATGTTGTCCCTAAAGGTATACCATCTAGAATGGAATAACATATGGAATAACTAGCTACACTAGTACTTAATCTATATCCTTGTACTAGGGCCTATCCTTCATCTCTCTTCATCCATACCCATCTCTATCAACGAAATAGTTATTGGGATAAATTCATCATCAGTCAAATGGATCTCAATTTGATCCACCATGAAACATGTACATCATTGACCCCCGTACATGGAAACCCTCCCACATAATACCATAGTACATAAACCACCCTATCATATCCAATGATTACCTCTACCCTAGGCACTAGTGTCTACCACTCCCTAATCTTAGAATTCATATATGAAAAGTAGTGTGGATCTTGTGGGACATCTTATTACATGCCAAACTACCATTGGACTTGATCTGGCTTGCATCTCTCTACCATATAGTCATGAAACCTTGTAATGTAATATGGAGTGATCTTATACATGATCATAAATAGATCCTCTACCAATAACTATTATGTCCCTAAGTAGGGACACTAAATAAAATCCCCATCTTCCATCATTAATAGCTCATTGATAGCAAGGTAATTTCCCCAAGTGTCCCTTCATGTTTGGTACTATAGGGTACCATCTCCATGAAATGGGATCCTCTAGTTCCCTCTGATATCTTAGCCCCAATGGTCATGTAATAACTATGTTCTCTTAAGCCCATACCTATAGTAATGTGTTATGGCATATGGTGCATCCTACTTAGTATGTAATCATAGGCATATCCTTGTATAACTATGCAAGAATCCTAGGTTCCTAAGTAAATCATATCAGCTAATCAAAAATTTGATGCACTAAACAGATCAAACCCAAGGGCTAGAACCACCCATACTTGTTAGGTAGTATAAGGTCATTAATAAGAACTATCAATACCACCACCTTTGTAGAAATTTACCCTATATTGATCCACCCTATAAGGGCCAAGCCAACTCATCTAGAGAATCCACATCTATGAACTCATTGATAACTTCTTGACCCACTATCCCAAGTATGCAATCTAATATGGCTTGTCATCTCACCCCCATCCAAGTATTCTTGGGTCCTCATATAGGCACCCACAAAATTCTATGTACATCCTCTAGTGTCACAATAAACTCCCTAATTAGTAGGTGAAAATTATACATCTCTAAGATCCACCTATTTTATATTGCTAATACGTACTCTCTATCTACATACATCACTTTTAATCGAGCCAATTGATACAAGTCTAATACTACTAATAATACACCCATGAAATCATCCATCATCAACCCCTATCACCACAATATTTAGGAGTGCCACTCTCATGATGTTATGACCACAACTCTCTCCACCAGTCAACCAAAAGCAATCATATCAATTATATTTCTATCATTCACTATATTCTTCTAATTTTGAGTCCTAGACTAATCCTCTATGTGTCTCTATTTCTCTTCTTCTTATTTTGGGCCTAGATTAATCTCTTATGGGCCCCATTATATTTTTTCTAGCATTCTCTCCATTTTTTTGGTGATCACACTATTTATAAGGACATTCCCATTACTCTATAGGGTGATCCCACTAATTATCATAGCCTTACCATTCAATAGGTCATTCCTAATAATTGGTAGGGCTCTCCTACTAATCTTGGAAAAATCACCATTTAGTAGGGCAAAAAACACCCAAAAATGTGAACATTCCAATGTCTTGGTAAACTCACTATTTTCACCCATAATCCCACCAAAAGGTCTGAAATATTATTGATCTCATGGCATTCCCTCCATTTTTGTAGGTGAACTCACTATTTTCCAAATTGGGAAAATGGTAGGATCACCCAACTACCACTTTCTTACATGCAATAAATGCCATACATGACCACATTAAACACATAAAAAGTAACTATCGATGATCTACTCTTGGTGGTCACTGGTACTCTCTCATGAACTCTCCAAGATGATGATGGTGTAGGATATTGGCCATTGTTCTTAGCTCTATCACATGAAAATTTCACAGCTCAAAAATTACTATAGCTAGGGATTTAAATTATTATTTTTAACCCTAAGGGTCAAAATATAATATAATTTTCAAAATTTTCACCCCTAGGACTATAATTGAATAATTTGTCTCTTAGGATACTATTTTATCCCCTCTTATCTATTTTCCTCCCTCTTTATTTTAATTTCTCCATTATTTGAAAAGACGTCACTATAACCAAATGTCTCACCATACCTTCTCAAATAGGGGGAAAATGTAGACATCCATTTCCTTTCACTACTATTCTCAAATTACCAATGTAATTAATATCCTATGACAATGTATAATCTGGGCCAAAATCACTAAAACATGCCAAATCATTTGAACTTGTCATGAATAGGTACCGATTTAGTCTAATGTATCGATGATTGGGGAAATGTATTTTAATGTTATTATTTTCTTTTTGTATATCAATTCAAGTCAAAATATGACCACATAAAATGACACTTTGGACCATTGTATTCTTATAATTTAATAACACACGTCATGAGCATGTGTTATTTCATGTACATAATTCCCTAACTAGGGTATTATTTCATATGCAACTAACACCTTCTTCTGATTATACTCTAGCCAAATTAGGAATTAGTAGTATGACATTTTTGACCAAGTTGATTAATCATGCAATAAATTTTCAAATAATTACATATAATTAATCAAATGCACTTAGGCAAATTAGACCAAATCAAGAGCCTAAGTGAAAATTTCATGAAATCTATTTCAAATCTATTTATTGGAAGTTCATTTCTAAAATGTACATCATCCCATGGCATCATCAATGGTGTGGAATCCATAGGTCATTAATGAAACAAATTTTAGGATTAAACCCTCCCATGCCTCATCAATTCCCCATTCTTCCAAATATTAATGGGCATATTTATGGCTTATCCCTCTAAAATTGAATTAATCCATGGACACACATCTTGATATCAAGGTAGATTGTCATGGTTAATTTTGAACAATATTGAAAAGCTATAAAAAACTGAGCCAAAAACACCATTTTTAAGCTTCAATTATGTAAACTTACTATATATAAATTATGATAGAAAATATTTACCTATTTGCACAAATTGATCAAATCATGTGAGCCTAAGCCATTGATACACTAGGAAATGATGGAGGATTATGATACTGATCATTGATGCAGACTTGGAGCACCACATCTAGGAAAAAACATGCCTTTTGGGTGATCTTGGAAGAAGGGATGTTATTTACAATGTTTGGTAGTATTCCTTTCTTAAATAGCTCTTAGAATTCACTAGTAAATCCCCATGAGGGAGAAATCTTGATGTTTTATCTCTATATGCTTCTTTATAGATGTTTTCTTGACTAACACATGGACTAATTCATCTTGTAATCTTAGTCTACAATTGCTGTTATAAAATTTATTCATCATCCTATTTATTGCATCCCATACCCTATTTTTTTACATCCCAACCCTCATTTTATTTTTATTGGCCATCTATTTCATCCATCCCTACACATCCCCTTGAGGAGGCATCATTTATCCCAACATAATAACATTCTTCCATGACCATCTTTTTTATTTGAAATATCATTAATTTTCATCTAGTCGTAATTCCCTTTCAAAGAGGGGTGAAATGTATATGCCTAATTTTTTCACTTCATTATTTTGATCATTATAATATTAACTTAACCTACTAATTCATTAATCATACTAATATTGCAATCCTCTAGTCATTAACCTAATATTTATTATAATATCCATATCACACACTAAACTTACCATCCCTTTATCCTAATTAATTATTTTATTATCATCCCAATTATCACTAATTTCTTCTTATCTATTATTTCCTATTTTAAAAATACTCACCATCAACTCATATCTACCTACTACTATCTTCTCTTACAAATCCACCTATCAATCATCATCTAATCATCATTTATTAACCTAAAAATCCTCTAGAAACCTCTAATCCACATAGATATATGTACCCTCATTTTAAAGAAATTTGAATTCCTAAATCTCACCTAACTCTAATAATTTAATCACCTTTTAATACCTATTAATCATCCTTAAGAGTCTCTAGATATTTCTAATCATCTAGAAACTCTCACTAACTCCTTTCTAGAATTTGTTTGATATCTTTAATTCCTTAAAAATTCCTCCACCATTGATTAGATTCCATCATGGATCAAATCCAAACCTCCATTTTTAGACCACCCTCCATATAAATATGTATATCCCATGAAAAAAACAAAAAGAATAAGAATATAGGATTTGGATGTTGTCAAATTGTCCCCATTATCAAGCCTTGATCTCCTCATTGTAATAAAACATTATTAGGTTACAAGCATACTATCATCTTAGGGCACAACTAGTCACTTGGAGTTAAATTATTTATTGCATTGATGTATTAGAGTTCTTATTTCAATCATTATATTTCATTCAATTTGCATATCTTACCAAATCTTCAGTTATAGTTAAGTTTTGGAATTGATTTGTAGTCATTGGTTTGTCACTTGCAATTCAAATTGTGATTTTAAATTTCACCCATTACAATTTTATTTCCCTTTGATTTCTAGCATTAATTAATTTTCAATGATGAGTCTCTTTTAGAATATCCTGGTACATATGATGATCTCCTTTATTTTCACCATAAGAAAAATTTTCCTTAGGAAATTAATTCACATGCATATTTTTGATAAAGTTATGATGTTATACCACAAAAATAATTAGATAACCCTAATATTCTCCTGACTACTCAATTTATGGAAGATAGATCAACATTATTAAATTAATAAATAGTTGAACTCCACTTTAACACTAAAAAGGATCCAAAGATTGTACTATATATAGTCATCTAAAAATATGATGATGGTAAATCTATTTGGTAAAATTTAAATGATTAACTTGAATTATTTTCATGAGCATATAAATATATGCCTAGTATAGATCCTGAAGTGGCTATGCAAAAAAATGTTTTATATCCTAATGTCAAACCAATCAAGCAAAAGATAAGAAAAATACATCCAAAAGTTACTTTTTTATTCAAAAGTGAAGTTGAAATACTTTTAGATGTTGGATTCATTTATGTTTTTGATTATATCAAATGGGTTTCTAATATTATCCTAGTGACAAAGCCTAATGGGGGCATTTGATGTTTTATGAATAATTGAGACCTCAACAAATCTTGTCTCAAAGATGATTTTCCACTACCAAACATAGATATGATTGTAGATTCCATGGTAGGGTATGAGATGTTATCCTTCATGGACAGTTCTTAGGGGCATAACCAAATCAAGATGAATCTCATTGATCAAGAAAATACATCATTGATCACACCATGGGAACATATATTATAGTATCATTCATTTTTTATTAAAACAATGTGAGTAATTTACAAATGGGGCATGACTCATATTTTTAATGATTACATTCATTAAACAATTGAAGATTATTTGGATGACTTATTAGTAAAATTTAAACATAGAAAAGGTCACATTACTAATTAGTGATAAATATTTGAAAGAATGAGGAAGTATAATATGTGTTTAAATCCCAAAAAGTGCATTTTAAAAGTTATAATAGGTAAATTATTAGGTTTTATTATTCCCCAAATGGGTATAGAATTTGAACCTTAGAAATTAAAATCTATAATTTATATTCCACCACCAACTAACCTTAATCAAATTTGATGTTTTTAAGGACACATTCAATCTATACATCATTTTGTGGCTCAATTAACAAATAAAATGATATTTTTTACATGTTTACTTAAAAAAAGATACCAAATTATAGTGGGATGAAATTTTACAACAAATTTTTAATGCACTCAATGAATATTTTTTGAATCCACCAGTCTTTATGCATCACATTCTAAATAAACCTCTTTTTTATATATTTTAGGTAGTGATCACGCCTTGGGTAATTTGCTTTCATAGTCTGATGAAAATCACTATGAATGTGCCATCTATTATATTAGTTTTACACTTATTAATTATAATACCAATTATACTACCATTGAAAATATGTATTTAGCTCTTTTTTTGGCTACCCAACAATGAAGACATTATTTACTTCACAATGAGACTCATGTAACTACTAAGGTGGATCCACTTTGAATCATATGGAAAAACCTAATTTATCTAGATTCATAGACAAGTGGGTAATGATTATCATTGAGTTTAACTTAAATTTTATTTCTCTAAAAGCTATTAAAGGTCAAGACTCAGGATATTATTGATCAATTAATGTTACTCCATGACAAGTCTTAATGCCAATCAATGCTAAATTTCAAGACAAATGTATCTCTTATATCATTGGCAATGATACTCGAATCATATATTTTATGGGTCTAAATTTTTCACAAGAGTTATATCAAGTGTTTTATTAATTACCCCTAAAAGTTAACCTATTCCATTCACCTTTTTCTTAGAATTTTCATGCAGTAATAATATTTTTGAATATGAAGCTCTCAACCTTAGATTATTAACATAAAAACTTAATATCAAATATTTACATATTTATGGATATTCATAGATTTTAATTCTTAAATATCTATCAAACCAAAAAATACAAGCTTATTCCTTATAAATATATGGTCTATATATTAATAACATCATTCTATCTTTTTTCATTGAGAATATAACTCAGAAAGATAATCTAGTGTTGATTCTCTAATTCTAATTCATATCAAAGATGATCATCAATGTTTACCATCCAATAACTACCCAATCCTTTTTTGGATACAAACATTATTAATTCATTGGATGTATTATTAATCACTAGATATGTGGATAGTCCTGAATGGTCTACTTATATCTACATTTATCTCTACAAATCCACTTTTTCGAAAAAAAACTACATGTGGGGATAAAAGCATCTGTAACATCAAACAATCCATTATGTACTCATTATTGTATTTGTTTTTAAACACTAATTTTATGGACAACTATTATGATGTGTAATTCATATTGAATCTCAACTAGCTATATTTTAGGTCTATGATAGTGAACATGGTGGTCATTTTAGTGGTTAATACATATCTTAAAAGATGTTAAAATAATGATACTATTGGATAATAATAAATAACAAATTTTATGAATATAATATGTAAAATTATGCTCTTAATTTCAAAAACATATCAATCTTAATCATGCACCATCTAAGGAATTACAATGTATAGTATTTCCATGGCCTTTTTTCCTTTGGGGATTTGATCTAATTGGAAAAGTAAATACTTAATCCTCCAAAGCACTTAAATTTATCATTACCACTACTTAATATTTTACAAAATGGGTGGAAGTTATCCCTCTATAGTTCATTAAAGGTGGGGATATTTAAAATTTCATCCTTATGCATATAATTAATCTCTTTGGGTTGCTTTCAAAAATTATCATAGATAATGGCTCTTTTTTTAAGAATAAAATAGTAAATAGTATTTTGTACTAAGTTCAAAATATGAGATACTTTTTCTAATGCTTACTACCCATAAGGAAAAGGGAAAGTTGAGGCAACTAATGAATAATTATCAAAATATTAAGCAAGATGTTTAACCCTAAATATATAGATATGGGAAATATAGGGTTAAAGGGGTAGATATAGCCTAGAGAAAAAGGATGATAAACTATCTCTAAAGTAGGCCAATTATTTATGAAATTGACATAAACATATACTAAATTTATTATGCTAAGATATGATAACAATAGAAAGTACAACTATACTAGACATTACAATGATAATGAAAACAAGTTACATGGTTTTGATGCTAATAAGAATATGGATCTAGAATATGAGGAAAGTGAATTATATCTAGATTCTAGATCAGTCCCTTGATTGTAGAAATTGTACCTCTATAAATAGGTGTATGTATGAAGTTGGGGGTTCAAAAAGTAGACATAATTCCACTTTTTATTTTACTAAAACCATTCCATGTATGCAGTTATTATAACTACATACATGGTTATTAAATTTAACCTCAATCATTATTAAGGCCAAATCATGTACATAAAATAACCACATATATGGTTTTTACCAAATAAAATAAAATAAAACATGAAATTTAAATCATTTGTAATTTCTCATAGAAGAAATTATGAGCAATAAAAAGAAGGGCAAACCCACATTTTAGAACATCAAGTCTGAGCATGTAAGAATCCAAATTTTAGAGCCACCTACACTTCAATTAAATAATGTCATGCTAAAGGATAGGTAAGCATCTTGTTTTAGTGCAATTAGACCCTAGTTTTTTCAAATTTGTTGTATTTTTCTTTAAATTATTTGTATTTTTATGTTTTTAGGGCATACATATTCACATGTAGTAGCTAATGTGCCAACACCTAACCCTCAAAACCCTATTATCCCTCTTAATCCTCCAATCCCTCCTCACTCATAAAACCCTCCCTTCTTGTAGTTCCTCAAGTCCCCTAAGGTAGTCAAGAGGATTTAGTAAGCCACATAGTATAAAATAAGCTCAAACTTGAGAATTTGATTAGGTCATTATGGGATCCACATTCAAACAACACCCACTAAATTTCTATAGAAAACACTCTACATGTATTATTATATCAATTTGAGTCATTAATAGGTTAAATTTATAGATGGGTTGATTATAAAAATAGATGTAGGACATACTATTCTAATAAATTGTCGATAACCACTGTGAAAGATAAACAGAACCAAAGCCCAAATTTATGCCCTATTCATTGATAGGAAGATTGGTGTACCATTTTATGTGACAACCAAATAGATTCCAATCCATTGGTACACTCGTGATTTTATAAAAAAATAAATTTGGTACTGATGGTGGATGGTATTTGATCATTCATCTTGAAACAATAATGAGGTCACACTGTATATTTTATTAAAATTTTAGTGTGAGTTTATGTTGAATGAAATCCCAAATTATTTTGATTTCTAATATTTACAGGGTAGGAAAAAGGGCTTTTTATATGATAGTCTAGGTGCACACTATGCACTTAATCATCCAACTAGAGTAAGTGTTGAAAAAACCCATCTTCCTAAGACTACCCTCTATAGTCAATGAGACTATAGAGATTGATACCTTGTATATGCTTAAGGTGGTTACTAATAAACTCATCCAAAAAATGAGCTAGGTTTCTCATACTCCTCATATAGAGGGTAGACATGGTGGGTATTCATCTAACATTGTTACCTGATGAGCTCAATTATGCAAACAATGTGGTGTTACATGCACTATACCTGATGATGATGAGGATTTCATGCAATCCACTCAAGGTGGTTTTTTCATGTGCCTAGATAATATAAATATTTCTATGTTTCATCCATCTACATTTCATATTATCACCTTACCTACCACTTCCTAAGTATATTTAATATTTTAATTATTAAAAAAAATGTTAGACATTTTTAATTTTAAAAATTTATACAATTTAAAAGGTAATTTGATGTATATGAACTATTTTTTATGTTACATGTTTTTGGAGTCTTGATGAGTACCCGTGTTGATCATAGTGTGCCTAAAATTTACACCTATATAGAGGTAATTTATAATGATTAATTAATGGTATTGTTCATTATACATATATGTTTTATATATGTTTGTGTTTAAGTGACTAAAAATTATAGTTTATATATTTAGTTGATGACCACATAAGACACTCTACCATCTGTTAGGGAAAGAACAAATGTAGGTGTTGATGTTTTGATTTCATTTTCATATCAAATATTCTAGGTACATGGTCCATTTATATATTACATAATGTTTAATTTTTAATATGGATGTGTGTTTTTTAACTATCCTCTATACTTGTACAAATAACTAATGCATGAAATAATTAACTATGCAAAATCATCTAGTGATGTCTTATGGTCCTATAGATATGATTAGTAGGGGTTCCATGGTATAGTTAGACAATTCAATTTGTAATTTTTCATACTATATTTCAATGATTTAATTTATGAGATAATTTTGAATTTTTATTTTATATGTATATATATGTTTAAAGGGACCTATGCCTTCCATCATCAAGATCAAGTCACTGACTCTTATTAGTGATCTATTTCACACTCTTTTTTGCCAAAATGAGCCTATCATCGATCCTATTGAGTGACATTCTAAAATTGACCATGACTACCAAATTACAGTAAGTGCACCTATGAAATTTTTTTGTATTATTTGAAAAATTTAGCATGTTAATTTTTTAAGTATCTAGTTGCATCATGTACAATTTCTATAAATATTTTCATTTAAATTGTTGGAGCTACTAGAGAGTTTGGATTTAAAGAGGAATCATAGTCAATTTGTTTAGAGACCTTTAGTTTAAAGTAAGGCATCCAAGGGATAGTATTTGACAAGCAAGGCAAAGAGAGAGATGCATTTTTATGATTAGGAGATCATGTCTTATGATAATTTTTTGTATGACTATATGGCTTGATGTATAGTTGTTTGGCATGTTGTATATGCCTATATGGCATTGACCTCGGATATTGTATTGTGTTCACATTTTGTACACCTTTATGGATTTTATGGATATAATATATATACAGATATTATTCAACATTTCCCTTTTTTAAACATTATAGTTTGTTGAATGTTGTTAACATGCATGGAGGATTTACATATAATTATGTTAATATATTATTCAATAATTTGTTCTAATTTTGAATATCTTTCATACTCTTTCATAAACCTTTATTTTTTTATATTTCATACTCTATTATATTGTATTGGTATTATAAGACCAATAGGTTATGATGTAAGTAAAATATGATCATCTAAAAACCTTTACAAAACATCTACCTCTGATACTTATGATTACAATGTTGATCCCAAACTCACTTGGCTCTATAATTTGTCCTTGCTCTTTTCCACTAGGTTCATAGACTTCCTCACTAGACTTTATTATTTTCAACTCCAACACTCTCTTATGCTTCCTTAGGATTATGATATTCACCTTAGTCACCTCTTAAGATTCAACTCACTCTATAATCTCCTCTCCTCTTATAATCAATCTTGTCTCACTCTCTTAAAGCAACTTCTAGGCTTGTTTAGGCCTATTGTTATCTACCTTATCTATGCACTTAGAGTCACCTCCAATATGTTTCAAACTCTTACCCTATCTTATAACATTCCAAATAACCTTACTTGAAGTCCCAAAATCTTACTTGTACCTATCTTCCACTTTTGCCCAAGTAGGGCTACAAGGCCTACAAGGCCTAATATACCTAATTCACAATTCTTAAAGATTTTTGTTTCCATTAAGGCCTTATTTATCACTCCTGACCCTACTCTCATGCTTACCATACTCATTTCAATCTCAATCATAAGCTTAGACCTCCACTCTTCCACCTTAGCCACTTATTTCCCCTTGTTGGTTTTAAGGACTAGGCCTACAATCTATCACTTGTTAGGAATAGATTTTACATTAGTGTGAATTTGAGGTATTTACCAAGAGGTAAATAGTTATAGGTTAATTATTTGGTAGTTAATATTTGGTTAATATATATATATATATATATATATATATATAATGATAGAATATTATATTGTTGATATATTGTTAATATTTATAACAATGTATCATATTTAGTGGTTTGTTTATTTATATGATTAGGGTGTGAGATAAAATAGGAGAGAAATTATAGGAATCATATTTATATAAATATATAACATGTACCAAAATGATTTATTTAGATTAATCAAAATATAGTACAGTAAAATATTATTGGTATCAGAGCAGGATTGATCCAATTCTTTAATGGAGCTATGAGAGGTTATATGGGGAGAAGAGCCATTATAGTTCTTGATTGCCGCAGTTGATGATAAACTAATAATATGAGAAGATTTTTTTATATATTTGATTTTTTGTTAGCGTAGAATTAGTTTCTATTTGGATCAAAAGAAGATAAATTGAGGAGACATCTGGACAAATAAGTTCATCATATCAATTATTTATATTCTATAGATCTTTCCTTAGATGAATGTACATAGGGATCAACTCTATTTTTAGGCACCTTTCTTGATGTTTTTTTTACTAAGTATACCGAGAATCCATTCAAATATGATTCATAATTTCAGCCAAGATAACATTATGTTCAATATAACTTCAATCATGATGGAATAAACAACCCAACCTACCTACTTTCCTTTGTATTTATATATTTTCATTGAGTTGATTTGGTAATTTCTTGCATCGACATCATTTTTTAGTGTTTTGTGTATCAAAAACTCAATCTTCATTTATTTACATAACTTAAAACTCTTAGCTTGATTTTAGGCTTCACTTTGCTTCAAATCTATCAACTCAGATTTGGCTAAATGCTATTTGGACCTTGAGTTTTCTCAGATAGCTGTATAAACACGAAATTAACTATGAAGTAGCCCAAATCTTAGATCTTCTCCTATACCAACACAAACTCATGATGGCATCATTCCCCTCTTGATCTAGTCCAATCCTGATGCATTGTTACCCTGCCTTGAGCACGTATTCTATTTCTCCACACTCACCAACAATTTTTTCACATAACTTGTAGACCAAGTCTCAATACAAGTAATTTTGTGGTCAGTTTGTTTTGTCATACAAGCCCTTTGTAATTTTCTTATATTGTTGAGTTTGTGTCTTGGTTTTTAATTTTAAGTCTATGCTAGTCTTTCATTAATGAGAATATTTTTTATTTTAGGTAATTATTATTATTATTTTTTCTTTATGTTGATGATAATGTAAAGCTATATAGATGTGTTTTTTCTATAAAAATATAAAAATGTCAATAGAGTCTTTTTTTATTTACTATTTAAGTCAAGATAGTGTCTTTAATAGTATTCTAGTCGATTCAAATACAATTTGTCAAGTAAGTCAATATCATAGTTTTATTAAGTTATGTGTCATCAAGGATTTGAAATAAAAAATGAGTCAAAAAGTTAAAAATATGTCAAAAGTCAAAATTGTACATGGATGAATTTTTGGGTGTACTCAACATCCGATGAGAATGTCTACATTATGGGGGGCTTTTCCTTGAAAAAATCATGTATCTAAGCTACATCAACATACCAAATAAGTAAGCAACTAAGATATTTGAGGATAAAGGATACATATAGGTTGGAGGTCTTTTAATGACCTCTCATCAGTCACCAACAATAGGGCCACACCAATGTTTTGGTGACATATATAGTATGGTGTGTTTTTCATTTCCACTATGTGTTTTTTAGAATAAAAATAGAAGAATAATGCCTATTCATGATATGTAATTTGTGTGAAATTAAAAACATGATTCCCTAAGGTGAAAACATTGTAAAAGGATAGAAAGTATCAATGTAAATCAGTTCATGGATTTTGAAAGGGTTTGTAGTAGAGATCCAAAAAACCACCAGGAGATGAAAAATTGATGGGTCTAATTCATTTCAAGGTTTATCATAAACCTGTAAAACCATGGGAGGAGTGAGGCTCTCTTTGTATCAAGGTCATGAGCCAAATAGGGCATGCTACAAGAGGTGATCATACTTTAGATAAGAGTGAATGTTTTTTCACCATGTAAAAAATATGGGGGGGGGGGGAATGTTAGGAATAAATTTTACATTAGTGTGAATTTGAGGTATCTACTAAGAGGTAAATAGTTATAGGTTAATTATTTAGTACTTAATATTTGGTTAATCAGAATATTGTTTTATATAACAATATTATGATAGAATATTATATTGTTGATATATTTTTAATAGTTATAACAATATATCATATTTAGTGGTTTGCTTATTTATAGGATTTGAGTGTGAGATAAATTAGGAGATAATTTATAAGAATCATATTAATATAAATATGTAACATGTCTTAGAATGATTTATTTATATTAATCAAAATATAATGTAGTAGAATATTATCATGTGTAATTAAAAATCTTTGTGTACTATGTTTGGTTCTTTGTGTAATTGTATGAGTTAAAGCTTTGATAAGCTCATCCTTTACCTATCATCACTTTCTCTTATATATCATTTAGTAGTCCTAAAATGACACTTTTAAACAATTTAAATACTTCCTTCACAACTTACATCAAGTTCTCGTAAACACTCAAGGCCTTGCTCAAAATCATTTAGCAATATTGTCCCCTTTTAGGTCTATCCCTTGGGGGTTTTCGGATTCTATCTAACCAAGTTTTGGTGATAATTCACCTCAAAAACATTATATGACCTTGTATTCAACTTAGAATCTTGAAATGCATCTATCCTTAGACTTATACACAATCTCATACTCTTTCCATGGTTCAAACAAAAAAAAATAGCTTTTTGGTGGATCTAAACCCTCAACTAGGGTTTTAGCAATCTCACCTATCCAAGATCATTAGAAATTTGATATATCCACTTGGACACACTATTTATACCTAATTACACTTGAAACATACCCTAACATTCTTCTTCTCACTCTGTTCACACAATTCTCCACTTTACAGGACTTAAAAGATGCAAAACTCTCCACTTGTTGATGGTTGTCCCATATAATATTAAACATAGACCAATAACCATTCAAGTCATTCACCTTATCACCTATTATCCACCTTAAAAATACTCACACAACTTGATACCTATAATTATAATTTTGATCTTAAAAACTCCCTTTGATTAATACCTTGTTCTTGCTCCTTTTCATTTGGTTTGAATAGACTTTATCTCTAGACCCTATTCTTTTCAACACAAAAATTACCTTATGTTTATTTAGACTTATGATATTCACCTCAATCACCTCTCAAGATCCAACTCACTATAAATTATCCACTCTCCTTGTATTCAATATTAATCACAATCTCCATTTGCCTTTGAGACTATGTCTTGGCCTAATTGCCTTCCACCTACTCTTAAATTTCAAACCACCTCTAATAACTACCAACCTCCTAAAATGAATTCAAACATGCCCACAAACTTGAATTATCTACCATAACTCTTCCCTTCTCTTCTTTCACAATTTTTATTAATATGGGATATAAGGCCTAATAGTCCTAGTTCACTCTCTCACTACTCATTCTTGAATCTAGGGTATTCCTACTCACTTCCAACCTTAATTCTATGCTCCTCATACTGACTCAACCACACTTATAGCCTTATACCTATGTCCCTAAAATTTTATCACATTTATTCATCTTAAGATCTTACCTTGTAACGCCTAATTAGTATTCTTGTTGTCTATGATTGATATACCTTCACTTCTTGGTCCAATGACCCTTACAACACCTCAAATACCTCACCCACAACCTATTTCAACTCTTCTCAATATCTCAATACCCTTCTTGATGTGACCTACTAGATACACTCTATTATAGATCTATCCCACTAGCATTTTAAGCTTCTTTGGGATTGAGTTTTGGCCATATATCCTCTCATAGACTTGATGCAACCTCCAAACCACCTTCAACACTTGAAAAACACATATCCCTACTATTTACATAATTTCATTGCCTTTGTTTGAGCCAAACACAAGTTATAGGAATTTTAGTGCATCCAAACCCTTAACTACGGTGTTATCAGGCTTATAAAGATAAAATCATAGTAAATTGAATAAATCAATTAATAAATGCTTTAATGACTTCCTATCACTTTCCAAGGGTTCTACCAAAGTATCCACAACCCATTCAATTCTCAAATTTCTTTACACTATCCTAGAAGCTCAAAAAGACTACTCTTGATGACCTATAGACTTGCAATCCTTCAATTTCACATCTCCTACCCACATAAAACTCATGTACACACCTTAATATCCTCTCTTTTAGTCCTCTCCCCACTATCATTTCCTAGGACTGATTAACCAAAATTAAAATAACACATATTCTTAATCACATATTAGTTTTTTATAATATTGTAACCTTATATATGATATATTGTTCCAACAATAAAAATTTCAATGGAATAATATAACCTTTTATAATATAAATTCATTCTTGGCCTTTGAGCATGCCTAGTTAGGAGACAAAGCACCTATTCCAACATCAAGCAACATTGACAACAAATGTTGTCAACATGCAAGCTATGTTGGAGATATCTACCTTTGGGGCCCCATCACTAAAAACTAACATCACCAACATGTCAGGGGTGGTGATTAATATCTAGGAATACATTATTGGCCTCTGAACACTCCTGATTAGGATGTGGATCACCCATTTTGGCCTCAAGATGAAATTTCCTTATAAGACAAATTTTTGATTTTAGGCAAAGTTTAGATAGGCATAAATGGAAATCATAAGTTATATCCACAAGCTAAAAGAACCATCCTATGCATGTATAATTATTCTATGAACACCCTAAATCCCATGAATCGAAAAGAATCAATGAATTCATGGAAAAATATCTTATGATCAGTCATATAATGTAACTTTTAGGTAGTTAAGAGACATGTTATTTGCCTCCAATAGACATTTACACTTCTTGGACCTATGATTAAAAATACATCACTTATGACATATTGTAATGTAAAAATTACATGCATTCACATTGCCATGGCCTTGGAATCTATGCAAATATGTAATTTTGTAATAATTTTGGTCTTGAGCAAAATTGACAACAATGTTGTCAACATACGAGCCAAGTTAGATATTTCTACCTCTGGGGTATTATGGCTAAAAAATATAATAACCACCACATAAATGGTTAATACTAACATATAGTAACACACTTTTTGCCACTAACCATGCCTAGTTAGGAGATAGAGTACCTATCTCATCCTCAAGCAACATTGACAACAAATGTTGTCAACATGTGATCTAAGTTGGATATCTCTATCTTTGAGGCCTCATGTCTAAAAAATATAATATCCACCACATAAGGAGTGGTGAATAAAATATAAGATCACATTCTTGGCCTTTGAGCATGCTTGGTTAAGAGATTTAACACCCATTCTAGCCTTAAACAACATTGACAACAAATGTTGTCAACATGTGAGCCAAGTTGGAGATCTCTTATTTTGGAGCCTTGTTGTTAAAAACTAGCATCACCACCACATTGAGGGTGATGACTATAATATAATAACATATTCATGGAATTTTATCATGACCAATTAGGAGATAGATAACCCATTATTACCTTGAGTAATATTGACAATAAATGATGTCAATATGCAAACCAAGTTGGATATCTCTACCTTGTGAGCATCGTGGCTAAAACCTAACATTGCCACCATGTTAGGGGTGGTGACTAATGTCTAGGACCATATTTTTAGCCTCTGAGTATGCTTGATTAGGATATATAACACCCATTCTAGCCTCAAGCAACATTCACAACAAATGTTGTCAACTAATAATTGAACCTACAAGAACTAAAAGATTCTCTTAATTTTGAGAATATGGAATTCTCTACTAAAAGTGAAAACCATGTGAGGGTGGAAGATAATTTGGCACCATTAACTTACAAAAAATATGTTAGTATATAGTTAAATTGAAATTTATATGTAAAACCTAAGAAATAAATAAAATTTTATAAAAGTAAAATACATTTGCGTTTGAGAATTCAACATAACTTAGGGGTTCAATCTAAGGAACCACTAGGATTTGATCTA
This sequence comes from Torreya grandis, assembly GCA_037957365.1. Taxonomy (NCBI): domain Eukaryota; kingdom Viridiplantae; phylum Streptophyta; class Pinopsida; order Cupressales; family Taxaceae; genus Torreya; species Torreya grandis. The sequence goes on along the minus strand of JARHVA010004284.1, from coordinate 1,159,592 downwards.
TTCATTATATTATTAGGAATTACTTCATGGTTAGATTCATGAAACTTCCATAGAGTATTTTTAAATTTCCTACCTAGATATTTATTTAGTTGAACATTTGTTGTAAGAACTAAATTTTGATAGTGGAGTATCTTCCTATGTAATTCAATGTTTTCAAACAACCATACATTATTTATTTTCATAGGATATCATCAAATCCAAGTTCTTAGTAACTAAAATAGACCCAATGGGATAGTGAATTTTCTCCCCATATATTACTATAGAAGTCAATTTTGGTTTTTCCTCTACACATCAACATAATTAGTAGTCTATCCCCTCCTCATTATCCTCAAATGAAATAATTGATTAAACATGACCTATATTGAAAGATAAAACATTATTTAATAACATGATATGCTGAGATATTTAAAAAATTTAGTGTGTGAAAAATAAGTCATATATAATATGGTACCTAGTTTCACTAGATCAAACACATGGTCAAAGTCATGGGATGATGTCAAATTTTCAAGTATGCTGGTGAAACCAATTAAGTGTCAATTAGAAATAAAAGCATAAAACTCCATTCATCCACCCATTCTTGTGACTCACACTAGTTTCAAACAAAGTCAATGGATGAAAAATAAAATCATGCCATATGCCTTGTATGAACCATCTAAGAACATGTGTTTGAGATATGAAATGATTATAACTCACTCAATCCTATTAGTATCATATAATCTTGATAACTTACCAATTATTCATCCTCTATGAGCTAAAAGTATCTACAAACATTGGAATTTTTTTGAGCACCATGGACCATGTATTCATTACACAATTAAACTATGCTCTTTACATATAATAAATCATTAACCTCTTTAAACTTCAACTCCTCTCTTGAAAGTACACTTTTGACACATGATCATGCACCATCATGCTACCATTTTACATGGCCCGATTTAGTGAAACTCAGAATATGTTGTACACTAGTGCTCACACACATCCTTATTAGCTAGTAGATCATATGTGCATTCTTGAATTTTGATGTGTAGTTATTTGACCATATATAATGTTGATTTAAAGTAATGTTCCTTTCACTCAACTTTCCATAGAATAATTGAAAACAACTAATGTAGGGGAATCATAAGGAAACATATGTGTAAGTATGTTAGAATGTATAAATTTATATTTTTTGGTTTGTATGGGTATAGTGGGGTCTTTTAGGATGCCTATTATGTTTCAACTCCTTAAGAGTCATTAGATTTTGATTTTATATTCCTCCAAAATCCCATATTTAAAATTTCAAATTATCAAGTAGTCTTTGGAATGGGTTTGAGGATATTTAAATAAAGTTAATGAATGGTTTGTGTTTATAATATATCATATATTATCATAGGAGGTGTCTTAGTGTGTCTCCATGTTCATAGGGTGTCAAACAAGTAAGTAATCTCAAAATAGTAAACTCATAACCACCTTGCAACGTAGGTTGGTTCCAAGAAGGAGTTTGATATTACATGTTTGATATGATAATAGGAATTAAATGTTTGAGAGGAGTTAGTATTATTATTAGGATAAGTATTAAAATTAATAAGGATAAAAAACTCAAAAATGATAGATTTTAAATGATAAGAGAAAGTAAGAATGGAGGAACTATGCCTCCTTTGTAAAAATTATGTGCATATTATGTTATGAACCAAAAGTATGAGTGTATCTAAAAATGTTAGTTTGATTTATTATGAATGAGAGTGTTTTATTATATTATTATTAATGCTTTCATGGATTTATTTTGATCATTTTTTGGTTAATATGATGACATCCTGCCACACAGTCCTAAGAAAGAGAATTATGTGTTTCTTACTTTAAAAATAAGACTATCCAAGTGTTGATAATATTGGTAATATTTGAGGATATTTGTATAAGGTGTCTTCAAGATTATAAAACCCTTATATCTATTGTCAAGTAATTAATGGATCTAAATATCCTTTATAAGTAGAAGACACAAGGTTTACCCTCATTTACGGTCAAGAAAATGCACTTAGAACTCTATGCTTTTGGTTATTGATAAATTATTGAGGTGGATTATGTTAAAAAATATGAGGAAAGGTTAAAAATACATCATAAAAGTATTATAAGTGATATAAATTTTCAACAAATTATTTGAGTCTATTTTGATACCTCTCAACCTAATGCAATCCTAGTATACACCCAAATTTCTTGAAATATTATCTTTTTGGAGACATTTCATGATTGTTTTTTATTAAAAAATATTTGGAGAAGATTAATTAAGTGTGGAAAGACTTCATGAAGATATAATAATTGATTTAGTTACCTCACACTCAAAATATCTAATTTTCTATCCTTTCAGCCTTACACATGCCTATCTAAGCTCAATCTAGGGTTTTGAAATTGTAACTGGAATATATTTTGTTCTAACACTTAAAAATTATTAAAATCTTGGAAAATAGTGTAAATTATAAATTTATTTAATATTAATGAGGTTTTTTATTGGTAAGTCTGTATTGCATTATTTTTTATGTCATTATACTAGACATAAAGAGGCATAATTGGCAAAAGAGTGAATTGAGTTAGTTGGGTTGCATGGAGATTTGGATCATAAATTTTTTCATGGAGTTTAATATGGGTAATGGGTAATTTAAAGTTTATTTTTTTATAATAATAAGATTTTTTACTTATCCATACCTACTAGGTTTATGTGAATAAAGGGATACAAGAAGGCTAAGCTTAAAGAGAGAAGGAATGGTTGAGTGAAGGTACAATATTAGAGATCATGTTATTTGATTAGATGATTGAATTGGATTTAAATGAGTATTTTTATGGATATATGACCCTTGGTATTAATATAAAATTATTTGTATCATATATTGAGTTGTTAGGCCTATGAGTCTACATAAGAAGATAGTCAAAGAATGAAGTCAGGATAGGAGTGAGAATATGGAATTATTGTATGAAATGAAGAGGTTGATGTTAATAAGGAAAGAGTTAATATTTGATGTAAGTGCAAGGTGTTTTAAATAAAGTGAAGTGTACTATGCATGATGAGAGGGTTATGAGCCTAGCAGAGATAAATTGATCATATATAAAGGACCAAAGCTAGATCATTGCATAAACTAAGTAAATCTTGTTTCATATATATCAAATTGGTATTTTTGATTAAGGATTTGAATCAAAAACCTTAAACATGCTATGAATAATGTATTCAATAATTTTTATCATAAAAGTGGTACTCTATTAATATTTTTGTATTATTCTCTCTACTATCAGGTAAATACATGAATGTTATATGCACAAATAGTGAAACATGTACTAAATTGTAGTATTATGATAGAACCTCTTTTTGTTGTTGTAATGTGTAATTATATAAAAATTCAAATATTGAATCAATAATATCAATTAGGGATGTGTCCTTAATTAACTTGAATTGTTCTTCTAGCCATCAAGCTTTGTCTATGTGCCTTACATACGTACAATTTCATCTTTGAATTTGTCAAAAAATTTGAAAATAGGTATTTTTTCTATAAAAATATCAAAACTTTTAGATTCCTTTCCATTTTCTATTTGATATACCATAGATTTATATTTACTAAAACCAACCAATTCTTGTCAATTCCATGTGTACTCTCCTCATGGGTACAGGATTTAAATTTTGGTAATCCACCACTAATGTTGAAATTTCCATCTAAACATGCACTATTACAAAATAATTAACCTTTTGGTCTTTCAAAAAAAAACTCTTGAAATTAAATCTCTTACTAATTTTTGTGGGGATTCCACTCCACACTCCTACAAAATGTTGTTAATATGTAAAGTAAATGAAAAAAATCATAATGCATAGAAAATTCAACATGTTGCCTATAAGAACAAGTAATGCATGTGTGAATGATCTTCACATAGAAGGGTTTGGACATTTTAAAATAACTTTGACTAATAGAAATATGTGTATATTTTTCAACAAGTTTAGAGTAAAATTGTGTTAGAGTCATATCCAAAAAATGTTTAGGATGTGGGTCACGATTACAAAAAACAACTCTTATTTTCACTACATCTCTAATATTAGGTGATACCCTTGTGTTATCTTTAAAAAATTATAGAATTAAATATTTTAGGGTATTGACTATAGCCTTGTATTTCCATGAGAATCTACCATAGAATGCCCATGAGTCATTTTTACCATCAACATCAAGTCTTTTATGTCTCTCAATTACTTTCATCAATATTTTTCTATGTTTGTGAAAAGCTTAGCTTATTTTTATAATCAATTTTTTATTATTTATTTTAAATAAGTTGTAATAACACGTCATATAGTATTACCATCTTTGGTGTGTTTCTTCAAACCTAATTTATGGTATACATTATGAAAAATTTACACAATTACCTTATTTACATTATCAATATTATATGTTGTTAGTCTTAGGGTGTTCATTATAGGTCTCATATTAAGTAATTTCATCAATGCAACAAAAAATTGACATCTTCAAGTTTCATTTAAATTTTTAAAAGTGATAGTCCCAAATTCTTTTATCTTTTCTTCTTATATGGTGTTCATTATGGTATATTTGATTTATTTGGTGTTTCCATATTAATTTCTTCATTAGTAGGTTCTTCATTCAACAGTGTTCCCATATTGTTTTCTTCATTATAACTTTATCCAATAAGTGTTTCCATATTATTATCATCATTAATATTTTTTCTAATGAATGTTTCCATGTAATTCACATCATCATGCATTCTATCATCATCATGAAAATTAAAAATAGTAAAACTTGAATGTGGACTTGAATTATAATTAGGTATATTATCAAAATTGACAATTGGAATTAAAAAATTTGGTATAGTATCATTATTTTTCTCATCATTATTTTTGACAATCAATTCATTAGGGATAGTAGACTTACCTGCATGAAATTTTTTCATTCACTACCTTTATTTTTCTCTTACCACTTCTAATTCATTCGATGTTTTGTACCTTGAGTTCTTCTACTACTATGAAAGTTTCCACCCATGATTACATAATGTTTGTAACTTTTGATGGTGGGTAGAATAATCCAATTATTATAATAAAAAGTGATTTATGTGATGTACCAAGTGGTGACATCAATTAAATTATTCCAAAATAATTAAGAATAGTACTACCAAATATGTAGTCAACCATGTGAGTAGAAAATGATTTATGTTTTTTATAGTGTGGATAAAATTCTAATCATTTTCAACTAGACCTCTAGTATGAAGAACACAATAGATTAGGAGGTATTACTCTCTAAGTAAAAAAAAGTTTTGCTAGTGTTTTTTTTAATAAATGCAAGAACCAAATACATGGTAATACTAATTATGTTGTATTTAGTGTATGAAAAAAACACCTTAAACACTTACACTATTACCTAAGCCGTAAGCCCTATACCCTATACCTTATACCCTATAATCTAAACCTTAATTCCTAAAACCTATACCCTAATCCCTATACCATATACACTAAACCTTAACCCTGGTCCCTAAATCCTAATCCCTAAAAACCCTAAGTTACATTACTAATAATATATTAAAATATTGAACCAATCACTTGAGTGGTCCAATTAACATCATTTAGACTCATAATTTTAAACTCTAAAACTCAAACCCTAAGTTGTAAACCATAAACCCTAAAATCTATACCCTAAATTGTAGACCCTAAGCCATAAACCATATACTATAAACCCTATGTACCTATACTATAGAACATATACCTTAAACTCTAACCCTAAATCCTAAGCCCTAGCTAAATTATAAATGGTAAAGTTTTCAAACTCTAAACCAATAATTTGAATGATAATTAACATCTTTTAAACTAATAATTTAGTTCAAAATGATTAATTTGTCATAAATTACACCATTAATTTACCTAATTGACTAATTCACTCAATATGTGATGACATGGGGGCTAATCAAACCCAAAAACACATTATCTGCTCTTAAACAAGTTTAAAAAACTCAAATTATGGTCAATTACCTTCACAATTGGACCATGTACCCTAAATTATAAATTTTAATCCTTAAACTCTAAGCACTTTAAATTTTAAGGCCTAAACCCTACACCTTATACCCAAATGTACATCTTAAGCCCAAATCCATAAACCCTAAGCTCTAGAAACCCCAAATCATAAACTCTTGAAACCCTAATCCATAAATTCTAGGTTCACAAGGCTAAATTTATTCCAAATCACATCACTCATTGCCTCAACTAAGTAATTAACACAATCTATGGTGTCTTTGGGGCCTATTGAGACCAAAATCACATTCTTTAGTCATAAATAGGTTTAAAGAGGTTAAATTGGCCCCAATTCCATTTTTGATTAGACATTATGCACCATAAAAAATAAAACATATGCCCAAAAACACATTATGGTCACAAATAGGTTCAATTAGCTCAAATTGTCCTCAATTACCTTCATGATTGGACTCTAAACTCTAAACCTTATCTCACATATAACTTAAAACTCTAATCCCTAAACGCTAAATTTTAAACCCTAAGATAAATGGTTTAGATATTTAATTAACATAATTTACAATAATAATTATGTTTAAAGGGCTCAATTTGGCCTAGATCTCATCACTTATTACCCCAATTGATTGATTTACTCAATCTATGGTGACTTGGGGGCGAATTGAGCCCAAAATCACATTTTATAGTCACAAATAGGTTAAATGAGATTAAAATTTCCCAAATTTCCTTTATGATTATATCTTATTCACCCTAAAACATAAACCCTATTCCCAAAAACATGTTGTGGTCACAAATATGTTCAATAAACTCAAATTGTCTTCAATTGCTTCCATCATTAGACCCTAAACCCTTAACCACATGTTGTATATACCTTAAACCATAAGACCTAAACCCTAAAACCTAAATTTTATACCCTAAAAACCAAATGATTCACCCCTAATTAGAATCCTTGATAATAAAAATTAGGTTCACAAGGCTCAATTTGACCCAAATTACATCATTCATTTCCCCAATTAACTACTTTGATCAATATGTGGTGACCTCGATGCCAGTTAAACCTAAAATAAAAAAATTTAGTCATAAATAGGTTCAAATAGCTCAAATTTTCCCTAATTAAATTTTAAATTAGACCTAATACATCCTAAAACATAAACCTTATACCCAAAAAATACATTGTGGTCATGAATCTAGGTTCAATTAACTCAAATTGTGCTTAGTTGCCTTTGCAATTAGAATCTAAACCCTAAAACCTATCTCATATATACCTAAAAATATAATCACTAAACCATAAACCAAATTATTTATATAAAATTAACATCCGTAATAATAATGTTTAATTAGGTTAATAGGGCTCAATTTGGCCAAATTACATCACTCATTAGCCAAATTGACTAATTTGCTCAATCTATGGTGACATAGGAGCCAATTGAGACCAAAATCTCGTTTTAAATTCACAAATAGGTTAAAAGAGCTCAATTTGGACTACATTTACTTTAATATTAGACATTATATACCCTAAAATATAAACCATGTTCCCTAATCCCTAAAATCTAAGTCCAAAACCCAAACCCATAAATTATAAACTCTTAAAACCCTAATCAAATAATTTTATCCCCAATACAAAAACATTTATTTTATTTCCTATTTCAATATTTATTGTACCTTATACCATAAAACCTAAACCCTATGTACCTTAAGCCATAATCCCTAAAGCCTAAATTGTAAATTCCCTAAACCTTAAACCAATCGATTTAACCCCACTTAACATCCTTTACAGTAATATTTATGTTCATAGGGATCAATTTAGTTCAAATAACATTTTTTATTGGCCCAATTGAGTGAATTACTTAATTCATTATGATTTTAGGAATAATTTTTCCCAAAGTCACATTTTATAGTCATAAATCTATTTAGCTAAGACAATGACATCAAAATTATAATCTCAATTACCTGTTTACATTTTCTTGATGTAAAAAAGTTTAATGTTAATAACTATTTAATATTTTAAGGCCATGCCATAAGATAGTGAAATATATACATGGAATTTACGTATAATATTTTATTTACATAGTAGTTCCACATACATGGTAATTTTATATACACGGTCATTATGCATACATGATAGTTCTACATATGTGTTAATTTCACACACATGGTTATTTAGCTTGAAATTTCAAAGACATGCCTCAAGGATTAGGAATGGCTTGGATTTTTGAGCCTCAAACATGGACATATATCACACACAATTGAATGTATTTTTATTTATAAATAATAAGAAAATGCAACTTCACCCATGCTAGACACTATCCATTTTATCAAAATTTTCCTTAAAAATAGTACTACAACATTGACTAAGTCTCCTCTTTATATATATATATATATATATATATATATATATATATATATATATATATATATATATATATATATATATATATATATATATATATGATATTTTTATATTTTTATTACTTTAAGGTTGTTATTTATATTTATTAAGTATGTTTTTGTAATGTTATATGCCATGATTATTCATTTTCATCTTTGTTTATGTGTGTTTTGATTTGTTGATCCAAACCAGAAAAAAATGTATATGGTTGAAAACTAGAAATAATTATATACACATTAAAAAAAACTAATTTTTGATATTTTTTGAGGTAGATAGAGGAGTGCATAGTTGGTTATACATTTTTTATCATATTTCAAGGTATACTCACTTGTGAAATTAGTAAAAAAAAATATTAATTGATTAATTTAAACAATATAGGTTGCAAACTAGATGATCTTACCTAGCTTTCTACCAAGGGGTTTAAATTAAAAGCAAATGCTGCTAAAAAAATGGTAGGGTGCATAAACAACTATCTAGTATGATTTTTATAAAAAATAGAACTACCTATTTTAATTTCTAATATTTGACCTACTTATACTTAACTATTTAAAAAAATATTAGTTTAAAAACTAGATTCAAAATGCTACAATTCATCTTCCTATAACATATTCAAATTATGAGTGTAGATATCTCAAATAATCAGTATAAGTCAAGGTTTCATGTTTATAAGGAAAAACGTGTCCACTTAAGACCCCCTTTTGGCCCCCAAATCCTTGAACTTACCCAAATGTGGACACTTGTGTCAACCTATGAAGCATTGATGTTACTATTTAGATCAAACATATGTATCCAATATAAAATAACTACTAAATTGGATTCGACCACCTAGATGATTCTAGTTATATGTCTCCTTTACTCTAGTGTATTCATCCCTAGGTCATGGATTTTCTCTCATTATCAAATAGAAAAACCCTAGTTCTTCATTTCATAGTGGATTTGATAAAAATGGGTTAATGGGCACATGGTGTCGATCTAACCTAAATACCCCTCTATTAATGATCCCTGCCTACATAGCTAAGACTCTGAAGAGGGATTTTAAATTATGTATTTATCCCCTACGTGTTGGATTTTGTGTGAATCATGTAATGTGTGATAAAAAGTACAATAATGACCTAGATTTTAAATTGGCAAATGTGGCTCATAAAATTCTCCTTCAATACTTCAAACCTATAAATGTACTATCCCTATGACTGATATGGAAATTAGAGAAAATAAGGAAACTTTTTTTACTTAAGTGCTTGATTAAATGTTTTTTATAGGTTGTATTGTGAGTAGGTAATAAATTTATAGGTGAGGAATGAATGAATATTAACCTTGTATCTATACCAATCCATTTAAATAATATATCACATAAAAACACTTAGACTAACCATAGGAATATGTTTCATTTGTAAATTGGATGAATTTAAGGTACTAGAAACTTGTTTTGGAATAGGATAATTTCATTGAGATAGGTGTTTGACTGAGATGTAAGTGTTAGGGTAGTTGGAAAATAGGTTCAGGTCTAGAACATGTAGTGATGGAAAATAAGTAGGTTTATAACATTCTAGGAACTATAAAAGGTTTGATTCATCAGAATAACATTGGTCAAAATAAGAGATAAGTAATTAGGCACATAGAGATAGTGTATGTTATCCATTTGGCAAAATGTATAACAACTAAAGGTATGTCTATGATATGTATTTTCCAAATGTATAATACTGAGGTGCTATATAATTTACAAATATTGTTTACATTTTCCCCATCTTTAATCTAGTAATGGAATTGATAGTTTAAAGGAAAAGGAATGCATGCCAAGGTATGTATAAAACAAATTGTCTTTTCTTTAATCTAACTTGAGTGATTTGTTGGTGATTGAATTAAAACCAAGTGCTTTAAAATATATAATCATTTCATATAATATTAAAATAAAATTATTAAGATGATTAAAATTGAAAGAGAGCAAGGTTTAGGAGTACACCTATGCATCGATGCAACCATCTTCCCTTTTGACAATTTGACTTGAAAATATATATCATTATGAATCATTATAGCTATGATTAGGACAAATATAAATTTGAAAATTGAATATATCTAGAGAGATTTTGGAGGACAGATGCTCCCAACCTTGGAGAAAAGGTGATTTTCTACCCAACAGTTGAGATTAGCTCAACCATGCAACCTAATCATACTTAAAACTTGGTGAGCATGAGTGAACCAAGTCAAATCACATTATAAATCTGGTGAAGTTGGATGATATAATCAATTCAAACTTATAAAGTTGTAAATATTGAGTGATTTAATTAGATCAACCACACCAAAAAGTGAACCAATTGCTATTGTATATTGGCTCAGTACTATCTATAAAACTCCAACTTGGAGGGTGTTGACAGTCCCTGAAAGCATTTAAAATCTTAAACTAATTTAATTTTGAAATATTAGGCACACATTAAATATTATATGCACTTTAGATATGTCTTATGCTTAAAATGTGTTTAATATTTGTACCAATGTATGAAATTTTTTCAACAAATGAGTATCTAAATCATATAACTGTGAACTTGGCCAATTTGAAATTGTTTAAGTGTGGAGAACATTTTTATAATTTAAAGCTAAGAATTTTTATATGTGTCAATATAGAGGATATGTTTCTAAAAAAAATCCCCATTGTAATCTATCTATGTTGCATATTGAATTATTGTGGAGAACATGTTTTCAAAACATGTCCCCATTATAATCTGAATCTGTGAACTAGTGTAAGTGTGAAGGACATGTTTCCAAAACATGCATCTACTGTATATCTAAATTTGGTGAAGGAATGTGAAATTCATGCCTCTATGGCATGCCCTCACTAATATTTACCCATTTTGAGGTGAGGGAAAGTAGAAACTAGTAGTTACCATACCTCAAAAGGATAAGATAACCATGTAAGCTATGAACATGCCATGTATCATATAGAAGTAACATGTCTAGGTAGACATAACATTGAAGTATAAAGAATATGATCACACCGAGTCCTAAGATACATGATGTAGATCATGTCAACATCTATATAGTAACAATACAATATCAACACGTAATCAATCAAACACACAAGAGCACCAAAATGCAAAATCAAAATATAATGATCCAAGGAGACCTCAAACAAGGGGCATGTTCAAATGCCACATAATCAAAAGGACATGACTTATTAAAATTTCCAAAAATTAAGAAATGACATATTAAAATGTCAACCTATAATAAATAGTAACATATTCCAATGTTAAGGAGACCAACAAAGGTATGGGTGCTTCAAAGAATGGAACATATTAAAATTCTCAAACAAACAAGACAATAATAAGGAAAGACATTCAAATAAGTGCATGAATGAAAGAACAAACAATAAGTAACTATAATAACATAACATTACTCGTCCATGGATCATATGTGTTAGCAAAAAAATTAAGTACATAGCATATCAAGTAAACTATGAAAGATATAAGCATGCAAAAAGGCATTTGTAAGTACATAATCTCAAACATGTTAATGTAACATGATCATAGAATGATTAACCTATGTGTATCATGATAAAATAAGTGGATGCCCCTAATTTACATATGACATGAGTAGAAGAAAGGTCCAACATCTAAAATTCATAAATCATCTACTTATGTATGCTTGTATCACACTCAAAATATGTGTGAAACATGTTTATATAGGAAATTATGGTATGACACCTACCAACATGGAACTAATAACATGTATGCTAATGAGCTAATAAAACATGTAAATGCTAAACATAGTTTTTGACTTTTGGATTTTTTAATCTTTTTTGGTATTTTTAGAATATGTGAAACCAAATAAGTTACCCTATGATCTCATCCAATGGATGAGAATCTTTGAGGAGTGGTACATTTATAAATTTTCATGAATGATATGTGTCATATGTGTGCATAGTTGAGAGGTAAATATATATACTTTTCTTGATGTATTTTTTCATTTTGAACCTTTTATTACTCTATGTTTGATATTTACAACTATTTTTGCTCTAAATTTTTTTTAGGGAATGACATTTGTTGTTTTATTACCTATGATTTAGGAAAGACATTCACAAATGTGAGTGTTTTTCTTAGTTAATGTGGCAATGATATAATCAACACTATTAGTATGACTTTGTATTTCATTCTTAATAAAAAATAACAATATGTATGATGCCCATGCATTCTATTATATGAAAAATAGTATTTGGATTTGTTGATAAGAGGTGGAAGAGGTAATTTGATCACTTTGTCTCAAATAATTTCTCTTAAGATTACACTTGGATTCCCAGTATCCTTTTAGTCACTTTTTCAATCACTTGTTTTATATGTATTATCTTTTAGATTTTCATTTGTATGTGAAACTTTGTTTCATACAAAATTGGTAGTTGAGAATGTAAAAACATGATTAACACTAGCATGTGTTGGATTTTTTAGGTATGTATTGTGATTTTCCAACAATGTGATATTTGAACTTAAATCATTTTTACACTCTTCCATTAAACTTCACATAAGGATGAATCAATATTTTAAGGATTCTCAAGAACAAACCCTAGGTACCTCAAATTGAACATACATACATAAACCATCTACCTTACCACTTGAATGAATGATAACATGGACCTAGTTAGAGGGCTGGTACCTATTGCCCTCCTTAGGGTTAGGATGAAGAGGATCAATACTATTTCCATAAGATTTGTAAAGAGGGCTTGAATTCTTATTTTGTTTTGAAATCCTCTCATTATATTGATCAAGTTGGTTACACCTTTTAATTTATTTCATTAGACATGAAACATAAATAGTAATAACTACCATGATGTACTGTACAATAAATTTTAAGAGACATACATATTAAACATGTTTGTATAAAAGGATAAATTCTTATTTTAAAATTTTGAACACTTTGAAATAAGAATTCAGAAAATAGTAATTCAAGAAACCCTAAGTCAACTAGGGTTTTGAGACCAAAGGTTAGGGTCACCACAATGTGCCAAATGATGGAAAAAAATATAAAGTGATCTATTGAGAATGTTTGAGATCTAAAACAAGATTTTTATGAAAATATGAAATGAGACAAAACTAAAAAAATAGGGAATTAAAAGTACAATGTATAGTCTTTAGATTTAAATTTAATAAAAATAGTAAAATGCTCCATTCACAAAATCCATAAAATATTTTGGTAAAAATATATATATTTTTTCTATATCAGAATATATATGAAAAACCTTTAAGGAATTTTTAAATTAACCTATTTGGAGGTAAAAATATGTCAATCAAGGAAGGATCAACTTGCAAGTGTAGGCACATGAAGAAATCCTTGTAACTAGAGGAGGGTAAAATGCTAAAGTAAAGTTTAAGATCTAAAAATCCATCACAACAAGATAACACCCTAGGATTTTGGAATCTCTAGATCCAAAAAAATTCTTTGCATTCATCATAGGTTGGGTTTATTAAATGTTTAACCTTAAATATCTAGATGTTGGAAATCTAGTATTAAATGGGTAGAGATATCCTAGAGCACAAAGATGGTATACTATCTCTAAATTAGGGTAATTATTTGTGAAAATAATATAAACACATACTCTATTTATTATGTTGAGATATGATATAAATATAAAATATAATTGTGTTAGATATTATAATGATAATAAAAACAAAATACTTGGTTTTTATGCTAATACAAATCTAGGTCTAGTTTAAGCAAAAAGTAAACTAGATATGGACTCTAGATCAGTTGCCTAATTATATAAATTATAATTATATGGTTGTAGAAACTTGTGTCAACCTATGAGGGTTACGTCAATGGTACTATCTAGATTAAATGTAAGTGTCTAGTATAAAATACCTACTAAATTTGGATATGACCACCTAGATGCTATTAGGTTTTTTGTCACCTCTACTTTGGTGCATTCATATCTGGGTCATATATTATCACTCCTTGTTAAATATTAAAACCCTAGTTATTCATATAAATCATTTTTATGAGGTAAATGGGTTAGTGATAAAATGGTGTCGAGATACCCCAAAGATCCCTATGCCAATGAGTGATGCTTACATAGCCAATATTAAAAATAGGGATTTAGACTTATGTAGTTATCCCCTATATTTTGGCTTATATGTGAATCATGTAATGTTTGATATGTAAGTACAAAAATGGCCTAGCTTATAACTTGGAAAATGTGGCTCCTATAATCCTCCTTTAGTACTTTAGATATGTAAATGTATTTTCCCTATGACTGATATGAAAATAGGATAAAATAGGGAAGTTTTGATCACTTGAGTGCTTGATTGAATGATTTTGATAGGTTTCCTTGTGAGTAGGTAATAAGTTTATAAGTGAAAAATTAATGAGGATTGATCTTATATTTATACCAATCCTTTTAGAGAATATTTCACATAAAAGCACTTAGGCCAACCATAGGGATACATTTCATTTGTAACTTAGATGAATTTATGTCACTAGACACTTGCATTGGAATATGACACTTACTTTAACATAGGCATATGACTAGGATGCAAGTGTTCAGATAGTTAAAAAATAGGTGTAGGTCTAGAACTTTTAGAGATGGAAGATAAGCAAATTTATAACATTCTAGGAAAGATATAATGTTTGAGTAAAAAAAAAGATTGGATGGACTAAGAGATAAGAAATTAGGAACAAATAGATAGTGTATGCGAGTCTTTTAGAAATGATAAAAGGCCTAAAATTTGAAGGTAAATCCATGCTATCTATTTGCCAAGTATACAAGACTAATGTGATATCTAACTCAGAAATAGGGTGTACACAAGATTATTTTAAATCATGGAGTTGATTGGCATAATCATATTGTTTGCACTCCATGGGCATATCACACGTGTTTATACATGAAAAAAGTCCAAAAATTACTATTTTATTTATGGAATAGAAGCAATGATCCCTCTAAAAATATGAATAGATTCTTTACATGTGTCATTGAAGGAAATTTTCAAAGATAATGAATATCGATAAAAGTGTCTACATCAATTATAAATGATTGATAGAAACATATACAAGCTCTCAAACATTTAAAATTTTATCAAGTAAACATGAAAATAGTATATGAAAATAAAGTTCATGATATGTAATTTCACATTGGTGACCTTGTCCTCAAATAAAATCAAAATAATACCAATCCTAATAAGGAGAACAAAGGGGAATTCAAGCTAAATTGGTTGAGATTTGTTGGACATAATTTTTTATATATAGTCAATTTGGAAAAAGTTATAATAGTAATAAAATGACAAGTGATTTACAGGAAATCTCCATCATCTCAAAAGGGGGGCATCATAATGGTATTTTAAAAGAAATATTTATTTAGAAATGATAGTTTACAATGTGTAAAAATAAAAAAATTCACATTATGGGTGCATTCAACTTGCTTATATACTCCACTCGTGTAGTTACTTGATCACAAACACAATTGTACAAAGACATTTACAAGGATTCAAATAATTTTCAAAATATCGCATTTGGAGCTCTATACAATATAGGGGAATGATATACATTCATGACCAAGCTAATACTTTGAAAAAAATAAGATTTTAATTTTTTCAATAATCAAGTATCAAGTTTAAAGAATTTACAATTGAAATTTAGATCCATTTATAGAATTGTGATTCATATTTTTCAAGTGAACCATGTTTAAACTCGATGACACTCCACATATTGGTTAAAATTTAATGAACCATGTACTTGTTCCCACATCTTCTCTTTTAGTTTATAAATTGGGTCGCATGAGAGCTCAGTGACACTTAATATTTTGGTTTCAATTTGGCAAACCACTTTTTTGGTTCCCATCTCTTCACAATTTATAAATTATTCTATAATTATTGGATAATATATATTTATAACTCAAGCATCTACACTAATTATTCAAATTTAAACTTGATCAGTCTCAATTCATCACTTCGCCACATGCCTCAACAAGGGTGAATGCACATCTATATGATAAAGACAAAGCATGTATACAAACTCAAGTATCACATTTACTTTAATCTATTAATTCAATAAACACTATAATAAAAGGGGGAAATTGTAGACACTAAAATTTAATCAATAAATGCTTGACATTGTTGGTCATTGACCTCTTTTACATTGCCTAGCTAACTCTCCTTACTGATAACCATTTATTTATGTGAAAGAATTCAAAGTATTGAAATTAATGAGAACATATTATATACTTCCATAATTTATTAATATTCATCCCTAATTATAATACACTTCATTTTCATTATATTTTAATAAGCCTCTATCCATTATCGACAAGTGTGCACTAGGAAGACATGGACACATTGCACACCTGTTCACTAGTGTAATCTTGTCTCTCACACTCTAATGACTATTTTTTATAAATAAACTTTATAATTACTTACCTTTATCTTTAAAATAAAATTTTGAGAGCATATATCTATTTATAAAATATGGTTACTGTAATTATGTTACAATAATATTTTCGTTGGCCAAGTTAATATTATTTTCTTACAGGTTGAAGCCATCCTTTGTCAAGCATTCTAATAATTATATTTGCATTAATATTATCTAACAAAAAGGGATAAATAAATTTTCCTAAGGCTCATTTATATGATGTATAAAATAATCAATCAATAAGGGGTTTTCTAAGGATAACTCGGCCATATCCCACTTATCCACTTTTTCCCCTAGGCATTTGATCTTATTTATGTCCTTGTGTAGGATAGGGTTTTAATTCTATATGTGATCTACACATCCAAATAGGATTCAAATAAAATTATATAATATTTTAAAATATGTGAACCAATATATAATTTTAAATTTAGCTCAAAGTCATCATAGATAGGGTTGCACTAGCAAACAATGATGCACTATGACATTGTTTAGATACTCCACACTTATTCCAAACTATAAAGAGTCAATATTTTCAATTAGCACTATGTTTTTAAGAATTTTATTTGTACTTTCATATAGTCACAATTAATAAATGATTAATAAAATTTGAATAAATCAACTTGTAAGGGCATCTCTCTAACCCTAAACTAATTGCCATTTTTATCAACTTAAAACTTCTATAAATTATGTATATCACTATATTTTTACATTAGGTTGTCTTTTTTTTTCCTATATAAAATTTAAAGTTTACATTAATATAAAGTTAATTTTAATTCAATAATTAATTCTAAGGGTAAACAAGGCCCCTGACATGATTTTATGTAGATCTAGCCACTTATTCTCCACTACACAAGGTGAAGAACAATGTTGGGGATTCCAATTTTGTGATCATATCCATGAGTTTATTTCTGCACCTAGACCAAAATGAGGGTGTACCTCTAAGCATTGATCCAAAATGGATGAGTTGTTATGAAATATTTGTATTAGGAAGTGTGTTAGATGTTGACATAGGTCTAAATCATGATTGGAAAGTTATCCTTGATTTTTTTTTCAAATACTACGTATGTTTCTGAACTTTTATGGAACATCATTATGTTTAACAAAAACTAGTGAAATCTTGGATGGATTCCAAATCAATTGTCATGATACATAAGTAAGTTCATAACATATCAATGCAACTAGAATTTTATAGTATGGGGCTATTGGTGCATGGAAATTCATGTTGGAGAAAGAGAAGGGAATAACATAAAAAATAAACCCTCTACATTATATTCATTGATGGGTGAATTTATAATATTTTACCAATTGATTATTGATGGAAGGCTACTATTTACATTGTTTACATAATTTGTTATTTGGTATACATATTTTCATGTATTTATAAGAGATGATAAAAAATATGATGTTTGATGATCTTGTAAATTTATAGGTGCATTCATGTCCCCATCCATATCTATATTGTTGATTTGCATGTCTATAATCTCCAAATTAATATGAAAAAGGTTAGAGAAGGTATCAATAGGCTTAGATGGTAGTGCATCAAGAACATTATTTTCAAGATTTATGTCTTTATAATAGGGGTCATTTCCCATTTTCTATTATAATACATGCATGACATATTATATACTTACAAAAAAAATTATATGGTTTGTTTTTTAGGCCAATTATTCTTAACATTAATATGTCTAGATCTTTGACCTAATGCAGTAGGTACTTAACAATGGAAGATATATCTTGGGGAAAGTTAATAGTGTAGGATATGTATTTTTATTTCCCACCATTTACATGACTTACTTGTAATATTATATTAACTTGTGTGATGAGAATTTCTTAAACTTGAGTGAGATTAGATAATATTTCAAGTTATATATTGAGTTCCATGTTATTAAAAGTAGAGAAACACTAATTATTTCTCTTTGCAATGCATTTGAAACAAGTATGTTTATAATGGGAATTACTTATTTGAATTCTTAGATATAATTACATGAAAATGAAGCATGCACATGTTGAGGAAAGACCATCTATTCTTTCAAAAACTGTTTTGTGGGGTTACTCAATAATAGGATCATGGAGTGAATGATTGATATAAATCCTTTTATAGACTTGCTTATGGAGTTGCTTAATAGTAGGATCACAGATTGGGGGGTTGATATTTATTTTTCATGTATGATAATTAAGAAGACCATCTTCATTTATTTGATCCCTATTTAATGTATAATTCAACCAAGCTCTTTTTATTTTCTTCTTGATTTTCCATGAATCATTTCAATGACAATGAAGGAAAATTTAAAAACATTATATAGAGTCCAATATTGGATGCTAATTTTTTTTATGTTTTATATAGAGTCCAATATTTTTCATATGGAAATAATTCATTATGTAAATAATCAACTATTTTGAAGTGAATAATAACATTGCAATTACACAACAAGTGTGAAATAAAAAATGTAGAGTGTGTGCAAGTAGTATATGAAAACAAGGTTGTTTATATGGATATCAACATGAAAGTGATACGAGTATAGGTTAACAACATTGAAGGTGTAAATTTGAAATCATAGGTAAAATTGAAATCATAGTTTTGAAACATTTTATGAAAAAATAACATAATGAAAGTGATTATTTTATCTACAAAATGCATGTATGTAAACACATACAAGTTACAATTATTTGGCATTTATAAGTACATATATGTAATAAATTATTTGAGTTGGTTATAATGTTTACTAGATTATATAGATAGTTTTTTTCTATTTCCTAGTTTTTCCTTTTGTAAATTTATCCCACATTGGTTAGTTTGACTTACTTCTTGTTTGTCCTTGCCTATATATGTAAGGCTTCTCATTTGTAACAAATAGAAGTTATTTTATGGATATTATATGATATTGCCTTTTTCTTTAAATATCCTACTTTAAAATCTCACAACTCTTATTGTGATGCCTTTTTTATTAGTGCTTCAAATCTTGGGCTTGGAATGATATTGTTGTTGTTCCTTTCATGGTATTAGAGTTGGAGGTGTTGCAGCCATCCATTTGCAAGTTTTTTGCTGCAAGAGTTTGTCCATTTATCAAAATTTATTATTGGAAAAGTGAAGGTATATTGTATGGATATTAGATATAATTATCTTTGTCCATTTATTAGGCCATGCAGATCTTATGCTTTACCATTAGGTACTTATTTTTCAAGACCCATGTTTAAGTTTGTTTTGGAATATTTTTAAGAAATTTGTGCATTTTTTTAGGCCATACATGCATCAAAATATAGATATTAAAGAATATGGGAATATATATATGAGTTTTATTAACTATACAATTTATTTTAATGTTTAGATATCAAGTCGTACAACCTTCCTACTAAAAAACTTGCTCATTGGTTTATTAGTGGATAACTACCATCATGTCAGTTTTATCTCACAATAGTTGGTACAGATCATATTTTTCATATCTAAAACTTTTTTTAGTTAGATACAGTCCCAAAATTTCATACCATAAAATTTAGATGCATTTTTGATCAAGTTGTACAACTCTTTTAGTAGTTCATCTAGATAACTAGTCAAATTTATTTTGATTTGAGGCCATACAATTTAGGATATTAGATATTATTATTGGAGAGGATATTATTTTAGGCCTACTATTATAATATAATAGGTAGGACCCATTTCATCAATATGTACCACATTTTGAGATGTCATAGTATGACACATTCAACCAATTTTTTGGATCTTGCAAAGAATCTTCCTAAGTTGGCTTTCCCCCATTTTGACAACCTATGCTTGGTTTATGCCAAATAAATTGCTAGAAATATTGTTTTTAATATTTATTTATAGATTCATGAAGTGGTGAATAATTTTTTGGTCCTAGTGAATTTAATTTTGTGCTATGTTTACTTATTTGACCCATTTTAATGATGAAGAAACTTGTATAGACTATAAATTTTGAACAACGGCTCAAAATTTTGTGTATGTTTTTTTATTTGACATCCTTTGGGTTCATTTATATTGTAAAAACTCACTAAATTATAATGTTACAAATTTTGGGGGAGGGGGGTGGGGGTTTATACTTTTTTAAGGTGTTCATTAATTTCATCGAGAGACGTTAAATTATCATAGGGCATTTCTATTTTTGAGAGGGTTATTATTCTTAACTTTCTCCTTATTTTTTGACAATGGATTCCTAATTATTTGAGACCCTCAACACCTCAAACTACATTTTTTAGAAGATCAAAATGCAGATACACTTATAACTAAAAGGCATGTGGAGAGTTATGCTTGGTGACATTCCACAATTTACAAATGAGGAAGATCTTGCTTGGATTGCATCTATGTAAGATTAAGCTCTTTATTTGATTTGACTCTTTGTTTCATATAGTTTAAAATGCTATGTCACATGTGCCACATCACCAAAGGAATCTTGGGATGCTATTGTAGCCTTATTTGAGAAGGTTACTTAGTCTTATGAGTCTTTTATACCCTCTTTTACTCCACCTCCTTCTCCTCATGTTAGCAAGGATTTATATTTTTATTATGAAACTAATGTTGTTAAAGATTTGAGTCTTTAGAGTGACATGGGTGAGGCACTATTGGCACTTCCTTCTTCTCCTCCTAGTGAGGATTCACTCTTTACTAGTGACATGAATCAATATTCATCTTTATTTTGTGAGGATAAAATTCTTGATGGTGATCTAGATGAGGTACTCTTACCGCCTACACCTCTCACTAATCAAACTTATTCTATTGTTAATGATTACTTTTATTTTCATGATGGTTTTCTTGAGGTACTTATTACTCTTCATATAGTTTGTATTGCTTCTATTGATTTCATTAATCGAGAGAACATGATTCTTGAGGATGTGGCACCTTCACCATCACTTTTGAAGATCATGGATGAGACACCATCATGACGTCTTTAGGATGAATTTTATTATGAAAAATTTGTTGTTACTTCGTCACCTACTCCTATTTTTTGTGAGGATATATGTTTTGATGGTGATTTTCATGAGGAGCCTATTATTGTTGCACATTTTGATTTGGATCTTGTTGATAATATTGATACTACATTTGCTGCTTGTCCCAATTTGGATCTACCTACTTATGTGCTTGATTCCTTTGAGAAACATACTCTTGGATTTAGATCTTGCATACTTCACTCTATGGGCTACACTCATGGTGGTATTAGCATATTATTATAGGATATTGTATCTGATATTGGCATCTATAATTCTAGAGGTGATGTGTTTTTTGGGACATATTATTCATATCAATTAAGAGGAAGGTACATTAAAAGGAAGAACATTTTATTTTTGGTATTATCTCACCTCCTATGTAGATGGTTCCTTACATCCTTTCCATCCATGCAAGATATATATTACTAATCTTTTTGTGGGGTGAAGGAAGTTGTCCTTATGAGGGATTTCACATGAAGTCCTTCCTTCCTTAATTTTCTTATTTTCTCTCTTTTACATCTTTTGCAGGGGGCGGGTGGGGGAACAAGGGGTAGAGGTGAGTTTTGTTCCTATAGGTTTTATTCCTTTCCCCATTTTATGGATATATATTTTATAGGAGTACCTTATTAGACATTGTTGCTGGGACTCATACTATGGATATGCCACTTTATTTTTGGTCTATTTTTAGCCCCTATATTCATTTGAGTGGGGGCGGGGGAGGTATGTGTAGGTGTTAGAGTTAGTTTTCATGTTTACTAGATTCTAAAGATAGTTTTTATCTATTTCCTAGTTTGTCCTTTTGTGTATTTATCCCACATTGGTTAGTTTGACTTACTTCTTATTTGTCCTTGCCTATATATGCAAGGATTCTCATTCGTAACATATATAAGTTATTTTATGGATATTATATGATATTTATTTTTCTTTGCATATCATATTCAAAATTCCTACAACTCTTCTTGTGATGATTTTGTTTTTAATTCTTCACATCTTAGGCTTGGAATGATCTTTTTGATGTTTATTTCATAAATTACATCAAATGCATTAAGTAAATTTTCATCTTATGGTGTAGATTAATATTTAATTATATTAATTAAGGTACATGATAAATGTTCATTGACACTGTAAACCTTTAGTTTTATTTCCAATGTGAAATGATACTTGTAAAAAAGTACTATTTTGGCAATTTCCCAAACCTCATCAGGTGATGATGATATATTTTGTAAATCATGTGTTGAGATACCCATAGTTGAATTAAAAACATCTTCAAATGTTATGGTTTGTGTTATACCTATGGTGTCTTCTAATATTTAATTTAATGAATATTTATATTCACATTATTATACATCAAGTTACATTTTTTATAATGCAAAAAATCAATAACCTTCTGAATAATTTTTTTACACTATCTATTGTTAATTGCATCAATGTAATCAATATTACATTAAATTATCATTTTAATTTGAATGAATGTTGCTTCTAATTTAGCTAGAATTGATTTATCCTTGAATTCTAGATTTTTGTAATTTTTTTTTTGAATAATACTTATACTTAGTGAAGATGTTGGCACATTCATATCATATTTTTCATACCATATACTCATTTGATGTGGTTCAAGTATATTTTAATTGATGACTAATTTTATATTTGAAGTGTTCCCTAATTTTTTTCATTATACTATTAAATATTGCCTTTTTTGATTGGAATAATTAGAACCAATAATGTTTTTGATGCACAAAAATCAACTATAAGTATCCCATATTCATCATAAAAGACTCCCCAAAGGGATACATTGATATTATATTTGGTTTTGTATTATAGTATCAACATTATTTTCATATTGAAGTTCTATTTGGATCTTTGAAAATGGTTGATGGGTGTCGCTATTCCCTTCATTTAATCAACTTTTTGTTGATGTCATATTTAACCAGGGTTGTGTCTAAAGCTATATGCAACAAGAAGAATCTTAGTGATTTAGTAATTGATTGTAGGTATTTGTATTTTTATTTTGTTTTGGGGGATTTTTAATGTCTTAAGGATTTCTTGGTTAAAACCTTATTGGAATCACACTATGAAAATCTATTAGAAGTAAACACACATTGCAGAAATGAATTTGCTAGAAGTAAACACACTTTTGTAAAATGAAATAGATTGTTGGAAATCAACACACTTTTGAATAATGGAATATACTGATAGAAATAAACACACTTTTGCAAAATGAAATAGATTTATAGAAATAAAAACACTTTTACAAAATGCTTGGAAAATGATTGCAAAGAAATGAGAATTTAATCTAGAACAACCTCAGGGACAAATCTACAACAAATTTTAAATTTAAGGAGTTGGAATCATTTATAAATTTAATAGAGCTACCTATTTGATTTTGAGAACAAAATATAAATACCGACCAAAAATGAAGATCCTAGTTCTTGGAGGAGTGGGTCCTTTCTCTGCCTAAAAATAAGACTGAACAACTTAATTCTCTCTCAAAACAAAAATGGCTATTTCATTAATAAAATGTTCTATATTACAACCCTATATTTTTCAATTATTTTTCTCTTCTTTTCCTAAATTCCTAGGTCTGTATATATATTCTTCTTCTTGTGGTGCATTAATGGTTGTAACTATTTCATGGATACAATGGAACTGAATCATGCCCAGAATAGATGTTGAATTAAGACGTGGCTGGCTATCCAGCTATGTGATAAATGTCTTGGATCTAAAAGTATGGAAATCAAAAGTCTACTCCTAATTAATGGGATCATTGATTTGAGAGATCATCAACCATTTGGAATAGATATTTATCAATTTCATATCTAACCATGAAAGTTCTAGAACTTATCTGTAGGAGTAGTAGAACTAATTCAGATAATTCTAGAGCTAAATATAGAGTTCTAGAACTAAGTCCAAAAATGTGAAAACTTGAAATAGCATGGTGGGGTTCCAAAACTAAGTTGTATTGATTCTAATGCTTCCAAAAACATGCAATCTACTTCATATTTGTTCTTCAGCCTAATGATGACCTATTTTATTACAAAACTTGAATTTTACAAAACACTTGTTAGGAATTATAGAGATTTTTAAATGTTAGAATCACAATCAATAAAAGATGGATAATTTCATCCTAACTCATATCAGATCAAAATAAAATTCACAAAATGCAATCAAACTTAATAGAGAGAGAGAGAGTAAGATGAGGTCATTTATTATACATTTAACAGGCAAATCTTGGCCTCATCATTTCCCCCATACTTACTTGTTTGTAAGTCCCTTTACAAATGTTACTCTTTAAATTTGAGATTTTATATTCTACATTCCATTTGATTGCTTAGATCAAATGGCTAGAACTGAATATCCTAATGCTTTCATTCAAAGGTACTATACCCTGCTCCTTCTACTTTTCTTTTCCATTCTTCAAATTGAGTGGGATCTTGAAGTTATCTATTTTGCCAAGGAGATATGGGGGTGAGAAGTAGAGGTGGCCTTGTATGCATGCCTATCCATATGCATAGGGGAGTTTTATTGATCTGAGGAATTATTGTGCATAAAGCTTTTACCCTTTCTAGACTCCAAATAAAATTTGAAGGGGATATTACTTCCCTTCTTTTCAATGCCACTAGGAGAAATTACCATCTTTTTAAACATGCATCATAGATATTATCAAAATTTTCCTTTTCACAAGAGGTGAAGGCATTAATTTTTTTTTGTAAATTGAAAAGATAAGGTTCCTTAAACTTGTCATTAAATGCATGTGATTGGAAATGTGTAGCAAATGCGAATGGGCTACCATAATGAATTCTCATATAGAGACCAGATGAACTAGCCTTTAACAAATGCTCTGACTCCCTTTCTTTCCATGCAATGTGATTTTGAAGAATAGAGACAAATGTGTTAAGCTAGCTTTTCCCTACATACAAATTAATCATAAAACCTAAATTTGTTTCTAGTATGAAATTGCAGAGGTAAAATTCATAGAGAATATTTTTCTATTCTGCATTAGCTAAGGAGTAGGCTACTGAGAAATTAGATTCATATTTTATTTCATGTGGAAGGCCACATGCTATCCTTGCCAACTACCAGTGAATGAATTATTTCTCTAAAAACATGTTATATGCAGGAGAAGGTCTTCTACATGTAAGCAATTTCTCACTCATCATGCAAACTATTTTTATTTTCACAAGATATTTATATTTATCATTTTCCTCCTTATAAATTTTTTCTCCCCATTCCTTCCTTGCTTTCTTTTCTTCATCCATTTTGCTTTTCAAGTCTTTATTGGATGCCTTGATTACACTAAGTTCTCTACATGTATCATCCCATAATTGCTTGAGTGGTAGATAAGTCAATTCATTCAGTGCAGAGACTATTGACACAGTGGTCTGTCTCTTAGAAATTGTACATTTTTCCTCATTCTCCATCAATTGCACTTTAATCTTTGCTAATTCCTCAGTCTTGGCTATGAACTAGTTTGTTAGTTCTTCAAGGAGCATTTCTTTCTATTCTAATTTGAGTTTGAGGAAATTTAATTCCTCATCCTTATCCTTGATAATTAGCTCTAATCTAGACAAAATTAGAGCCTATTTAATCTACTAAAGTTGTTCTTTTTTCTAAAATTTCTTGAGGAGTTAAGCATTCTTCTTCCACCATAGGGGATTTCCCTTTACTTTTCCAAGATGCCTATTCATCTTCTACATGTGATGGTGTTTCTATCTCACCCATTTCTTGGAAAACTTTCTCCTCAAATCTTTCATCTTCTTTTTCCTTTTTTGTTTGGCTTGGTCTAGGAGGAGTCATGGCCATGCTACCCAAAATATTAGTAGCTTTAGTTTCTAGCCTTTCTTGTTCTTTCATCTCCTCTAGAATTTTGTTAGACCTTTTATGATGTCTCCTTTCTTGAGGAGCCTAAAAATCTATAGACATGGGTCTCCTCTTAGAGATTCTTCTAATGTTCACCTTTGCTCAGTCCTAGGTGAAATGTCACTATCAGAGACAGGTATTAGTTCTTCTATAGCTTCTGTAGAAGAAGGAATTTCTTGAGAAGGCACAGTAGGGTCTATAATTTTAGCTCTTCTTCTAGATCTTCTTCTTTTTGGTATTTCCTCTTCCTCTAGTTCTTTCTTTTCCTCAGTAGTGGTATCAATTTTGAAATGAACTGAAGGGGTAGGAAGATTTGTTATTGTTCTTCTGAAAATACCAGGGTTCTGCCCAAATTTGCCAAGAAAAATTTCTCACATTTCTTCCCCATTTTTCTTTGAAAGGAAATGGTGCTACCATACTAAATGCACTAACCCATGATGTCTAATTATTTCTACACCCCAAGAATACCTCTAGGCCATTGCATGGATGGAATAAAAAAGAAACCATGGAAGGCTTACTATATATTCTGGTTTGTTGGCTCCATATCTAAGGTGTATGAGGATTTTCAGGACTTCTTTTCCTACTATCTGAAATTGTCCATCACAAGTTAAATACTTAATAATATAAAATTCTACTCTATCAAAGGGTTTGGGAAAACTAGCCCTTTTGACTCGTATGATGATTTTATTTATGTTGTAAATATACTAGGGTTCAACTTCCCCCTCTTTTAGTAGGGTTTCAACCAGGTCTTTTAATGTCCCCTTGATAGGGTTTGGGACATGCACTATTGGTATTTTAGATATCTCACTTATTACATTCACAAAAAAAGAATGAAAAACATCCTAATCTTTGTCCTTGTTTGCTCTAAATTGATAAAAAATTCTCTTACCAATTCAACATTATATTTGGAAAATTTTCTCAAAAACTCTAGCCATCCTGCCTATTGAAAGATAGTTGCTACTTCTTCATCTGCAAGGAGCTAAGTATCATCCTCTGGTTCTAACTTGTTTTCAATCCCCATGATTCATTCTTTTTTAATTTTTTTGGGTGAACATTTTGTCACTAGCTAACTGATGAGCAAAATAGGTCTCTTCAACCATAACATAGGTAGATTGGTCAGCCAAATGTGCAGGTTTACCACATCAAAGGTGGACAAATATCTCCTCTCATCAAGGGGAGGTTCCTTATAAATATGAGGAGCTATATACTATATATATAAGCAAAAAATAACACTCAAGGGTAGGACTACACCATCCATCTCTCTTTTTTCAGAGATGATGTTCACAAATAAAAGAGAAATCTTGGTGATAATACTGAAGGCACTTATCTTCTTTCAGAAGTGGTCTTGTAGCAGAGCGCATGAGTTCTTTCTAGTGGTTAACCAATAGGTAACAAGGGCACAGTAACCAATAGAATGAGGTGCAACACAAAGTCTCCACCTCAACTTCCTAAAGAGTGATATATGAAGGATAATGGGGGCATAAAGTCATCCTAAGATCCTTTACACAGAAAGAAACTAAAAACACACTAAAGATAACTGTGATAGCACAAAGTCTTTCATTAATTAGCTTCAGGACACCTTCCTGATTACTTCCACTAGTTCTGCTTGTTAAACTAAATAAACAAGAATGCTCTTAGAAAATGGACATAAGAATAATTTCCTAAAATAACACAAGCTATAAAAACACAAAGTCTAAAAGTAACTTGCTTTCTCATTCAGATAAAGAAATATGATCAACAATCTAAGCTCCAAGTCTCAGTAATCACCTTTCAATTTGGGCAAAGTTTTGCTTCCATAATGGAAAGATTCCCCTAAAATAACACAAGAGATTACAATATAAATCAATCAAGAAAGGCTTGGCACTTTGTTCTATGGAACAACCCATGTTGTAATCAATGCCTTGAAAGCATTTTTAGTTATGTCAAGGGGCCATGCTTAGAATAGTGCATTGACCTTAACCGTAGCATGCCAATTCATCTCATATGTCTCCTCCAAAGTATAGGCCACCTAGTCCTTTCCCTCTTATTTGTGCAACTATACACTTTGCCTTTACTTCATGGAAGCAAAATAGGCCATGTCCTTGATTTCATGTGCTCAAATGACTACTTGGTGGACTATTTCCCTACCAAAAATAACTCTCTTATAGATATTTCAGTATCTTCTATAGCCTTTTCTTCTTTCCTACTATAATTAAAGCTCTTAGGCCTACTTGGTGGACTATTTCCCTACCAAAAATAACTCTCTTATAGATATTTCAATATCTTCTATAGCCTTTTCTTCTTTCCTACTATAATTAAAGCTCTTAGGCTATCTTCTTTTAGCTGGTCACTTGGTTCATCCTTCAAGATCTACACTATATTTGAAAATTAACAGATATTATATTACCTTAAATATGACATCCATAAGGATGTCAATGGTTGCTGGTTGTTCAAATCATATTAAACCATGAACTTTTAAACCTTTGAAAGTTCATTGGTTCAACAGTTCAGGTGGTCTTTATCAATTATTTGGTTCCATCGCTTCCCTGGTTTAATCACTTTCTTTCTCTTTGGTTGAACCATCCCTTTGAACTAGTCTCTGGAATCTTTCACTTCCTTCCTTTGCTTGGTGATTTCTTTAAAACTTCAAACCTTTAAACCTTTGAACCATTTTGGTTCAAGGTTCAACAGTTTAATCTCTTTCTCAGAATCCTTTGTTTTCACTAAGTCTTTTAAAGCCTTGAAATTTCTTTGACTTTATGTCTTTAGAACAAACCAAAGGGAAGGTATCCCTTTAGGTCTTTGAGAAAGGTCCATTTTTTGGGTGCAGAGAGCCCCTTGCAAGGGTACTTGCCCTTCAAGATTCTTTGGGTGGCCTTTCCCTTCAAATCCTTTAGACAAAATGTTTGAAGGAATTCCTTCGGACATTTTATCCAAAGGAAATCTTCCCTTGCCTTAGTTGCTTTTCCATCGGGCTTTTCATCATTCCTTTAGATAATTTTTTTGAAGGATTTGCCTTTGTGAAATTATTCAACAAAAAATCTTTTTGAAGAAATTCTTTTGGTTCCTTTACTTGGTAATTTCTTTAGATAAAAAGTTTGAAGGAAACCTTACCCTTTCAGCCTTCCTTTGATCTTTGAGCAAATGTTCCTTGCCCTCCACAAGGGCACCTACCTTTTGTTCACTACCCTCTACAAGGGCACTCCTTTGAACTATTTTATTGAATTGACTGATTGAACCAACATTGGTTCAACAGCTCAATGGTTCAATCTTTTGTTCTGCTCATTCAATTGACTGCTTGAACCAATCTCTTTGAACCAACCATGTTGAACCTTTTAACCTTTGAACCTTTTTGGTTCAAGGTTCAATGGTTCAATCTTCCTTCTTTTCGCTAAGTCTTTTAAAGATATTGAACTTGCTAAAGTGGTTGAACTTTGAACTTTTGCAGAAGTGCTTAACTCTTTAAGCTTACTGACATTGTTGAACCTTTGAACCTATTGAACCTTTGAACCTTTTGGAAGTAGGGTTAAATGGTTCAATGGTTCAATCCTTTATTTGAATCTTGTCAATGAACATTTTTGGTTGAATCAAGGTGTTGAACCAATCTTGAAAATGCCTAAGTGTTAGAAACTTTTTCTTTTGTAAGAATTCACCCGTTGAAGCCATTAAGCATATTGAACCTACTAGTCCCTTAACTAAAAAAGCTTGAATAATGAAGAATTTGAATCTTAGAACAAATTTAGAGAAGGGAAGAGATAATTTTGGCTTGCAAAACTAAAATAGTTCATATGTTGTCCCAAAAATGAGTGACATATTTTAAGAACAATAGTTGGCTCCAGTTGGGGAACTTCTTTCAGTTGAAAACTTGGAATAGCTGAGGGGAGTAGAAACCAAAATCTCCAATGCCTTTAAGTATGCCATTGGGATATGGAGTCATGCTACCCAAAAAATAAAGGCACCAAAAATGAAAAAAAAGGCACAAAATAGAACTAAAGACTATACAAATATACATATGTACAGATGATCTTATTTGATACTTCAAGAATTGAAGTGCTTCAGATGGTGCCCATTGTGAGGTAGAGAAAAGGGTGTGCCATCTTGATACTTCAACAAGAAACTTTTTCACCATTGAGCTGATGCATAGTAAAAAGGCCCCTCCAAAGGGAGTCAAATTTCCCATGCATTCCCTTTGGTTCTCTTCTCTTGTCCCACAATAGGAGTTGATCTCCAATCTAGAAATCATGGTTTTTTACTTTCTAGTTAGAGAGCTTCTTCACCAAACTTTGATGTACAACAATTTAGTCCACCACCATAGTTCACTACTCATACATCTTAGTCAAGCACATGATCCTCTTATCGATGGAGCTTTCATATGTTTGATCTTTGACTACCTTAGCTAATTTCAATGCTAGCAATTCTAGGGTGATTGATATCTTAGCATTGAGACCATAAAGGAGTTGGAAAGGTGACATACCAATTGCCCTCTTGGGTGTAATTTTGTCTACCCATAAAGCATCAACAAATGCTTTATGCCATGTTCATTAGTTGTCATCTACTAGCTTCTTATTGATAGTCACCAGGTTCTTGTTGCTTGATTCAACTTGGCCATTCCCTTATGGAAAATAATCAGAAGAGTGGGAGACAGTAATACCATAGTAAAAATAGAATTGAGTAATCTCTTGGGAAGAGAAATAAGCTACATTGTCGATGACAATCTTGGTTGGGACCCCAAACTTGGAAATGATGTTCTCCTTGAGGAAATTGCACACTACTTCTGAATTAGCATGCTTTGTTGAATAGCTTCCACCCACTTGGTGAAGTAATCTATGGCTATGAGGACATAATCATGTCCAACACTTGAAGATTGGTTTATAGCACCAATGAAATTGATTCCCCATTGCTGAAATAGATCTTCTATCACCATTAGCTTAAGAGGTAGAGCAGCTAATTTGGGTCTTCCAATGAACTGTTGGCATAGTTCACATCTTCATACCCATTCTTATGCATCTTGAAATAGAGTAGGCTAGGAATACCTTGCTTGTAGAATTTTATGCACTATCACTGGTACAAAAAAATGTCCTCCACAAGCCAAATTGTGGAAGGACTTCAAAATTTGGTTTTGCTACTCTTTATCCATGCAGCATAGGAACACTCCATCAAGGTTCTTCTTATATAGGTCATTGTCCCACAAGATAAAATTGGCAGCTTTTAACTTGATAGTCCTCCTTTTCTTATGAGACAAGTGAGCAAGACACTCACCGTAAGTAAGGAAATGAGCAATACTTGAATACCACTCATTCATAGTGGAGACAAAGAGGAATATTGTGAGTCTTCAACTTTTTCTCCATGCTTTGTTTCTTCTAGTCTGTTGTTAGCAATCAATTGGCATAGGCCCCTTCCTCACACCATCTTTGTTTGTTTGATGACTAGATCAAACTCCTAGATTTTAGAAATCCAATTGCCTCTTTTTGTTCCAAACTCTTGATGAGTTAATATGGATTTGGCTGTGGTGTCAGGAACCAGGGTAGTAGTGTGTGAATTCAAGATGTAAAAGTAGAAATGCTTTACTACCATTACCACTGCATAAGCATGCTTCTCCCTATTTGAGTACTTTAGCTCATGAGCTTTGAGAGGACAACTCATGAAAGAAATGGGAAATTCCACACTTTCTTTGTTCTTTTGAACTAGAATTGTTGAAAGTGTATGCTTGGAAGAATAGCTATATATTATGAAGTCCTTGGTATAATCTAGACAAACCAAAATTGGGGCATAGGCAATCACTTTTTTGATGTCTTCAAATGTTGACTTGCCTTCTACAGTCCAACTAAAAGTGGCCTTTCCTTTCATCATGTTCACAATGTAACGAGTCTTCTCAGTGATCTCAGGGATGAACTTTTGTAAAAAAATCGCCTTTCCAAAGAAAGAGTGAACTACAGTCTTACTTGTGGGCAGAGTAAGTTCCTGAATGGACTTGACTCTATTTGAGTCAATCTTTATGCCTTCTTAGGATACAATGTGCTCAAGAAGTTTCCCTTCTGTTACTCCAAAAATAGACTTCTTAGGATTTAGAGAAATGCCATTCTAGTGGCATCATTCTAGCACTTGTTTCAAATGGTGCACATGTCAGGATGATGCTTGGAAAAGACTGTTAAATCATCCAGGTACACTACAATGAAATTACCTATTTCATCTTTGAAAGTAAAGTCCATTGCTCTCTGAAAAGTGGCACCAAGATTTATCAAGCCAAATGGCATTCTTCGATAGTCAAAGGTTCCCCAAGGTGTGGTGAAGGCAGTCTTATGCTGGTCTACTTTACCAACTTCAACTTGATTGTACCTCAAGAATCGTCCAGTATTGATAACATTTTTGAACTAGTCACTATCTAAAGGACTTGATCCATGATGGGTAGAGAATAGTTATCCTTTAAGGATGACTTATTTAAATTTTTGAAGTCCACATAGAGGTGACTTTTGTCATTCTTTTTCCTCACAATTACTATGTTGGCAATCCATGTGGAATGATGGATTGAGAAAATTATCATAGCATTCAACATTTTTTGTATTTTAGATAGAATAGTACCTAATATCTTTAGATTGAACTACCTAGATTTTTGCTTGTGAGGTACTAAATCACTCTTGAGAGGAATCTCATGGTGAATTTCTTCAAGCCTAAGTGACTTCAGATCATCATAGGAGTATGCCAAAACATCTATGTACTGGTGAAGTAGAGAAGTGAACTTGAACTTTTCTTCCTAAGTGTAGCACTTCACAATGTTCACCATCTTGGGATTTTCTTTAGTACCTAGATTTATTTGATCAAACTCCTGGGAGGAGCTTGAATCCATTTGCTGCTATTTGATGAACTTGTCATGTTTTTCAAATAGCTTCTCAAGGGAAACTAGTCCTTTTGGGATTTTATTTACTTTAAGTTACAAGAATTCTTCACTTGCATCTGCACTTGATTCAGGTGCTAGTTCAAGCTTCTGAGGCTCACTGCCTTCAAAATGAAGCTGTTCAAAGCTATCTTTTTTCTCTAAGAAGGTAATGATTTGTTTGTCACCATTGAACACTTGCCAATGATTGCCATTGTCAAGCACACTTGGTCAAAAGACTAGTTTAATAGTGTACCTATCTCCCTTAAAATTAGGGTGAGGAACTAGGAGAGTTGCTAAAACAACTAGTGCATCAGCTTGGTCATTGAATTCCTTGGGTATGATAGAGATGATGAAATCATTAAAGCTTTCAATTTGATCCCAGACTAGATTTTGGTAGTGGCACAATCACTCATTTTTGGTTTGATACAGGTTCCTTACCTGACAAACCACCAGTTTAGCATCTCCTTTGGCATGAAGGAGTTTGATGCCTTTGTCTCGAGCAGGGTTCAATCCAAGTAATAGAGATTCATACTCAGTTGTGTTGTTGGTGTTTCTGAATTACAACTTATATGAAGAAGGAAAAATAACTCCTTGAGGAGATATCAACATAATCCGAGCTTTTGAACTGGTAGAGGAGTAGCTTCCATCAAATTCCAAAATCCATACCTCATCAAACACTGATTTTTCCTTAGATTCTTCTTCATTTAGAGGGATAGATTCTTCTACACTTGCACTGCACTCCACCAATCATTCTACTATTCCATCTGAACCAATTTTTAGGTTAACACATTCAAGAATTTCATTAGACTCCTCATGGACTTCCTCCATGGATAAAAAGTAATTACCCATGCCTGAAGACTCAAGTAGAATTTGAGCTTCAGGCATTGATATTTGAGTGACCACATATTTTGCTTCCTTCTCAGGGAGAAATCTCTGCATAATGCCTTTGATTGGGATCCTCACCTTGGATAGGTCCATGCTTAATTCACCACCAACATCTTTGTAGAAATTTTTCCCAAGAAGGATGCCATATGATGTTGGGACATTGGCCACTAGGATAGTCATCTTGATTTTCTTGTTTGGGAATACTGCAAATGCAAATTGTGTGTCCTTGATTTGTCTTAGTAGTGGAACTTGTTTTATATCCATGGAGAAACATCTCCCAAATATCTTGGCTAGTGTGAGACCAATGAATTCAACCACTTTGGTAGGCATGACATTATCAAATGCACTAGAATCTATGATGCAATTATTCAGTTAGTCTTCATTTATTAGTAGGGAGACATAAAATGGTTGAGTCCTCCTAGGAGTAGCAGGAGGAGTAATGACAACGTTATCCCTAGTGGATGTGTTCTTGGGGGGATCATGAGTTACCTTCAGAATTACTTGTCCTATAGGGATCACTTAGTTCTTTACACATTGAACCAACTTATCTAACTACTCAGGGTTAGATTGCAGGAATTCAAATTTAGACATTTGAATTTTGGTTTTATTTATATGGTCAATTATGTCAAATGTCTAAAATAAACTAAGAATAGAGGATGGGAGTTCATCCTTCTGGTTTTTGGGAGGGGGAGGACTGGTCTCTGAATTTGAAGTTGAAGGTGTAGGGATTTTTGTATGTACTTACCTTTCTTGAAATCACCAAGTCCTTTGGCTAAAAAGGTAGAGTGGTTCCCTGCTTAGCAAATAAAATTTCTAGTTGAGGTCACTCCTCTATTTTTTCTTTGATAGCTTGTTGGGCTGACTAGTTCTTGGACTAGGTGAATATAATGTGTGCTCCATCAACTATTTTACCTTCACTTTTGCGTTCATCTTGGTAATCCAGGAAACTAATGCTGGAGTCACCAGCTAATTGTTCTTCTCCCTTTGTGAAGAGATTAGCATCATCTTCTAGGTTCAACTTAGGTTGGAAGGAGAAATATAATTCTACTTCAAGATATCTAACTGTTGAATTGGTTAGAGGTTCTTCAATGGCCAATTTCCCCTGAGGGGGAGGAAGATGATTTGGCTACCCTTGATTCTTGGTAGCATGGCCTTGGTATGATTGATTGTGGAATGTCATCCTTGGTATATCTCTATATGAAGAAACATATGACATCCCTTGTGCCATTTGCCTTCTAAGAGCTAGTAACTCATTTGTGAGCTTCTGTACCATTGGATTAGTGGTGACTATAAGCGAGTATTCAGAAGATGAAGAGGATTTACCTCTGTTAATATCTCTCCTTATCTTTCTTAACAAGATAAGGTCATCTTCTACCTCAGTAGCCAAATCTTGAGCAATAGAAAGGTCTATGTGGCTAGCCCATCTCAACAAAAAACTCACTTCAGGAAGTTGTGAGTTGATGAAGAAGCATTTAAGGTTTTCAGGTGTTAGTTGAGCAATTATAGGAATCTAATTCCTCATCATGTCAAACTTGGAAATGAAGTCCCTCATAGGTTCATGAGGTTCCTTATTCATCTATGTGAGCTAAGCTATTAGGGCATGAACATCTTCTTCAGGCTTGAACCTTGCTTCGAATTTGGATTTGAGAGTGTCCTAGTCAATTACAGATCGAGCCTATAGATGGTAGAACTAGTCAATAGTAGCACCTTGCAATGTTTCCACAAACAGTCTGACTGCTACATCCTCATACTCCACACCTATCACACCATAGGCTATGTTTAAGGCAACAATAAGTTCATCAAAATGAACTCTCCCATCACCAAAGAATTTAGGGAAATTCTTCCTTGAACTATGTGGAAGCTTATGTAGAGGTGGGGTTAAATTGAGTAGGCTAAAAGAGTTACACTAGGGGCATTAAACCACCATGATTTGATTATGGAAAAGGGGGATAATAAATCTAGGTGGAGTATGTATAGGTAAATCTCTACTAATAGTATAAAAAGAAGCTTTGCCTTGTGTTGGTGACCTAGTATGGGTAGGAAGATCACTCTTGGATCATTGAACTTGAAGTTGGGGAGGGAACAAATTGAAATTGCCCTATTGTACCAACTAAAAAATAGGGCCAACAACACCTTCGGCTCTCTGGCTTCTAGTATAGCATGGAGTTACCAGATTGTAGAATAAAAATGGGAAAGAACTAGCCCTACTTTAGCTAGAAGCTTGAGGCTTCAAACTGCACACTCTTTCCCAGCGGAGTTGCCAAAAAATTGTTGGGTGAATATTTTGTCACTAAATAATTGATGAACAAAATAGGTCTCTTCAACCACATCATAGGGAGATTGGTCAGCCAAATGTACAGGTTTACCATATCAAAGGTGGAAAAATATCTCCTCTCATCAAAGGAAGGTTCCCTATAAATATGAGGATATATATACTATATATACTATATATATATATATATATATATATATATATATATAAGCAAAAAATAACACTTAGGGGTAGGACTACACCATCTATCTCTCTTTTTTTAGAGATGATGTTCACAGATAAAGGAGAAATCTTGGTGATAATATTGAAGGCACTTCTCTTCTTTTAGAAGTGATCTTGCAGTAGAGTGCATGAGTTCTTTCTGGTGGGTAACCAATAGGTAACAAGGGTGCAGTAACTGGCAGGATGAGGTCAAACACAAAGTCTCCACCTCAATTTCCCAAATAGTTATTTATGAAGGATAATGGGGGCACAAAGTCATCCCAAGATCTTTTACATAGAAAGAAACTAAAAACACATTGAAGACAATTATGATAGCACAAAGTCTTTGCATAATTGGCTTCAAGACACCTTCTTGATTACTTCCATTAGTTCTGCTTGTTAAATTAAATAAACAAGAATGTTCTTAGGAAATGGACATAAGAATAATTTCCTAAAATAACACAAGCTATAATAGCACAAAGTCTGAAAGTATCTTACTTTTTCATTGAAATAAAAAAATATGATCAACAATTTGAGCTTCAAGTCTCAATAATCACCTTTTAATTTGGGCAAAGTTTTACTTCCATAATGAAAAGATCCCCTTAAAATAACATAAGAGATTACAATATATATCAATCAAGAAAGGCTTGGCACTTTGTTCCATGGAATGGCCCATGTTGTATTCAATGCCTTGAATGCATTGTTAGTTCTGTCAAGGGGCCATGCTTGGAATAGTGCATCAGCCTTAACTATGGCATGTCAATTCATCTCATATGTCTCCTCCAAAGTATAGGCCACCTGGTCCTTTTCTTATTATTTGTGTAGCTATCCACTTTGCCTTTACTTCATGGAAGAAAAATAGGCCATGTCCTTGATTTGGTGTGCTTAGATGACTACTTGGTGGACTGTTTCACCTACCAAAAATAACTCTCTTGTAGATATTTCAATATATTTTATAGCCATCTCTTCTTTCCTGCTATAATTGGAGCTCTTAGGCTATCTTATTTCAATTGGTCTCTTGGTTCATCCTTCAAGTTCCGTGCTATATTTGAAAATTAATAGATATTCTATTACCTTAAATTTGACATCTGTAGGGATGTCAATGGTTGCTGGTTGTTTTAATCATATTGAACCATGAACCTTTGAACCTTTGAAAGTTCATTGGTTCAATAGTTCAATGGTTTAAGCGGTCTTTATCAGTTCCTTGGTTCCATCACTTCCCTGGTTCAATCACTTTCTTGCTCTTTGGTTGAACCATCTCTTTGAATTGGTCTCTAGAATCTTCTGCTTCCTTCCTTTGCTTGGTTCTTTCTTTGAACCTTTAAACCTTTGAACCATTTTGGTTTAAGGTTTAATGGTTTAATCTCTTTCTTAGAATCCTTTATTTTGGCTAAGTCTTTTGAAGCCTTGAAATTCCATCGGCTTTATGTTCTTTGGAACACCCCGAAGGGAAGGTGTCCCTTCAGGTCTTTGAGAAAGGTCTATTTTCTAGGTGCCAAGAGTCCCCCAAAAGGGTACCTACCCTTTGGGATTCTTCGGGTGGCCTTTTCCTTCAAATCCTTTGGACAAAATGTCTGAAGGAATTCCTTTGGACATTTTATCCAAAGAAAATCTTCCCTTGCCTCAGCCACTTTTCTGCTGGGCTTTTGATCATTCCTTCGAACAAAATGTCTGAAGGAATTCCTTCAGATAATTTTTTTGAAGGATTGTCCTTTATAAAATTCTTTCATGGAAAATCTTTCTGGAGGAATTCTTTTACTTCCTTTACTTGGTAATTTCTTCAGACAAAAATCTTGAAGGAAACCTTACCCTTTTGGCCTTCCTTTGATCTTTGAGCAAATGTTCCCTGCCCTCCACAAGGGCACCTACCTTTTGTTCACTTCCCTCCACAAGGCTATTCTTTTGAACCATTATATTGAACCAACCGATTGAACCAACTTTGATTTAACAACTCAATGGTTCAATCTTTTGTTTCACTCATTCAATTAACCGCTTGAACCAAACACATTGAACCTTTGAACCTTTTTAGTTCAAGGTTTAATAGTTCAATCTTCCTTCTTTTTGCTAAGTCTTTTGAAGCTATTGAACTTGCCAAAGTGGTTGAATTTTGAACTTTTTAGAAGTAGGGTTCAATGGTTCAATGGTTCAATCCTTTATTTGAAGCTTGCTAATGAACATTTTTGGTTAAACTAAGGCATTGAACTAATCTTGAAAATGCCTAAGTGTTGGTAACTTGTTATTTTGTGAGAATTTACCTATTAAAGCCATTGAACCTATTTAACTTGCTAGTTCCTTAACTAAAAAAGCTTGAATAATGCAGAATTTGAATGCTCAAAATAAATTTTGAGAAGGGAAGAGATAATTTTGGTCTACATGACCAAAATAGTTCATATGTTGTCCCAAAAATGAGTGACAAATTTTGGGAACAACAAATCTTATGTAGGTTAGCTAAAGATTACTTCTCTTATTAGTGGAACTGACGACTTTGGCTATCGAACTAGTGAATTCAGTTATTAAACCACTGAATTCAGTTGTCGAATTACTGTACTCAGCTATGGAACTAATGAATTCAGTTTTAGAATTACTGTACTTAGCTACAAAACTGATGGATTTAATTTGTTGTATCTCTTTTAGAGTTTTTCTACAGCTAGCTTTTACTTTGTTAATTTAATAATAAGAATGATTCTTTATAACTATCTGCCAACTTATTCCATCATCAATATCCTTCTCATGATTTTGTACATTTAATCATGATGTAAATTAGATGACTCATCATACTAATATTTTTAAATCAAGTCTAATCACACATGCAAACTTTCAATCTACCCTTTAACAAGTTAAAAACATAATTACCATCCTTGATGATGTAATCCCTCTGTCATGATGACTCATCATTTCTAAAAAAATGGTTAGAAAATGGTTATAATTCCAAAGATGTTTTTATTTTAAATTTGCCATTTATTTGAGAAGATCAACCACCATCGCTAGTTTTCAATTGATCTTTGAGATATTTATTTATTTATTTTGGAGAAGAGAATGCCATTTACTAGTTTTCATCCTTTTTCCCTTTATTTTGGATCTTTTCATCTGATTATTTGATCATTTTGGAAGAACTAGGTTCTTCCATATGATCAAATTCTTTGTTTTCTTCAATCTACTTCAATAATTCATCCTTAGTAGGAGGCTTCCTATAAAGTTTTAGCATGTGTCCATTGACTAAGAGTATTCTTCTACTACCATTAATGGGAATTAACTTGATATAACCATTATCAAATATCTGATTGATCTAATAAGGTCCTAACCATTTAGTTCTTAATTTGCCTTTGAATTGTTGGTACTTAGAATCAAACAACAATGCCCAGTCTCCTACTTTGAATCACCTTTCCTTGATATGTGAATCATGTCATTGCTTCCTTTGATCTTGGATTATCTCTGTCTGGTGAAGTGCTTCCATTCTTAATTCATCTAATTCATTGAGTTGAAGGATTCACTCCTTTTGAGCTACATCTAATTCAATTCCCACCTTAGCTGTTGTCCTCAATGTTTGTAGTTCAAACTCAATAGGAAACAAGGGATTTTTCTCATAGACTAACTCATATGGTGAAAACCCTGTTGTAGTTTTCTAAGTTGTATTGTAAGCCTAGATAGCTTCAAGTAGTCTTTTTACCCAATCTCTTCTTTCTACTTCAACTGTTTTAGTGATGATGTTTTCCAATTCTCTATTTGTTACTTCAACTTATCTATTTACTTGTGGGTGATAGGGAGATGACTTCCTATGATTGATCTAATAATACATTATGCAAGCCTAGATCATATTGGACATAAATTGTGGTCCTTGGTCTAAAATTAAGCTTCTTAGTGCTCCAAACTTTACTATAATTCTGTGCCAAAGGAAATCAACAACCACTTCTTTAGTGGCATTTGTTAAAGCCTACACTTTTGCTTACTTTGTTACATAATCAATACACACAAGAATGTGCTCTTTTCCCTATGAAGGAGGATTAAAGGGTCTAACAAAATCCAATCCCCATCTCCCAAATGGTTCAATCACTAATTGTAGTTACAGAGGCATTTCATTGGTAATGGTTGGCTATCCCATCTTTTGACAAGGATCGTATCACCTAATATATCTCTTCACATCTTTGTATAGAGATGGCCAATAGTAACCAGTGCTAAGTATCTTATGAGATGTTATTTTCACTAAATAGTGTCCTCCACTTGGATCATCATGACATGCCTAGAGGATGTCAAATATTTCATCTTCTCTTACACACCTGCGTAAAACCAAATCAGGACCACATTTAAATAGCATTCCATTTAACCATTTGAACTATGCACTAGTTTTGATTAACTTCTTTATTTGTTTTTTAGTGAAAGAAGAAGGAAACTTCCTTGTTGCAAGATAATTTTCCATGTCAGCAAACCATGGTGTATCAGTTGAAATAACAAATAATTGTTCATCTAGAAAGTTGTCCTTGATTAGATCCTATTCCCTTGTAGTGGTCAATCTATGACAATAAATCAGCTACCACATTAGATTTACCTAGATTTTCCACAATAGTAATATCAAATTCTTATAGAAGTAATAACCATTTAATTATCCCACTTGTTTGTTCATTAAATATTTCATTAACGAGTGATCTGTATGTACAAATATTTTGTACCTTATAATGTAATGTCTAAATTTATTGATTGCATAGATCATAGCCAGAAATTATTTTTTAGTGGTAGTGTAATTTCTTTCAGTGGGAGTAAGATTTTTACTAAGGTAGTAAATAGCATACATTCTTCTTTCTTCATATTTCTGTCCCAAAACTACACCAATTG
Organism: Torreya grandis; assembly: GCA_037957365.1. Lineage (NCBI taxonomy): Eukaryota > Viridiplantae > Streptophyta > Pinopsida > Cupressales > Taxaceae > Torreya > Torreya grandis. The sequence goes on along the minus strand of JARHVA010004284.1, from coordinate 1,118,020 downwards.
AGTTATTTAAGGCATCGATTTGGATGTGAAAAGGTTTCTCCCAATTAGGTCCTTTCAATATTGGGGCAATTACTAATTTCTCTTTAATTTCTTCAAAAGCATGTTGACAGTTTTCATCCAAAAGAAATTCACTGTCCTTGGTAAGCAACTTAAACATGGGGGCAATGATTTTACTAAAATCTTTGATAAAGCACCTATAGTATCTAGCACGCCCTAAAAATGACTTGATATCTATGGGGGTTTGAGGAATAGGCAAGTTTGAAATAATCTTGATTTTGTTTTGGCCAACCTAAATTCCTCTTTTTGAAATATGGTGTCCTAATACGATCCCTTCATCAACCATCATCAAAAATTTCTCATGACTAAGAGATAAGTGATGTTTTTCACATCTTGTTAATACTCTGTCTAAATTTTTTAAGGCATCATCAAATGTATCTCCATGCATAGTAAAGTCATCCATGTATACCTCTACACAGTCATTTGTTAGGTTTACAAAAATCGCCAATACAAATCTTTGAAAGGTTGCTGGGGCATTAGATAGTCCAATTGGCAATATCCTATAAGTAAAGGTACCCCATGGACAAGTAAATGTAGTTTTGTATTGATCCTTAGCAACAACTCTGATTTGATTATATCCACTAAATCCATCCAAGAAGGAAAAGTACTATTTACCTAAAAGGTTATCTAAGACTTGATCTATGAATGGTAAGGGAAAATAATCTCTTAGGCTGGCTTTGTTCAGTTCCCTATAGTCAACACAAATTATCTATTTTCCATTCTTTTTAGGGACAATTACAAGAGGAGACACCCACTGGATATCTGAGATAGGGTAGATAAAACCCACTTGTAATAGTTTTTCAATTTCTTGTTTGACTATATCCCTTAATGCTAGATTAATGCTTCTCTAAGGTTACCTAACTAGTCTAAAGTTTTCAGTATAAATGTGATGGGTGTAGATACTTGGATGAATTCCCTTCATGTCTCTATAGTCCCAAACAAAATATTTAGTATGATCCTTTAGAACATCAAACCATTTGGCTTCTTCATCATTCGTTAACCAACTATAAATATTCAAAAAATTTCCTGGTTGAATTTCAACATGTTTGGTTCCAGTATATGATGAATTGATTTGTTGAAGGGGTTCCATTAAGGTGTTTAGTGGATAGGCATGTGGTAACAACATATGATATGTATCAACATATCTAAAAGTTCTTTGAGATAGAATGTTGGACAAAGTATAGCAAGAAGAGTTACTGTTATTAGGTCAAATTCCTCGTTACTATTATTTTCTAGAAATTCTTCATCATCTCCTGATATCTGTAAAGCTAAAGTTACAGATCCTTCCTCTCCCCTAGAGAAATCTCATTCCTCTAGAGCAAAATTATCTTAATTTGTAGGGAATTGTTGTTGGTGTGGTTTCAAAACTAACTATGATGGTTCTGAAATAGATTATACAAGTTCTAAAACTAATTTTGAATGCTCCAATGACAATTGATGTTCATTCAATGAAGGATTAACCATATCTTCTATTTCCTATACATGATCTTGCAATGTTATCATAGCTAAATAAGATAGATTTTGCTCATTAATATCAAGATTATCAACCCATAATTTTGCTTGATTATCAATAAAAGGTCATGTAGAGGGAAATAATGAAATTTTCTTAGAATTCTTACCATTGGAAATAGTCATATCACCTAAACTGCAATCAATTAAGGTAGAAACTATAACTAACCATGGTCTCTCCAAAATAATGGGATAACCAAGTGATTTACCTTTTGGCTGTAATATAAGGAAGTTGACTAGATATTTCCATCATTACACCATTATTGCCACATCTTCAATAACTCTTTCTAGTTTTGCTATAGATTGATCTGCCATCTACAATATAGTGTTAGTAGGTTGTATACCTATTAATGGTAATGTTTTCAAAGTGTACACTATCATTACATTGATAGTTGCTCCCAAATCAATCAAAATGTTATGTATATCCTTATTCCCTATAGAGATAGAAATAATAAGGCTACCAGGGTCTCCATATTTAGGAAGTAAGAGTTGACTTGTTAATAAACCAACAAGTTTCCCATCTACCTGAATAGTCCTGGGGTACGGCTTCTTTCTTCTAAGTTGTTTAAAACATAATAGTTTGATAAACTTGTTCAACTTTGGGATATCTTTAATTACTTTTAACAATGGTATTTCAATATTCAATCTTCTTAGTTCTTGTGCTAATTCAAATTCCTTAATTTTTATGGCTTCTTTAAATCTTTCTAGAAATGGAATCTCAATAGAATTTCCTTTTGGTTCCTTATCTTTTTCTTTTTCATCTTCCTTAGGTGCAACCGGGCTAGGGTTTTAGCTTCTTCTATCATCTCAATGATTATAACAAGTGGACTACTAACTATTTTTCTAGATCTGGTTTGAATGTTTTTGTAATCCATTACATTTAGATCAATTGATTTTTCTAGTTCTATTTCGTATACAACTATATTTTCAGCCTATGGATTTTGTGCTGGAGATCCAATTATGGATTTTTAGTTCTAATTTGGATATGTTTTCCCTTGCACATAATTACTAGGGCCCCATCTAGGTTGTGGCCAAGCATAAGGATTTCCTTAACCAACCCAAGGTTGCTGATGTCCTTGAGTATACCAAGATTGACTTATCCAATCTTGAGGATGTCATGTTGGTTGAGGGGCCCAAGGTGGCTCTCCCCAACTTTATGGTACTATTTGAACTACCCATGGCATCATCCAAGGATTAAGAGTTGGTCTTAGCATAAATTGTCCTTGGCTGGGTTGTCTCCAAATAAAATTCAATTCTTCTGTGGTGGATGATGTACTAGTTTGTTTAAGCTAATTTTTTATGATTATAAGAAGAGAACAAGCGTGAGTATCATGTTCTTTAGATTAACAAATAAGACATACTTCAATTTTATCCAAAGGACATTCCTTTATTTCATGTTTCTTCCTGCATCTAGGACAATACATGGCTAATGGTTCAATTTGGGCATTTGCTTTAGCTTGCAATCCATCCATGGTGGAGGCTAATTGAACTAATATGTCTATTTTAAAGTTTTCTAATTCATCCATCAATTTGTTCATATCTGGATTTGAATTTTTAACCATTTTCCCCTTTCTAGGTCTACCCGTTGTCCTTGAATAGTTTTTACAAATTTCTATGATTTCATCCATTCTTAAATGAGCAATGTTTCCCTTGCCAGTTAAATCAATGATTTCCCTAGATTCATCATCCAAACATTTGAGAAAAATGGTTTTACTTAAATCTTGTTGAAGTATAAATCCACATCTTTTACTCACAAAGAGGAATCTATCCAAATAATCTTCCATATTTTCATCTTCTTCTTGTTTGATTTTGAAAAATTCCTCCTTTCTATTTCTTCCTCTACAATAATCTTGATATTTTTCTAGGAAGATAGTTTCCATTTGTTCCTAATTGGTAATAGAATTAGATGTTAATCCCATAAACCACCTCATTGCTACATCCTTCAGGGTAGATGGAAACAACTTGAGTTTTTGATTATCTGTATTATAATCATAAGTCTGACATAGTACTTCAAACTCAAATAGAAATTGGTCAGGATCCTCATATGACATTACTCTAAATGTGGGCAAGTGTGTAGGTGAAATGTTATTCATATTGGTTTCATCATCCTCTATCTAAATGGGATAGGTAAAGTTTCTCTCAGGTTCTCTTCTAGCTTCTCATGCCATCTCTCTAGTATTTTGTAGTCCCTTTTCCTAGTCAATGTGGTATTTGGTCTGCTTTAGGGATGGTGAAAAGTTAGGATTAGGAGGTTGACTACTCAATTGAGAATCAAAACTTTCCCTTAATGGATCTTGAGAAATAATCCTCCTCCCTAAAGTTCTACTTGCTTCTGCTGACTGATCCAAAAATTCAAAAGATGACAATTTTGCTTCTTGTCTTGTAGGAGATAATGGTTCCTCCAATTCTTGCTTAACTTCCTTATTTAAACTAGAGGATGATGGAAATTCTTGTTCAGATATTGTGGGGAGAAATCTACCCTTGGAGTCTCATGGTCTACTCATAAATTTTGTGAAAACTTTAGGGAAAATTTCTTTAATTACTAAATGTATGATTGTTGCTCTTGTTGACACCTAATTAGAAAATTTTAACTAGTGGTTCCTCAGCAACAGTGACAAAAAAGATGGGTGTCATTATTCCCTTCATTTAATCAACTTTCTATTGATGTCATATTTAACCAGGGCTATGTCTAAAGCTATATGTAATAAGAAGAATCTTAGCAATTTAGTAATTGATTGTAGGTATTTGTATTTTTCTTTTGTTTTGGGGGATTTTTAATGTCTTAAAGATCTATTGGTTAAAACCTTATTGGAATCAAACTATGAAAATTTGTTGGAAGTAAACACATGTTGCAGAAATGAATTTGCTAGAAGTAAACACACTTTTGTAGAATGAAATAGATTGATATAAATAAACACACTTTTGCAGAATGAAATAGATTGCTGGAAATAAACACACTTTTGTAGAATGAAAGAGATTGCTGGAAATAAACACACTTTTGTAGAATGCATGGAAAATGATTGCAAAGAAATGAGAATTTAATCTAGAACACCCATAGGGACAAATCTAAAACAAATTTTAACTTTAAGGAGTTGGAAGCACTTATAAATTTAACATAGCTACCTATTTGCTTTTGAGAATTAAATATAAATACTAACCATAAATTAATATCTTGGTTCTTGGAGGAGTGGGCCCTTGCTCCACCTAGAAACAAGACTGAACAACTTAACTCTCTCTCAAAATAGAAATGGCTATTTCATTGATAAAATGTTCTGTATTACATAAATGTATTATTCTATCCTTATCCCTATATTCTTCAATTATTTTTCTCTTCTTTTTCTAAATTCCCAAGTCTATATATATATATATATATATATATATATATATATATATTATTCTTCTTATGGTGCATTGATGGCTGTAACTGTTTCATGGATATAGTGGAATTGAATCGTGCCCAGAATAGATGTTGAATTAAGACATGGCTAGTTGTCCAGCTGTGTGATAAATGTCTTGGATCTGCAAGTATGGAAATTAGAAGTCTACTCCTAATTAATGGGATCATTGATTTGATAGATCACCAGTCATTTGAAATAGATATTTATTAGTTCCATATCTAACTATGAAAGTTATAGAGCTTATCTTCAGGAGTACCAAAACTAATTCAGATAATTCCAGAGCTAAATATAGAGTTATAGAACTAAGTCCAAAAATGTGAACTTGAAATAGCGTGGTGGGGTTCCAGAATTAAGCTTTATTGATTCCAATGCTTCCAAAAACATGCAATCTATTTCATATTTGTTCTTTAGCCTGATGATGACCTATTTTATTACAAAACTTGAGTTTTCTAAAACACTTGTTAGGAATTACAGAGCTTTTTAAATGTTAGAATCACAATCAACAAAAGATGGATAATTGCATCCTAACTCATATCAGATCAAAATAAAAGTCACAAAATGTAATCAAACTTAATCAAAAGAGAAAGTAAGATGAGGTCATTTATTATACATTTAACAGGCATATCCTAGCCTCACCAATGGTGGCAACAAAAATACTAGATTGAATAATGCCAATAGTGTGAACCTTTGTGTTAGTAGTTGCATCTTAATCTCTTTAATTATTTTGAAGTGGAATTTGTATAGTGGTATAGTGTTATCTTCTTCAAGACAATGTTTAATAGAAGATGTCATGTCGAGAATGATTTCCCATGGATTTATGTAGTGGTTATATATTTTGTTTGCACATTTTAAGGTTCCATTTTAAATTCATTATATTTCCCAGTTTGTATTTGACTGAAGAACATAGTTAATGCTTGTCCAAAATAAGCTACAATGATGTCATATTCTTCATCATCGATGATGTCAAAGCTTTAAACCTATTATGAACCATTAGTGTTTGATTAATTACATAGAATTTACTTTGTACTAACCCTTAGCTCTATAGTTTAGGGTTTTTTGAGGATTCAAATTTCTAATTATATTTTGTGGCACTATTTTTGTGTGAGTTTATTAATGCATTGATCCTTATTCATCACACATAGTAATAGATTTTCCATGGTTGTCCATTTAAAAAAAATGCAAAATTGGTAGAAAAGTGAAAATCAAAGGTTTTTTTTATGGCTATGGATAGTTTCATATTAAAAAAGAAAAGATTAAAAAATAATAATAATTATTTTACATTGGTAGTAAGTTTAAACAATACAATGTATTGCTTGAAAATTGAATATGAAAGTATACTAACATGGTGGTCACTATATCAAATAACTTAAGTTTATTTTATTGTGTAGAATCTATACATTAATATTTTTTTGATTCCAACATCTTCATATGAATTTTAATGGTGTTATGATACACTCTATATGAAATATAACATTTTAAATCTAGTGTAAAACCACAATTAAGAGTAATGTATGATGAATTAGATCCCATTATTACCATCAAAAAGATAATTATCACCAAATTTATGTTAGGGAAGTCTCTCAAACCCTCCAATGTTTTCCTCTATGCATCCCTAAGCATTCCATGGACACTAAGGTTAGAAAATAATGAATATGTTCACATGGATAAATAACATTGTTATGAAAATATAGTCTCCTCCTCTATGATATATATACACAATGCTAAATTATAGTATTGGTTAGTAACTATCACTCTTCTTTTAACTTTGTAAAGTTTATGTTTAAGTGATAATAAAATAAATAATCTATTTTATTGAAAATCTAATTTTAAGTTTCCTTTATTTTTTATATATATGCTTTATTTATTTGGTAGAGTACATCAATACATAAATAGTATGAATAAATATATAGTATATTATAATATAATATACATTATCATATTATATTATATAATGAAATATATGTATGTATGTATGTATGTAAATATGTGGTTGTGTGCATTACTATATTGTGGTATTATATATTGTAAAAAAAAATAACTTATTTAATTTTGTAGTTTGGTATTGGATAATTAAATTAATGTAGTGGAAGATATAATATGATGTGTCACTAATCTATGCACATATTAAAGTATATCCCATATGAAATGTAACATTATGAATTTATTGAAAAAGCACAAGTAAGATTATTTTAGTATGAATAATATGATATTATTTTCAAAACATATTATACATAACAAAGTAAAATAATTTATGGACTTCCAAAAATTGTAGGATATCAAGATAAAAATTATTGTAATTTATAAATTAAGGATTAATATGTCATTCACTACATTAGTCGTATGCTTTTTCATGAAGGAACTTGTACATACTCTCAAGATCCATGTGTATTGCATGAAACTTATTCATAAAGTAGAGTAGGGAATAAAATTATTCATTCTTAACAACATATTATTGTAATAGATTCATTTATGTCAACTGTAAAATGTTTGTACGTGTGGTAGATATATTTATTGCAAGCAATGTTTTTGAGATAAAAAATGAATACATGCATCTATTATGGTAATAAATCCAAGAATGTTATCATTATTATTTGTAATTAAAAACAAAATTTAATTTATGTAAATGTCAACATCAGAAAGAGGATTCACACATAACCAAGAGTTTTATTGATTACATTGGTTTAGAGTCATATAAATATCATTTCTCTATGTGGTGGTGGTTTTAAAAGACCTAAAAATATTTATGTCATTGAGGAACTAATAACTGAATTAATGGATGTTGTATTTGATATAATAATTAGCTCATTGTAATTCTTCATTGGGTCCATGTTATAAAGGAGAACAATATAAATAATAAATATTATTATATACACAAGATATAATAAATTTTAAAACATATATTACATATAAATACACAAGATATGATTTTCAATAGTAGTATAAAAACTAAACAAACAACTACTAAGGACTACAACAACATATTTCAATAATTTTAAACAAAAATAACATAATATATTATTCTAAAAATAAAAAATTATCATTTTTATCCCTAAAGTAGTTGAATTTTAGGAATATAATATTAGTCTAGATAGTACTATACAATGGGTTGCTACTATGTATCCCTAAAGTAGTTGGATTCTACGATTAAGGTGTTGGCCTAGAGAGTACTATAAATTGTGTGGGGTAGCGGGGGTGGATGGGGTGTGTGTCCCTTATTAACTTGATTAAAAAAAATTTATATGCAAAATCGAATGTCCAAATTAGGACATGTTGGGAGAGCATCATAGGGTTTGAAAACCCTTCACAAATTCCAACTCCTAGTATTAAGCAAAGTACTTGTAAGCCATTAAATAAAATTAGATAAATGTCCTAAGATGTTCCCAAATATTGAGAAGGTAATAATAGAATAAGATAATTTATACTTACTTTAGGCTCAAAGGACCACCAAATATTACCAATTTATATTGCAATTTGAATTAATTCACACTTTCTAATTTGAGATTTTGAACAGAAATGAAAACACTTAACATAATTTTGATGAGAAACTTAACAAGGAAAAATTATTATGGTAGAAAAATACAAGGTAATTAAATAGATAAAAGAGGTTGAGTATAATACTAAGTTTATTCATCAATCAATTCTAGCCTAAAAATAAACTACCATATTAATAAAATAATTCTAATTTACAATTTTAAAAGTAAAATATTAAGATGGAAGGGAATCATTACTCCTTCCACCATTATTATAAAAGTATAAAGTGATTAAATGATTAAAATAGGGTGAGTATAATATCAATTTCATTAATTAATCAAATATGTAAAAAGTGTTAAATATATATAGTCTTTAACTATTGACTGTTGCAATGTATTGACAACTTAAATTTATCATCCAAATACTATTTACAATGTATGATAAATTCATTACAACATTAAATTGGTTTTCTCTCACGTGATTTCATGAATTTGGTTAATTATATATTTTATGGAAACATTTATAAAAACATTTAATTCATTGAAATTTAAGAATTACATAAATGCATGAAATCTACCACTTTTTAAAGTATTTTTGTCACATCAAATTTTATATCTCTCATCTATCAAAATTTATTTAATATATTTTTGTTAATTATATTTTGATTGCATCAAATATTATTACAATCAAAAGGTCCAATATGACAATACAAACATATATTCGTTCCATGATAAATGCATAAAATCTTATGGCAACCAAAATGTTTAAGATTCCTTTATTTTAAAGTAAACCTATATTTGAGTGTCATTTATATCTAAAAGTTTTAGGATTTGATTCAAAACATCCATAATATCAAAGGACCATAATTTGAACCCTTTATAATATGTAAATTTAATATTTCTATTCACTATTCATATATTTTTGTTATCAAAATCATTAGTAATATAAATGTAAATAGTAGGCTTTAGTAATATTATAATTTGGTTTATACCAATTCTCATTATTGATTATTAACCATCATGATGATATTTTAATCAATAATATTTTAATATACATGTAAATATAGGCAAATACTTAAATTTTAGAAAATTATAAATTTAAGAAAAAGATAAAGGAGTTATAAGACAAAATAAGTGGCCAATTAAGACATCTCAAATTATAGACATGGAAATGACATGTATCAAAAATTTTAATGAAATAAATGGACATGGAAGAGGTGGCATGAGGCATGGGGAACATAATGTTTTACACAATTGGTCTTCTAGATGAATATTACTTAATCTCTATATTTTCACCTTCACCTTCCCCCTCATCATCAGAACATTACATAGAGGTTAATATTTCAATTCCACTTCAACATACTAGAAGTTACAATGTAAGTGAATTAATGAATTCAGCTGATAAGACTCCAAGGTTTTGGGTAAGTGACCACTAAAAAAAAAACCTTATTTCTTCCTCCCTTCCCTGAGAGCCAAAAGTTTGATGCTTTATGAAGGACTACCTCAGCTAAATCTAGGATTATGTCAACTAAATCCCAAATCTATGAAAATTAACTTTGCATGCATATGTAGACCAAAAGATAACATGGACAACAACAAAAATGAAGATAGAAAGAGAAGGTCTTATTATTAATCTCAATTAATACTAATTGGTTATAATATAGACTTAACTCAAGTAATTATAAAGGTCAAACATAATGGAACTTCATATGTTTTGCCCCTCCTTATGGTTCTTAGTGTGTATTTATTCATATTTAGTCTACTCTACTATGGGTAATTGAGGAGTGATATTTGAACTTGAATGTGAGATGTCAGATGGAGGAGTGTTGAGGTTAAATAAAAAGAACGCTACACTTATGCCCCAAAATTGTAATGGGACCCATAAGTTAGATATAATTTTATCAAATATTATGGCCAAAATCACTTTTATCATATTTCTAACCATTTGATGTGAGAATAATCTCTTGACATTTTTTCCTTTGCTCTAAATTCTATATATTTTATTTATTTTACATATTTAATTTATATTCATATGCCACGAAGGAGAGTATGGACCTTACTTATAGATTTTTTTTCATAGATAGGGTGGAAAAATTGGTGGGATAAAATGTTAATGAGACTTTGGATACTAACACTCTCCATTCTTGATGTCTTCTAGGAGCATATTTGCAACAATGCTAAGGTAGTGGTGGGTTTTCAATTTTTTCCCCTAAACATAGTTTGTGTTTTAAGATTTTAATCAACCTTATGTATTTATAATCCCTTTACCAAGGGTATAAGAACAATCAATTCTTTATTATCCTCTCGAAATTATAGATTTTTTTTCCTTACCTTAAGAATGCCACTAACTTGTTTACACATGAGACAGAGCAAAATGTGAGAGATACAAATCCCATCCTTTGTTCAATATCTAATCAATCTACCAATCATAAAGATAAAAATTATAGGAAACTAAGCATATAATAAGGTACTTCTAAAAAAATATGATGAAAATACTTGAAGAGAAATAAAATGCTTAGAAATTAATGCCTACTTATTGTAATGAAAATATAAAGAAACTCAAACCTTATGTTGAATTCATATATAGAATAAAATGTAGGTAGAATTCAAGTGAATAAAAACTTACCTAAAGATGTTAACAATGTAAATCCTATGTTTAATGAAACTAAATGCAAGATCCATGCTTGACATATATGTAATCAACATATCAAGTGAAGGTTTATAAAGATGCAAAGATAAAGGTGGTTGAATAAGGCCACAATTAAGCTAGTATGGTGACCTGAAAAGACTTATGTACTACATTGAATTTATGTACTACAAAAGGCCATTCTATACAATCATGTGACATGGTAGATATATAAAATAAAAATGTAGGTAGGAAAATATTGATCCGTCATAAGAAAATATCAAGGTAACATTTGTTAATTTTACTTGAATCTTATGTTCAGATTTTAATTAAAATTTTATTTTATTACCTTTGAGTCAATTTGGATTGACTGTGAGTGTGATATATAATATATATATTAACTATATAATATATTAATATATTATATTATATTAATATATTATAATTTAATAAACATATCAATAGAAGGTATTATCCTATTATTACAATAATTTGTGTGTGTGTGTGTGTGTGTGTGTGTGTGTGTATCTTATGTTCATATTTTAATTAAAATTTTATTTTATTACCTTTCAGTCAATTTGGATTGACCGTGAGTGTGATATATAATATATATATATTAACTATATAATATATTAATAGATTATATTATATTAATATATTATAATTTAATAAACATATAAATAGAAGGTATTATCGTATTATTACAATAATATATATATATATATATATATATATATATATATATATAATTGGGTAATTGCACGAATTTGGGGCCTAATTTTATCAACATTTTCAAGAAAAATCCCCAAAATGTGTATGCATTATGGTTTTTAGGCTTGGTGTCGAATGTGTATACATTTCAAACATGGAAAAATGCATATGCATTCCTAAAAGTATGGAAGTATGTTTTTGAAAACTAAACATGTTTTTTTATTTACACATAATAAAAGCACATACATTCTATAATGCATACACATTCCTAAGAGATGCAAGTATCAAGCCTTAGAATGCAAAAAGGCTAGTAATTAAAATGTTGGGGTGTGGTTTAATAAAATAAATATCAAGTATAAGTTGAAATTTACATTGTTATATTTATATTCCTTATAATTCAAATTTATTTTAATAAATATAATAAATTAAGGCTACTTTACTTCTAGATTTGGTGTCATAGTTACATAACTTACGATTTGGAAGATAGTTTTTGAAAATCCAATCTAGTTAGTAATTAGTAAGTTTCAAGATTTCAATATTCAACCTAGGGATTTCATGGTGTAACTTTTACAATTGATGTCCATTATGGGTAAACATATAGTCATTTATTAGGTTTTATGCCCTTCGAGATTGATTACTGACATTTTTAGGATTTGCCATTTATAAAAATTAAAGTTTACAAACCAACACATACCCAACCATTAGTTTATGTAGATTTTACTTATGATTAAGTCCTTTATAGGCCATAATCAACACAAAAATACCATAATCATTTGTGACTAGGATAAATTGGGACAAGTTGGCCCACATTTATTCATCATCACCCCAATTAAATTTGAATTCATGCCAAAGTGGGCTGAATATGGAAACATAGGTAACATTAGTGACCCATGCACACCCAACCACCCATTTATGTCAATTTTACTTTTGATTAGGTCTCTTATAGGTCAAAAGAGACATAAAATACCATATCCTTTGAAGACTAAGGTAATTTCAATAGTTTTAGGCACATATTTTTGTGATCACCCCATTTATCTCTAACTCAAGAAGGAAAACATGATTGTGGAAACGTAAGTTGTATATTGACCCTTACACATACAAATAACATTGTATGATGATTTTACTTGAACTTAGCTCCATTATATGCCAAAAGTGACACAAGAACACCATATTCATTTGTGACCATGAGAATGCAAATAATTTATGGAACATGTATGTAGATCAACCTAATTCACTTTGAATTCAAGATAAAGTAATGTTATTGGGGTAACATACGTCACACTAATGACCCATGTGTACCAAACCACCACTTTATGTTAATTTTGCTTACGATTAAGTCCTTCATGTGTCAAAAACCACACAACACCATATCCAATTATGAATATGATAAATTCATATGATTTGGGGTACATATATTTGTTATCACCCAAATTTGCTATGAAATAAATCCAAAATGGTATGATTGGGTAAACTTGGGTCACATTAGTAACTTGTGCATATCCAACCACCACTTTATGTATTTTTAATTGAAAAGGGATTATAGGATAGAAGTAATATAACAATAGCATATTAATTTTTCACCAACAAAATTTATTGACAAGAACATTTAGGAATTATCCCTAGTTACATGAGCACATTCATCCATTTTTAATTGAGATAGTATACCAACAACACTATTTCTATAACTTGCAAAAATATTATGTTAATTGATATTGAGGACATTGATGATATGGTTTGTGTACCATTTATGAAGCTTGAATATGGTACCTTTAATACCCTAATTTTAATATAAATTTCAATATAAATCAATTGATCCCCTCCCTTAATTATATATAGGCATGGATAAGCCTGAGTACAATATGTGTACTCCACATTGAATAAATGGTTTTTGCATTTCTACCTTGTTATTCTTGGTATTCATTGGTATCTTTATTTTTAATAATATGAGTTATACCAAATTATAATAGAGAAATTGATATAATATTTTAAATTTGTGTAATATAATAGAATACAACCTAACAAGTCCTTGACTCCTTGAGATAGGTATGGGTACCCATCAATCATTTCTAAATCACAAAACAAACATTCTCTATCAATTTTTGTCCCTCAATTTTGGGTATCAATCAAGTTTGATCTCACCCCTAAGTTCATTTATATATTATATATTTCATATATACATAGAAGGGGAAATTTTTGCATCACTCACTAAAAAGTGGGGTCCACAATTTCCCATTTATGAATATGTGTGTGTGTGTGTGTGGGTGTGTGTACATGCATGCATTCATGTGTGCATGCGTGCGTGTGTGCGTGCGTACGTGCGTGCGTGCATGCGTGCGTGCATGCGTGCGTGCGTGTGTGTGTGCGTGTGTGTGTGTGTGTGTGTGTGTGTGTGTGTGTGTGTGTGTGTGTGTGTGTGTGTGTGTGTGTGTGTGTGTGTGTGTGTGTGTGTGTGTGTGTGTGTGTGTGTGTGTGTGTGTGTGTGTGTGTGTGTGTGTGTGTGTGTGTGTGAATCAAGCCCTCCAAAAATATCAAGCCCCCAAAAAATATGGGACCTATATCTTATCCTTAACTATAGATGGTTGGTCTATATATAAGGTTAATCCATATATAGAGAGAGAGGGAATAACCATCACCCACAAGTTTGCTCATTATATTATATATACCCTATCCATATCTTGAATGGCCATAAAATATTCACAAATCACTCATATAGTATCACATTTGATATCAATAGATCTATAGGGTCTAGGGTGCCATTAGATATATATGGCCAATTGAGCACAGTTTTTATAAACTAATCTAGGGAACCTATCTATATATGGGAATTTGACCAGCCCTATCTATATGTATGGAGGATGAGGCCCATTATCTATAGATGAATAATCAATTAATTTATAATATTAATCTAAGACCCCTATCTATATATGTGGAAGGAGAGGGGTGCATAGGGTTTGAACTTGCTATTTTTAGGTCATGGTTCTAATTAGTTGACCAATTACTCTACCCCACTTTGTAAGATATGGGTATGGACATAATTAATCAATGCCATATCCATATCCCATATCTATATAGTGCAAGTTCCTATGAAGTGAATGAATCAATGTGAATAATATTACATATATAATATGATCAAATCATTTGATTGTAACAAATAACAATGAATGATATGGTGGAACCATCTTTTGTCAATGAACAAAAACATGATCATAGGACCATACCACACTATATAAACATACATTTTCATTAGAATTGGTATATTATATAGTTTAATTGGCAAAATATATGTTGATACCATTACCCCACATATGGATTTAGATGTAGATTTAAAATGAAGAGAGAAAGGTTTCAAGGTCTATCAATGTTATTGACTATATCTAGTTACCTCTATCCATATAACAAGTTTATCAGTGATTCAAAAAGTCTATTAATGATCAATGTTATGCCATTAATTAAAAAATATGTATGGTATAACCAAAGTGACCCAATGTACATAATGGCCAACATGGCATGAATGATTTGTGTGATGCAATACATATCCATATCATAGAATATACCGATGTCATCTCTATATGTAACATGATGTTGTTGTGATAGATAATGGAATGGGTGTGGGTAACATGATGTGATGGATAATGCCTACCCTATTGATATGATAGTTGGTTTTGACTAATTGACATCATTGAATGGGATTCATTATAAATGGGTTGTATTAATGTCATGGGCCCATTAAATATTATGATGACAATAACTATAACTATATAGTGTATCCCTTATCCTGTCTCTAAAAATAACCATGGATCATGAACCACATGAAAATCATCTCATGTGTGTGTATCTCATATATACACATGATAGGATAGAATATAAATGGAACATGAAAGAAGAATACTTTATATAGTGTAGAGTCATATGGATATAAGGGTTTGATGTCTCATGTCGATTATTAAGGCACACTTTGGAAATATCACATTCACATAGTTTAAATAATAACCAATATGTTTTTTTTTGTTGATTTTTGTCTATAATCCACATAATCATAATTTAAAAATGACATAAAAGGATAGTTAGATATGCATAAGTCACCAATGTGACCCATGTTGCCCAAACAATACCACTTTGTCTTGATTTCAAAGTAAATTTAGTGATTGCACATATATGTGCCCCAAATAATTTGCATTTTTCTTGCTCAAAATTGGATATGGTGATGTTATTTAAATTTTAACATGAGTAATTAATCACATTGATGACTTAAAAAAAAAAAAAAACTACATTACCTAATTTACACCACTTTGGCCTAAATTTGAAGTGAATTAGGGTGTTCATGCACAAATGTGTCCAAAATTTTCCCCATTTTCCTTGGTCGTAAATGGATATAGTGTTTTTGTGTCATTTGTGGTCTATAAAATAACTAATCAAAACTAAAATTGACATAAAGGGGTGTTAGGTGTTAGAAGGTTAATCAGGAAGCTTGCATTTACCAAATTACACCATGTTGGCCTGGATTCAATGTGGGTTAGGGTGATCATACACAAATGTGCCCAAAATTATCTATATTTTCCCTAACCACATGGATATGGTGTTGTTATGTTACTTTTAGCTTATAAAATACCTATTTGGAAGTAAAATCAACATAAAGTAGTGGTTGGGTGTGTGATGATTATAAATAAGAGCTAAATTATCTCAATCACACCAATTTAGCCTCAATTAAAAGTGAATTAAGTTTATCATGCATGAATATATCCCAAATTATCTATATTTTCCCTCATCATAAGTGGATATAGTGTTTTTTTGTTTACAATTGTCTATAAACCCAAAATTTATAAGTAAAAATGACATTAAGTGGTGGTTGGATTTGCAAGGGTCGTAATGTGACTTTTCCACAATCACATACTTTTTTTATTGAATTTGAAGGGATATTTAGTGGTCATACACAAATGTGCATATAATTATTTTCATTTACCTTGGTCATAAATAGATATGGTGTTTTTGTGTCACTTTTTCCCTATAAGTGACCCAATTGCAAGTAAAATTGACATGAAAGGGTGGTTGGGTTTGCATGGGTCACCAATGCAACCTATGTTTCTCCATGTACACAACTCTGGCATGAATTTAAATTTAATTTGGGTGACCATGCCTAAATTTTCCCCAAATTATCCTTGTTTACCCTAGTCATAAATGATTATGGTGTTGTGTTAATTTTTGCCCTATAAGGGACCCAATCATAAGTAAAATTTACATAAAGGAGTGGTTGGGTGTATGTTGGTTTATAAACTTTAATTTTGAAAAATTGATAATTATAAAAAATTATAAAAAATTACAAAAATAAATTTGAAATGCCTTAAAACCTAAAAGTTGACTATATGTTTACCAAATGGACATCAAAATCAAAAGTCATGCATGAAATCCCTAGGTTTAATATTAAAATCCTA
Source organism: Torreya grandis (assembly GCA_037957365.1). Taxonomy (NCBI): domain Eukaryota; kingdom Viridiplantae; phylum Streptophyta; class Pinopsida; order Cupressales; family Taxaceae; genus Torreya; species Torreya grandis. The sequence goes on along the minus strand of JARHVA010004284.1, from coordinate 1,100,820 downwards.
AAAAATGACTAAATACTTACTAAATTCAATATTAAACAAACTATATCCTAAATCATAAGTTGTGCAACCACAAAACCATTTCTAGAATATTTAAAGTGACCCTAATTTATTATATTTACTATCATAAATTTAAAGTATAAGTTGGCATTTACATTGTTACATTTATATTGCTTATACAATAATATAATTGTAACAATGCAAATGCCAAGTTAAACTAAACTGGAGACTAATCAAAAAAATTTGAAACTCATTTTTTCCCACCTTGTAGGGTCCTCTGAGTGTGATCAGAGTGCTCATAGATCCAATGAAGGCAACTACCTTTGGCAGTGCCTCTGGGGACCTGAACCTAAATCTGATAGAGTACATTCCCTTTAATGGATGGAAGAAAGTGTTAACAGGTGAAAAGATGTGTTCCACTAAAAACATGTCGAGCTTTCCTGTCAAAAATGATTCTACTGAGGGTACAGCCCTAACTATCATAGATGATATGGTTGAGGAAATCATGGTGACCATGGACCTTACATTGGTAGGTAAGTTTTTCTCCTTCCATCCTAATATTGAGATCGTTAGGAAATGGGTAATGTTTCAGTGGAGAATTAAAGGTAGTGCTTCAATCACTGATATGGCAAGAGGCTTATTCCTATTTATATTTAAGAATAGGGAGGATAGGATAGCTATTCTTACTGGAGGACCATGGTTGTATTGTCCACATTCACTTGCCTTGTGCTCGTGGAAACTAGGATTCAACCCCAAATCAGACCTCAGTTAGTCTGCTCCTACTTGGGTAAGATTGCCAGGGTTCCCATTGGAATTTTGGGATGCAAAAATATTTACAGCTATTGGCAACTCTATTGGCCAATACGTCACTATAGATCATACCACTAGAATGCAATCCAGATGTGTGTATGCTTGATTGTGTGTCAATGTAGAGATTAATCAGACCCTCCCCACGTTTGTAGAGTTAAACTCTAAATATGGGACTTGGACTCAGTTGATCATATATGAAAATGCTACCACTTTTTGTAAAATATGTAGAAAAAAGGGACACATAATGACCCAATGTAAGGTGAAGCAAATGGGAAGGAAAGATGATTCCCTAGTTGAAGGTGAGGATCAGTCTCACAAATCCAGAAACTTTAGCAGTCAGGGAATGGGGGATAACGCAAAAAACCCTGACAATACTGAAAAGGTTAGGGAAAATGCTATTCAGGAGGAGGTCTTTGGTAATGAGGAAAAATCTATCATAGAGGAAAATAACAAGAAGGTCTTAGAAAGTGATAGTTAGAAGGTTATAATAGACACAGTTAACTCTTTGGATCAATAGACTAATATATCTAAGGAAGGAGAAATATGTGCCCAACTGACAAATGGGGATGATGCAGAAGGCAATGTGTTAAGAGATGTTCAAGAGGAACTACCTCCAAAAATAGTAGATACTAAGGGAAAATTAGCCTTACATTCAAACACAGATATCTTCCATGCTCTAGAAGTAGGTGACCAATCAGGAAATTATTTCAGTAATAGGTGAAATAGGACAAAATGGTAGTAGCAAAGAATAGGAAGAATGGGTTACCCAAAAGAAAAATAACCACAAAGGTAAAAAATTTGTAGATGTTGGCACCAATCCCAAACAAGGGAGACCAACCCTAAGAGAAAAAAGACAAATAGAGATTGCCAAGGAGATTACCAGTGGTAAATAGAAAACACTAGAGACCCATTCCCTCAAATCCTCTAAATGAGAATTTTATCTTAGAACTTGAGGGGCTTTAACAACCCTTCCAAATAGATTGAGGTTAAAAATTGCATTCTAGATAATAAATTAGATATTTTATTACTCTAAGAGGTCAAGATGAATGAGAAGAGTTATAAGAAAATAGCTGACTACATATGGCCTAAGGCTACTTTTTGCATCAGTCCAGTTGAAGGGGCCTCAGGTGGGATGTAACTATGTGGAACAGTGCTAAAATTTAGGGATATCCTATTACTTATAATAAACATTTTTTTATTATCAACTTCTCTTTGTCCTCCTTGAACTGGTCATTGATCAATGTCTATGGCCCAAATAATAGAGCATTGAGGCAAAATTTATGGACAGCTTTGAGTAGCTTCAGGACTAATACCTAGCACACTAGATGGATGCTGGTTGGAGACTTTAACACTCTATTATACCCTTCTAAAAAATAGGGTGGGATTATTGATTACTTTGATAGCATGTTTGACTTTGCTAAATTTATCAATGACTGGGGACTATTGGATATTGAATTGCAAAATCAAAATTTCACCTAGTCTAACAGAAGAAGAGGAGACCAAATGATTCAAGTCAAGTCAGATAGATTTCTTATCTCTAGTAACTAGAATGATTATCATAATATGCATTTATAATATTTTCCTAGAACCATATCTGATCATTTCCCAATCTTCCTCAATTGGAAAGATTAGGGAGAACATGGTCCTTTCCCCTTCCATTTTGAAGCTATGTGGATAAAACATAAAGACTTTAGACAATTGGTGGCCCAATGGTGGCAAATTCTTATCTAGGGTACTCTTATGTTTATATTAGTAAAAAAACTTCAGCATATCAAACATGAGGTGTATGGATGGAATAGATATAGCTTTGGTTAGGTCTTTCATTAGTAAAAAAAATAGCCAAAAAACTTGTAGATATTCAGTAGTGGATGGCTCAAGGTGATGATTCAGAAGACACTTCCAAAGAAGAGAATGTCCTGACTTCAAACTAGAAGAATCTTATGGACAGAGAAGAGGTTTTTTGGAAACATAAATCTAGAGTTTAGTGGCTTCAAGAGGGGGATAGGAACACGGCCTTCTTTCATCTCTCAGCCATGAAACACAGGAAGGATAACTCCATAACAAAGTTATGTTTAGATAATGTAAACATTATAACTGAAGATAATGAGATAGGGGAATAAGCCAGGGTATTCTTTTAGAATTTTCTCACTGAACAAAATAATGATGATGGGAATGATGGAACTATGAACCAATTCATTGATAAAATCCTCTATTTGATAAATGAGGAAGATAATCTAGAGATGTTAAGGCCTATATTTGAGGAGGAAGTCCATGTTTTATTTTCTATGGGTTTGTTCAAAGCCCTGGGTCTTAATGGCTTCCCTCTTATATTCTTCTAGGAATATTGGGATATAGTGGGAATGGATCTTGCTACTGCTCTTCATGACTTCTTCAAATCAGGTAAACTTTTCAAACAAGCTAATAATACTTTTATAATACTTGTTCCTAAAACATAATATCCCACACACCTTATGGATTTCAGACCTATTAGTCTATGTAACACTATTTATAAGCTCTACACTAAAGTGCTGGTTATGAGAATCCAACCTATTTTAGACAAAATAATTTTGCCTACCCAAAAAGACTTTATCTCGGGTTAGCAAATTCTGGATGTTGTGATCTCCACTCATGAGACTATTCATTCCATGGACAAGAGCATAATCCCTGATATGGCTCTTAAGCTAGATATTTCTAAAGTATATGATAGGGTCTCATGGATTTTTATGTTCCAAGTCATCAAGAAATTTGGGTTCAATGATAAAATGTCTCACCTAATATGGAACGCTATCTCTCCTATAAAATTTTTGGTTTTGGTCAATGGGATCCCTAGAGGTTTCTTCTCTTCTTTGAGAGGAATCCTCAAGGGGGACCCTCTCTCCCCTTACTTATTTATCATAATGGTGGAGGCATTGGAAAGATACATACAAGCTGATATAGTCTCTAAACATTTAGTGGGCATCAAACCTGCTTCCTCCCTTCCTCCTATGGCCATGCAGTAGTTTGTGGATGATACCATTCTTTTTGGCATCTCCTCAGTGATTGAAGCTTGGAGATGGAAGAATATTTTAAATAACTATGGCATAGAGTCTGGGCAAAGCATAAATCTCTAAAAAAGCAATGTGTAATTATTCAATACTCCTAATGACCTTAGACAAAAAATCATTGACATCCTTGAATGTGCTGAAGCTATCTTACTTGCTACCTATTTGGGCCTTCCCCTCATGGTCAAAGAGGTATCTCTTGGTTTTTGGAATGGAATTTTGGAAATAAATCAAAACAAACTTCTTGGTTGGAAAGGGAAACTTCTTAGCAGTGTAGGCAAATTGCAACTTCTTTAGGCCTCTCTTCAAGGGATTCCTACCTACTTCCTATCTCTTTTTAAAATACATGCATATTTTACTGATAAATTGGAATAGATTCAAAGAAAATTATTATGGATGGGACTAGAAGATAAATAGAGATTGTCTTTGGTCAGATGGGAAAAAGTGTGTCTTCTGAAATCACATGGTGGCCTTAATATTAGATCTATCAGGAATATGAACAAAGCCCTTCTCTCCAAACTCAACTGGAATCTAATTCATAAAAATAATGATTGGGGGAAAATAATGTATGCCAAATATATGCATAGTACTGATGGTTCCAAATTTATTCAATAGGTAGGGTTACCCCAGGGATATGTGATATGGAATAAAATGCTAAAAAGTAGAACCCTTCTTAAGTAAGGAATTAGATGGAAATTGGGAAATGGATAGCATATTAAATTATAGAATGAAATTTGGGTAAAGGATAAGGCTCTCATCACATAGGAAAACTATGGAGAGATTACTGAGATTGCTACTCAATTTTTTGGAGATAGAGTTAGTGATTACATGGCTAATAACAATGGCATAAGGAGCTAGAAAAATCTATTGGGTTATTGTGCTCATCAGCCTGAGCTCTTCCCTAGAGTTTTAGAAATTTAGTAGATGATTTAGGGGATTAGAATCCCTCTCTTCTTGTGTGAAGATGAATATTAATTGTGGCCAAATAAGAATGGATGGTTCTCTATCAAGTCTGCTTATCAATTGTTGATTCTTGAGGCTCAGAATAATGAGATATGGAAAAAGGTTTGGAACTATAAACATATACCAAAAATCAACATGTTTTAGTGGGATGCTACTCATAAAAAAATCTTAACCCAAGACAACCTTTCAAAAGAGAGGGTTTACCTTGGTCGATATATGTTATTTGTGTTGTTCAAAAGAGGAAATAGTTTTTCACCTTTTCATTCACTATGATTTTGCCCAAGAACTTTGGGGCATAATCTTAAATAATTTTGGTATTGAGTGGGTCTGTAACTCTGACCTTAAGGAAGTCATAATTAGCTAGAATCCTACCTTTTCTCATCCCTGGCTCATGGAATTATGGAATCAAACTCTACCCTATTTGAGTTGGATTATATGGAAAGAGCACAACCATAGAATTTTTAGAGATACTGCTAGAAATGCCTCTTAAGTGTTTCATTCTTTTGTTAAGACTCTTTTGGAAAGTATCACCATTACTCATATTTGTACTATGGAGAAACCCCTAACTCAAGAAGAAGAACAAATTATGGCTAAATGGAAGGTTCTAAACCATATTACTGCTTATAATAATTCCAAAATTCTATAGAGACTTAGTACTAAATGAATTCGCCCAAAGCTTAACTAGATGAAACTTAACTTTGATGGGGCCTCTAAGTCTGATGGTAAAGCTAGTGGAGGAGGGATTATAAGAAATGGCAAAGGGTAGATGATTGTTTCCTATGCTAGTGGAATAGGCTACCAGAGTAATAACTATGTTGAAGTAATGGCTCTCCTATGGGGGATAAAATTGGATATATACCTAGGTATAAGGAATTTGAGTATCCAGGGGACTCTTAAATGGTAATCAATGCAATTAATAAAGCATCAAATGTGGGAATTAAGTTAAAATATATCATTAGGGATATTCAATTTCTTCTACAAAAGCTTACCAAAGTTGATATTTCACATATTTATAGAGAGGGAAATAGTGTTGTTGATGCCTATGCCAATCTCAGCCAACAATTTTCAAATTGGCGATGTTGGCACCAAATAGATCATATCCCTTTAAAAATTAGGGATATTATCCAAAAGGAAATGAATTGTTAAGGACGAGTCAGACATATGAGAAGGATAGTTATATTAGTCATTATATTTGGAGGGGGTCAATGTGGATCTCAGAGTTTGGTGCCTATTGTACTCTTTTGATAATCATTTCTAATTTATTTCACCAATGTGTTAAGGTGAGCATATTTCATTATGGAGATCATCAAGAAATGATTTTTAAGCATGGGAGGAGTAAATGTCATCTCTGCATGATACTTTTAATTATGTGCTACCACATTATCATTATGCATATTTAGGAACAAGGGATTGAAACCACTTCAACTATGAAGGTGAAAATTGGGAATTCTCTTGGTCTATTATATAAATCCAAAATGGGGGGTGACAAAATTTGAATAGAACCAATCTCTTGCTATGAATTCAAAGATAACCCATTGGTTTGGCACTACTGCAAAGAGGGTGGGACTAGTTCCTACCTGGAGAGGCTCAATGGGTTTGATGAAAACCTATCAGAATAATTTATGAGGTCTTGGTTAAACCAACAAGTCAATATTGGAGGAATTAGCTTTGAGATTTTTGAAAAGGTGACATCTATGGCTATAGGTATGTCAACGTAGGGGATGAAGCTACAAAGGAAAATAAAAATCACAGACCTCTCCAGCTAGAAGCTATTTCTAGGAGAAGGCAAAGAACTTGTTCCTTACCAAGGAGGATTTAATCGAGCTAAATTACCAGAGCCATGGGATGGAGTGTGCTTCATCCTCATGAAGTATTTCACACTGGAAGGATAATTCACTAGGTTCTATAATTATCATCTCCCCCTTTTAAATCATTTCAAGCATAATGCTCTCATCAATTTTTCCTTTTATCTGCTCTCCTCCCTAGAAAATTCTATCCTTAGGGTGAGAGCAAAATTGGCAAAAAAACTTGATATTAATCCTATTCCCCTCCATTAGGGCCTCATTTTCTATTTGTATAATTTCCACCATGCCCTTGAGCTATCCAAGACTATTAGAATTGATAGCGAGGATATTTATTCTAACCCTTTGGCTGGTGATGCTATCGATGAGCCCTATCTTTTCCCTGTCTCTACTAAAACTAAATAAGTCTCCTTTTATACTCCTAAGGAGACCCCTATTGACACCCTTGGCTCCTTTGTGAGTACGAAGGGCAAGAAGAGGAAGTTTTATGCTGGTGAAGAGAGTATTGGAGGGACCACTATGGGGACCCATAAAAATCTTGGTAGGACCACTGGGGGTCAAGGTGGTAAATCCCATATGTCCACTAAGGTTATTAAGGAGGGCCTCTCCTCAGGAGTTCGATGATCAAGATGGATTTTTGGCAAACCTACTCCCAAGGCTAGGCTTATTGACTATTCAGAGAGCACCTCGAAGGAAGCCACCCAAGAGGAAAAGTAAAAAGAATTGGAAGTTCATGAATTTTTTGAGGATACTGAAGATAAGTAGGAGACAAGAGAATTTGAGGCTACTACGGAGGATGGTGCTAACATTGTGAAAAATGATGACAAAGAGGGAAAGATGTATCTGGATGAAGTTGATGAGGAAACCAAAATTGATATTCATTTAAAAGCTAAAAATTTTACCCTGAAGGGTCACATCTAGAAATTGGAGCAGAACTTTACCACTGGGCTCTAGAATTCTATTCTCTTGAACATGTCTATGCTACAGGAATCGGGTAATATTGATTCTACTATCAATGTAGAGAACACTGATAAATTGAATGACCTCATCAAATCTATGATTATGTAAGGAGAGATTTCTCTATCTCTCATTTTTCTTATTCTTGTTTTATTTTAGTTTGCTATGTCTGTTGGTACACTGATCATGTCATTCCTGTCATAAGGCATCTTTTATGTTGATTGCCTTCATGGTTCTTCTGCTTTTGTAAGGGTTCAACCCCTGGTCTTCCACCTTATATAATCAAAAACAATGCAAATGCCAACTTATACTTAACACTTATTCTAGTTAACCACCCCCTAGCTTTTTAATTTATCACTTTTTGGCATTATAAGGATTTAAAATTGCATTTATTAAGAACACATGCATAATAATACATGTGAATTATAATGTGTAGGTGGCAAAAATATGCCTTTTGACTTGAAATGGCTTGGATTCCTTAATTTGTGTTTTTTATTTAGAATAAATAAAATCCAACTTATTCCATCATAAACACTATGAATTTCATTAATAAACTTTTTAAAACTATTACTATGATTTTAGGTGCATTCTCATCTTTCCAAACATATGATTTTTTAAAAAATTTGACTATTTTAAGGTTTTCATCTATATCAATTTCTAAATATGCCTTTTTTAGGTGACTATATGCCATAATTATACATATGTCTATATATTTTTATGTATTTTTTATTTGATCCAAATGTGAAAAACATTATATGGTCACTAACTATGCCTAATTATATACACATTAAAAAGAACCAATTTTTATTTTTTAGGTATTTGTGTGGGGGGGGTGTTAAATGACCAACTATCCATTTTTTCCAATTTTTATGATCTATTTATTTTAAAATTTTAAAAATATAAATTCATTAATTTTTTTAAATAAAAATATAGGTCACAAACTAGATGATCTTATCTAAATTTACACTAATGGGTTTCAAACAACACTAAACGGTGCTAAAAAAATGAGGAGCCACACAGTCGACTATCTACTTTGTTTTTATTTAAAAATAAGAGATCCTTATTGCATTTTATATGTTTGATCTACTTATACTTGATAAATTTTTTTAAAACAGTAGTTTAGATATTAGACTTAAAATTTTAAAATTAATATTCTTATATAATCTTCAAATTTAGAGTGTAGCCATCTCAAATATTCTATATAAGTTCAGGTTTCTCATTTTTTTGAAAAAAAACATGTCCATAGTAGGCCCATTTTTATCCCCCAACTTTGTGCACTTACCCAATTATATATATTTACATATATTAATCTAATATTAAATTATATCAATAATATATATATATATATATATACATACATATATACATATATATATATATACATATATATATATATATATATATATATATATATATATATATATATATATATATATATATATATATATATATATATGTATGTATGTATATATAGATATACATATATATATATATATATGTATATATATATATATATATATATATATGTATATATATATACATATATATATATATATACATATTCATATTGTAATAATAATAATAATAATAATAATAATAATAATAATAATAATATTGTAACTAGTCTATTTTACTTAAAATCTAATCTTAAGTTTCCTTTGATTGATATATATATGTCTTGTTTATTTGGTAGAGTACATTAATACCTAAAATGTATGCAAAATTATAATATAGTATATTATAATATAATATAAGTTATTATATTATATTACATAATTAAATATATGTATTTATATATATATAAGTATGTAGGTGTGTGCATTAATATATTATAGTATTATATATTATACAAAAGAAAGTGTTGATTTACTATCGTAGTTTGGTATTGGATAATTAAAGCAATGTGGTGGAAGATATCATATCACATGTCACTAATAAATGCATGTATTATAATACATTCCATATGAAACATAATATTGTGAATTTAATGAAAAACCACTAATAAATAATATTGTATATGAATAATATGATATTATTTTCAATTTTTTAAAAATATTATATGTAATAAAGTACAATAATCAATGGACTTAAATTTTTTTAGGATATCAAGATAAAAATTATTGGAATGTATAAGCTAAGGATTAATAGGTCCTTCACTACATTGGTCATATTCTTTCTCATGAAGGAACTTGTATATGAACTCAAGTTTCATGTGTGTTGCATGGAACTTATTCATAAGGTAGAGCATGACATAAGCTTCTTCAGTTCTTAACAAAATGTTCTTGTTATAGATTTAATTGTGTAAACTCTGAAATGTTTGTACATATGGTAGATACATTACTTGGAAATATGTTTTTTGGGATATGAAATGCATACATGCATCTATTGTGGCAATAAATTCAAGAAGTTTATTATTATAGTTTTTAATTGAAAACAAAATTGCATTTGTGTAATTTTTTACATCATAAAGAGGATTCACACAAAATCAAGAGTTTTATTGATTACATTAGTTTGGAGTCATATAAATATCATCGCTCTCTATTGTAGTAGTTTGTCTCATTTATGGGGATAAAAATTGAATCAATGGATGTTACATCTGATATTGAAATTATGTCATTTTAATTCTTCATTAGGTCCATGATATAAATGAAAAATATATAAATAATAAATATGATTATATACATATGATTTAAATTTCAAAACATATTACATATAACTACATGAGATATGATTTTTAATAGCAGTGCAAAAAATAAACAAATAACTACCAAGAACTAAAACAATATATAGCAGTAAATTCAAATAGAAATAACACAATATATTATTCTAAAAATAAATAATTATCATTTGTATCCCTAAAGTAGATGACTTTTAGGAATATAATGTTAGCCTAGATAGTACTATACAATGGGTTGTCACAATATATCCCTAAATTAGTTGGATGCTAAGATTAAGATGTTGGACTAGAGAGTACTATAAATTCTGGGTGGGGTGGGGTTGTTAATTTACATTAAAAACCTTTTGTATACATAATCTAAGATCTAAATTGGGATGTGTTGGGAGAGCATCGTAGGGTTTGAAAATCCTCTAGAAATCCCAACTCTTGGTGTCAATCAAGGAATTTGTAAGTGATTAAATCCAATTAGACAAATGTCCTAAGATGTTCCCCAATAATAATAAGGTAAGAATAGAATAAGAATATATAGACTTACCTTCAGCTGAAAGGACCACCAAATATGATCAATTTTTATTGCGATTAGAATTGACCCACACTTTCTAATTTTAGAATTTTATCAAAAATTAAAACACTTTATATACTTTTGATGTGAAAATTAGCAAGGGAAAAATATTATGGTATAAAAATATAAAGCAATTATATGACTAAAAGAGGGTGAGTATAATACCAAGTTTGTTCATCAATCGATTCTAGCCAAATTATAAACACCACTATCAATAAAATAATTCTAATTTACAATTTTAAAAGTAAAATATTAAGATGGAATTCAATCACTACTATTTTATCATTCAATAGAGATTATTGCACCATTATTCTCAAAATATAAAGTGATTAAATTATTAAAAGAGGATGAGTATAATAACAAGTTCATTGGTCAATCAATTTTAGTATAAAAATGAACACTAAATATGCAAAAGTGTTAAATATATATAGTATTCAACCATTGATTTATTTAATGTACTAACATTAAAATTTCATCATCCAAATACTATTTACAAATATATGATAACTACATTAAAACACTAAATTGTTTTTTTAACACTTGATGTTATGAATTTGGTTATTTTGATGTTTTATTGAAACCTTTATAAAAACATTTAATAAATTTAAATTTAAGAATTACACATATGGATGAACTCTACCATTTAAAAGTAATTTTACCAAATCAAATCTAATATCTTTTGTGTAGTATCATTTATTTAATAATTTTATTTTAGTTGTATTTTTTCTTGCATAAAATTTTAGTATAATCAAAATGTCCAAGATGCCAATCAAAAACATATATGTGGAATATGAGGATTGCATCAGATCTTAGTGTAACCAAAAGGTTTAATATTCCTTTGTTCTCTAGTAAACCTATATTTGTATGTCATTTATATCTTAAAATTTTAGGATTTGATTCCAAACATCTATAATATCAAAGGACCATAATTTGAAGCCTTTATAACATGTAAATGCAGTATTTCTATTCACTATTCATACATTGTTGGTATCAAAAGCTTTAGTAATATAGATGTAAATAGTAGGATTTACTAATATTATAATTTGGTTTATACCACTTATAAATATTTATTATTAACCATCATGATGGTATTTTAAATAAAAATATTTTCATATACATAGAAATATAGGAAATACTTGAATTTTAGCAAATTATAAATTTAAGAAATTTTAAAAAAAAGGGAGTTATAGGACAAAATAAGTGGCCACTGTAGGCACTATCAAATTATATAAATGGTAATGACATGTATCAAAATGTTTTATAAAATAAATGACCATAGTAGAGCTAGCATGAGGCATGGGAATAGTGTTTTTCATAGAAGGTATTCTAAGAGCATATTCACAACTACAAATATTTCTTATCCCCTTCATTTTCACCATCACCTTCCCCTTAACCACTAAAACATTACATAAAGGGTAATATTTCAAGGCTAATTTGACATACTAAAAGTTACCCTATAAGTACATGTTATAAGTAGCTATTGAGACATGGAGTGAATTAGTAGACAACAATGATTTCCCTTTCAAACCACTTATCGTTCATGAATCACCCCAACAAAACATCATAAACTAGACTAACATCAAAGCAAAGAGATCACATGCATAACAAGTATGAACACAACCATGACACATCATCTATGTGGGATAAAACCCACTAAACCTTGTAAGATGGAATATAGTCCTATAATGATAACATCCAAATTTAGACCAGCACAAAATGATCAAGGAGCACCAACCCCTAAATTTAATCAAGTACCCACTTGACCTTTAGCTAGCTCCGACTAGAAAAAAGGGTATAACCTCCTAGGAAACAAAGAAACAAATCATCTACCTTTGATATTTGATCATATTAAACACCTATTTTTATATCTTAAACTGATGATTAACTCCTTTATTTTCACTCTATCGTCTTCATTCTCACCCAAACATTCTCTAGAGCTCACTAGCTCAAAATGCCTCTTAAAGCTCATTAGGTCTAATGACCTATGTGTTCACCTACATTACCTTGATCAGATAGTTATGATTGATCATCTTCACTCTCTAATGGTCCTTAATGACATGTGCCTTCTCTTTCAAAGGTTATCTCTTCGCCAATTAGGCCTTGTACTTATACTACTCTCTTGGTCTAAACAATCTTGGTTGAAAAAGATGTTTAACCCAATTGGATCATAATAAAAATTGGTTCATACAAATTTTATATGTGATAGCCACACACTTCATAGGCCAGCCATTACCTCATTAGTCCCAAAACTCTATTAGGCCTTAATGAGACCTAAAATAATTTAGGCCTACACAAGCACACATTAACACTTTAACTTATTGAAACATATTTAACTTACACAAACACTTAAAACACATAAAATATGAGTCTAATATATCCTATATTACTCCCACATGGTCCATATCACCTAAAAATCAAACTCACACCTTGAACCTAGCAACTAATTCTCCTTGCTCTTTAGGCCTTGATACATAGAAAACACTATCTTTTAGAACTAAATCATACTATCTTTTTTATTAAAAAAACAACATAAAAAAATTAAAAAATTAAAGCCTCCATTATATATCAAACATATCCATGTGACTTAGAGACTCCAACATAGGCCAAAACATCTCAAGAATCCTTTTTTAAAAACACTCCATGTACCTCAATATCAAGTCTTGACTTTAAATAACTAATTATTCGTATGTGTTGACTCAGTCAACCTTGCTTACAACACCAAAATATCTAGAAACAAACATATTTTTGTACCTTATACTCACAACCTTAACACATTACTACCACATGTAGATGATTCTAGGAGTCATATACACCATCAAATAGTAAAACATTGTCAACCAATACAATTTGGGTCCTTTTTAGTAAGTTCTTTCCAATCTCTCCACTATGAGGGTTTATAGAGGTTTTAACCAGTTTACATTCTTAATGAATGTTCATAAAGCTCTATACCTAAAACCACTAAAAAATAATTGTAAAAATTTATTATATCCATGTCACACCTCTCCAAAAAGGATCAAGTCACCATGCAAATTCTAAACATGCCAATGAGAAACTCAACTTCCTTTTCGGGCTTGGAAACCTTTATTCTACATACATAGGAAACCTTCCAATGTTGTTTCTTGTTTTTTATTAATCCTCAAGACCTGTAACTTGGTAAACACATTTGAACAAAAATATCACACCTAATTAAATGATTACATGGGTTCTACCATCTTGTAAACACAACTTAATACTTCATTTAGACCTCACTAGGTCTCTATGCTTACTAGGTCTAGGACTACAGACTTTACCTTGACCTAGAAACCACCTTAAAACCTCTTAAAATGATCTTAACACCTTAGATACATGTCATACACTTTCATTCCATGCTCATAAATTGACAACCATCATCTCCCTAGTCTCAAACATCCCAACACACTAAGCTACCAAGCCTATGCCACTATACAAGGCTATCAAACCATGCACATGCCACTATCCACATGTTTGTATTATCTCCTCGACCTAGTCAACATGCCTTATTAATCCACCTATAACTTATTTCTTACATGTACCAAAACTACCTTTCACAACTTTAGTCTCAAACTCATCCATACATCAATGACATCAGTACTTTATCATTACTTATGACATCAATGCACACATGACATCATCTTTTGACATGAATTAATAAATGACATTATCCTTTGACATAAATGACAATACACTCACAAAAAATCTCCCCCTTTTTCATTTATGGAAAATTCTTCTTCTCCTTCTCCCCCTTTGTCATTAATGATAAAGTGGACATATGCTCCTCTTAGGTTCATCTATACTATCCTCTGATCCTAGGACCTGACCACTTGAAAAACTCCCCCTTTGTCCATGAATTAAGATTTAATACAATGTCAAAACTCATGACTTGGTTTGATCAAGTCATCATACAAAGTTCTTGAGGTCACAACTATATCAAACTTATCCACATCTCTATCATGATTGGAACACCTCATATATGCTTCCCCCTCACATCATGCTTTACTTGGAACAATACACCTTTAAATAGATAACCTCAACCATATAAGTCTATAAGTAACTCTTCAGACACTATCTACACATAGTCAATAACCTCATTGAAACACCAACAGGTCTCATGGAGACCTAGTCAATGTGGATCCACTCCTTCTTGCTTACTTTTATCCTCTTGTATCATTTAGACCATCTCAAGAAATATTATAAAATCTTCACCACATGGAAAATTAATTATTCATATCAAGAATTCAATGATCCTTAGATCATTTTATCTTTTTGAAACACCTCATCTACAAGGTAAAACCCTAAAGGAAACTTTTAAAAAACAACTCAAACTCTATTTTTATGAAAACTTAGAACTTCTTGTCAATATGAGTAAATAAGAAACAACTTATAAAAACTACTTATGCATTCAGTCATCTTTCTCTCCAAGATCCTTAAGCCATTAAGGCTCCAAACACCACAAGGCAATCTCTTGGATAAAACATAGTTAGGATCCTTTGGAATACTATAAACTCCTTCATGGTTTCTTCAGGCATACATAACATGATCTCAAGTAATACATGATCCTAAGATAATCCTTAATATCATTGATAATCTCATTTTTATGGTAAATAATAGTAACTCTTCCAACACCAATCTTCAACCTCTATCTTCATTTAAATAAGACCCATCCTGATAACTTAGAACCATAGTCATTTTTAGATCACTATGAACACTCATGATTCTTGAAACATATCATCACAAACTTCTAAGACCTTATGAGGTCAACATGTTACTACATAAATAATTATACTTCAAATCATATTCTCAAGAGCACATTATGACAATCTCCTTCAAGCTTAAAAAAAACTGATAAGATACAAAAATATCACCTATAGGGATTTTATGAACATATTCAGGGATATTACAACATGATAAAATCATTATCAAGTCACTCTAGTTTTTATAAGAAATGAACAACATCTCTTTACCAAAATTTTATTGTACTTAAAATACCAATTTTTAACTTTCACACCCTTGCTTTGTCTTTGTCTTCTAAGGCACCATCTAAGCTTACGTAAGCAATGCAAGCACAAAAACATTAGCAGGAAATATTTTAATTCATCCACATAATGATCATAGACATTCATATGATAAAATTAGGTAATTATCACCCTAAACACACACCTTTAGGGTTTATAGACACTAAACTCTCAAGACATATATTTTTACCTCTTAAGCTTATTCTTCCATTTAAGTAATAAACATACCAAACAAAGAACATCTACAAGATATTCAATACATTGATAACCTCTATAAATACTCAAGATAATATTATTGAGTCTATAATAACAACAAAAAACTCACCTTGACACTTAAGTCTTCCAACAACAAAGTCCTTCACACACAATCACCTTCCATGAAGATTTTCTTGCATAATCACATGTTTCAAACCTTCTTCAATGCGTAGAGTAGGGAAAAATTGAGATATAAACCTCATAAAATCATTATATAAACAATTAAAAATATTTATATAGGGTATAATCTCATTCTACCTTCCTAATCTCACTAGGAAAAACCCCAATCAACTATAGTTGAACTTGATCGACATTTATTGCACCTGTATAGACACCTGAATCAAACCACTGCTTAGAGGCTCTTCTAAACATAGTCCTCTTAAAATTTAATTATTTCCTCATATTTTTTTGAATTCATCCATGTAATTTATAATCCATTATTTAAAAACTATATTCCTTTGATAAATTTTAATTTTCAAATTCCAACGGTTAATTTTTAATATAAAATTGACTAGGGAAAACTAAGAAAATTACCTAGGAGACCAAATTTTCATCTTCATATCTTTTGATAGACATCATTTCAAGACATAAAAATTGAAACACATGATAAATTATCATATGGAATTCCATCCATATATAAAACTTCTCATAAGACCTTCACATGTGCCAAAGGTGATGTCATTAATTTGCTCACTCAAGAAGATATATCAAGATGACTAGGTTTCCTTAGACCTTCAAAAGGCTACTCCAATTAATACCTTTCAGTTAAAGAATTAAACCATGTAATCATTAAAAATAATAGGGCCTCTATGGTCCTCAAAAAACTTCTATTTATTGATGACTAACCAAATATTCACTAGCATACCTTTGCCTTTCAAGACACTTGCACATACTTGGACTCACCATGTTAGCTAATCAAAAGAGATCCTTCAATATGATTTATCATCTAGCTTACATTTGATTTTAGATTTATCCTTAGTATAGTCCTTATTATTAAACCTTTATAGTTCTAATATGCAAAATAATATGAAAACATCAACCATTGTCTTCACAAATGTATCCATCACTAAAAAGAAGAACATTATCCTCATCACACATCAAGCTATTTAGGATCTCCTGTAGGCTATTAAGCCTCCTTCAAAGGTCCATATCTAATACCAATTTTTAGAATTAGATAATAAGAGGGAGGTAGGGGTGAATCATTATACAACAATTATTTCCCTTTTAAACCACTTATAATTCATTCATTATCATTCATGAATCATTATAATAAAGCATAAACAACTAGACTAACATCAAAGAAAAGATCACATGCACAACAAGTATAAACACAAACATGACACATCATATATGTGGGAAACTCTCATGAGGTATAAAAACCATTTAAACCTACAATATGAAATATATTAATATAATTATAATATCCAAATTTATACCAACACCAAATGATCAAGGTAAGCCCACCCCTCAATTTAGTCAAGCACCCACTTGAACTTTAGCTAGCTCCAACTAGCAAGGAGGCTATAACCCCCTAGGAAACCAAGCACCCACTTAGATAAATTTTATCTATTATAATATTTAGCACCTATTTTTATCTCTAAAAATTATGATTACCTCTTTTTTTTCACTCTATCCTCTTCACTCTCACCCAAACACTCTCTAAAGCTCACTAGCTCAAAATGCCTCTTCTAGTCTCATTAGGTATAATAACCTATGTGTTCACATTCATAACCCTTATAAGATAATAATGAATTATCCTATTCAATATTTAATATTACTTAATTAATTTTACCTTCTCTTTAAAATTTTCTCTCCTTTGCTTATTATTTATTTTGCTCAACTAGCACTAATATGCCAATTAGGCCTTGTACTTATACTACTCTCTTGATCTAACCCATCTTGGTTAGCCAAGATACTTAACCCACATGGATAATAATAAAAATTGGTTCATGAATATGTTAAATTTGAGAATAACACACGTAATATGCCATCCATTACCTCATTATTCCCAAACCTCCATTAGGCCTTAATGAGACCTAAAGCAATTTAGGCCTACACAAGCACACATCACCATTTTAACTTATTGGACCATATTTACCTTCCAAAAAAGATTTAAAAACATAAAATATGACTCTAATACCATATTTTATTACCACTTGGGTCCGTATCACCTGAAACTCAAACTCACACCTTGAACCTATCAATTAGGTCTCCTTGCTCTTTAGGCCTTGATACACAAAAACATTGTCTTCTAGAATTGAAGCATAGTATCATTTTTATCAAAAAAACACCTTAAAAATATTTATTTATTAATCATAAAAATCATATGAAACATATAAATGTTCCTTAGAAACTCCAATATAGGCCAAAACATTTCAAGAATCCTTCCTAAAAAACACTTCTCAGAGTTGTTTGGATTGCCCAAAACTCAGTCAAGGATATTGAACATATAACCACAATTTTTACAATAAACATGAACATAAATAAAATTTATGGATGATATATTACCTTATAAACTTCTCCATGAAAATTTTACATATTTTCATATGATCTATGTATACAAATCACCTCTCTCAAAATGACCACTCAGATTGGTCACACATAATCAAAATACAATAAAAACATCTTCATTTTATAAAAATGAATATGGTAAAAAAAAGACTTAAAATACCTTATAATTTAACCTTGAGACTTATATAAAAACTTAAAAATCATATTATTCTTCAACTCTGCTCAAACATCCTCCAACTCAATCCTTCAAAAAGACTACTTAAATTGCCTATAGCTACCAACAGTATAGTCATGTAGTTGTTATTGTTTATCATGTAAAATGATGTTTTAATAAAAAAAATAAACATGGATAGGTCATATTATTCTTATATATCAACCTTCAAAATTTATTTCTCTTTTTCTTTCAACATTCATTGGTCTAATAGACCAATTCCTCAAACATCTTTCTCACAATCTTCACTACTCAAACAAGCCACTTTGAAAGAACTAATTTAATTATGTATGAGAAACATCACCAAATAAAAATAAATGTAATATAAGTTATAGGTCTTATAAAAATAAAAAAAATCATTTGATCCATCCCTAATCATCTTTAACTCTTCCCTAAACACTTATTCACTTGATTGGCTTTTTTTCACTATTTTCACTATCTATAGATTTAGCGATAAGACAAAGTGATTGAAAAAAATGATTGACATAGTGAATATTTCATTCCAAAACAAATACATGGACATAAATATAAATTATATAGTTTAAATAACCAATGACTTGTATGTATTTACTCAGTCAACCCTACCTATAACTGCAAAATCTCTTAAAACAAGCATATTTTTATACCTTCTACCTACTTCCCTAACACATCACTGCCACCTATAGATTTTTGGAAGAGTAATATACACTATCCAATAGTCAAAATTGGTTGAAAAATACATTATGGTTCCTTTATATTAAGTTCTTTCAAATAATTCCACTATGAGGGTTTAAAGAGGGTTTCAACTAGTTTACATTCGTAATGAATGTTTATAAAGCTATATACCTTAAACCAATAAAAAATAATTTTATAACATTATTAGGTATATTTTAAACCTTTAAAAAAATTATTAGGTCACCATGAAAAGTATACACATGCCAATGAACAACTCAACTTCCTTCTCAAGCTTGGAAAACTTCATTCTACATACATAAGAAACCTTCCAAAGTTGTTTCTTGATTTTTAATCATCCTCAAGACTTGAAACTTGGTAAACACTTTTTAACCAACCTATCAAACCTCATCCCATTATTAAATGGTCTCTACCATATTAGAAACATAACTTGATACTTCATTTGGATCTCACTAGGTCTCTATGCTTATAAGGTCTAGGACATTAGACCATATCTTGACCAAGAAACCACATTGAAATATATTAAAATACTCTTACCATCTTAGAGACATGGTATACACCTTTTTTTCCATGATCCACATCTTCCAACCTTCTTCTTCCTAGCATCAACCA
Organism: Torreya grandis; assembly: GCA_037957365.1. Lineage (NCBI taxonomy): Eukaryota > Viridiplantae > Streptophyta > Pinopsida > Cupressales > Taxaceae > Torreya > Torreya grandis. The sequence goes on along the minus strand of JARHVA010004284.1, from coordinate 1,080,720 downwards.
ACTCAACACACTAGGCTATCAATATTATACTACTATACAAGGCTATCAAGCCTATGAATATGCCACTATTCACATACTTGTCTTCACTCCTTAACCTAATCAACATGCCTCATTATGCCAACAAAAAATTATTTATTACATTCACCAACACTACCTTACACAACTTCAGGCTCAAACTCATCCATACATCAATTATATCACCACTTTGTCATTACTTATGACATCATTACACACATGACATCATATTTTGGAATAAATGAATACAAGACATCATCCTTTAACATCAATAAAAACACACTCTCAAATAATACACCAATGAATTTAGTTGATAAGACTCTAAGGTTTTGGGTAACTAACCATTGTAATCAAAACATAACATTATTTCTTCCACCCTTCCCTAAGAGCCAAAAGTCTAATGTTTTATGCAAGAATACCTTAGATAATTATAAGATTACATATATTAAATTCCTATTATATGAATAAAAACTTTTCATGCATATGTAGACCAAAAGGTAAAGTGGACAACAACAAAAATGAAGCTAGAAAGAGAATGTCTTATTACTACTCTCAAGTCATTCTAATTAATTATAATAGATACTTAACTCAAGTAATTATAAATTTAAAAGGTAATGAAACTTTATATTTCCCATCTCTTTAAAAAATTTAATGTGTATTTATTCATACTTACTTTTATCTACTATGGGTAATTAAGTTGTGATATTTGTACTTGAATGTGAGGTATTAGATGGGGTGTTGTGAGGCTAAATAAAAGGAACACTACACCTATTCCCCAAAATTATAATGGATATGATAAGTTAGATATTATTTTATTAAAGCTTATGGCCAAAACCACTTTGATCATATTTATAACTATTTGACTTGAGAACAATCTCTTGATGTTTTTGCCTTTACTTTGCTCTAAATTTTGTATATTTTATTTATTTAACATATTTCATTTATATTCATCTTCCATGTAGGAGGGTATAAATATTACTTATAGATAGTTTTTGAAAACTATGATGGTGAATATGGTGAGATAAAAAGGCAAGTGATACTTTGGAGATTGACACTATCCACTCTTGATATCTTCCAGGAGCATATTTGTAGTAAGGTCAAGGTGGTGGTGGGTTTTTATTTTTTTCCCCATGAACATAGTTTGTGTTTTTAAGATTTAAATAAAAATTATGTATTTATAATCCCCTTATCAAGGGTATAATACAATTAACTTCTTTGTTATTATCTTGAAATTTTAGGAAGCTTTGTTCTTATCTTAAGAACACCACTAACTTATTAATGCATGAGATAAGAAAATATGAGAGGAAAAAATACCACTCTTTTTTCAATATTTGATCACTCTAATAATCATAAAGAGAAAAACTATAGGAAACTAAGCATAAAATAATTTACTGATACAAAAATATGATGATAACCTTTGAATAGAAATAAAATTGTTAGAATTCAATGCCTACTTATTCCAATGAAAACATAAAGAAAATCAAACCTTTGTTGAATTCATAAATACAATAAAATGCACATATAATTCAAGTGAATAAAAACTTACCTAGAGATCTTAACATTACAAATCCTATGTTGACTGGAATTGAGTGTAGGACACATGCTCCACATATATGTAAATAACATAGAAATCAAATGTCTATAAAGATGCAAAGACAATGAAGTTGAAGAAGGCCACATTTAAGTCAGTATGGTGACATAAAAAAACTTATGAGTTGTATTGAATTTATGTAATAAAAAAATCCACATTTTGTAATCATGTGACAGTAAAAAAATAAAATAAAAAATGTCAATAGGAAAAAATATATTTGTCACAAGAAAATATCAAGGTAACAATCGCTAATTTTACAGGGTCCTTATGTTGAACTTTTAATTAAAATGTTATTTTATTACCTTTGAGTCAATTTTGATTGATCTTGACTATAATATATAATATATATTAATTATATAATATATTAATATAGTATAATGTAACAAGCATATAAATACAAGGTATTATAGTATTGTTATAATAATTTGTGTGTGTGTGTATAATTGTGTAAGTACACCAAGTTGGGGTAGAATTTTATGGACATTTTCACAAAAAATACCAAAATGTGTATGCATTATTCATAATAATGCATATGCATTATGCTTTCTAGGCTTGGTGTAGAGTGCCTATGTGTTTTAATCATGTAAAAATGCATAAGCATTCCTAAACTTGCGCAAGTGTGATTTTTTTGAAAAATACATGTTTGAAATTACACATAACAAAACTGTATAAACACTATAATACATATGCATTCCTTAGAGATGCAAATGTGAAACCTTAGAATGAAATAAGGTGAGAAATTAAAAGGTAGGGGGTTGGTTTACTAAAATAAATTACAAGTATAATTTGACATTTACATATACTAAATTTAATATATAAAAGAAATTAGGGTCACCTTACATCTTCTAGAATTGGTCTCACAATAGAATGACATATGATTTGGAAGATAGGTTTTCCAAATCCAATATGGTTAGTAGTTACTAATTTTAAGGATTTCATGGTATAACTTTTGTAATTGATGTCCATTTTGTTTAAACATATAGTCATTTATTAGGTTTTATGGCCTTCTAGATTGCTTGCTAACATTTTTAAGACTTATCATATGTCCAGATTAAAGTTTAAAAACTAATGCACACCAAACCACTCTTTTATGTTGGTTATACTTATTATTAAGTCCCTTATAAGCTAAAAAAACACAAAAATAACACAATCCTTTGAAACCAAGGTAAATGGGGATAATTTGGCTCACATTTACTCATGTTCACCCCAATTAAGATTTAAATCATGCCAATGTGGGATGAATGCAAAAACATAGGTCACATTGGTGACCCATGCACACCCAACCACCCATTTATGCTAATTTTACTTATGATTAGGTCTCTTATAGGCCAAAAAAGACACAAAACACCATATCTAGTTTTGACCAAGGTGTTTAACCCTAAAATGGAATCTAGATTAGGGGTTATCTAGATTGATTAAAGGGGTATATAGAAATGAAATGAAATAAGGGTGATCATCAGATATATAGTAGGCTAATTAGATGCTAAACTTAGATATAAGCATACACTAAATTTATTATGTTGAGATAATATAAATATGGAAAGTACAATTATGCTAAATAGGAAAATGATAAAGAAGTGTAGTACTTAATGTGTTCTATTGTTAATGTAGTTTAAGATCTAAAACATGATGAAAGTAGGTGGGAAGGAGATTATAGAATAGTCATTAGATTTTGGGTCTAACCCTTATGGAACTCTAGATAATAACATTGGTGTGTGATGGTTTTATCAATTTTATTATATGGTTTTGATGCTAGTGTCCTGTATAAAATATATGCTAAAATAGGATGTGACAAATTAGATGCTTTTAGGTTTTACTTCACCTTCACTCTAGTGCATTTAGATCTAGGTCATGGACTATTAATCTTTTTGAAATAGAAAAACCCTAGATTTCCATCTTTAATGTGACCTTGGAAAAAATGGGTTATTGAGAACATGGTGTCGATCTAACCCAAATGACCCCTCTGTCAAAAGAAACTACGTATGTGTGTGTGTGTGTGTGTGTGTGTGTGTGTGTGTGTGTGTGTGTGTGTGTGTAATACTTTGAAGAGTGCCTTAGACTGATGTAGTTCTCCCGTACATGTTGGCTTGTGTGTGAATCATACAATGTGTGTAAAATAACTGTTTTACTAAATTTGGGAAACTATAGAGTTTAATTTCCTAAATAGTAAAGGGGTTTGAATTAAGGGGAAAATTAGTAAATAAATGTAACTTAATTAACCTATTAATTTATTAAATATGGAAGTGCTTAATTTATTTCTAAAAATAGAAAAAAAGGGGATAGAGAGTAAAACTTAGCTTATTCTAAGATGAGATGGAGGACACAGAGGTTGCAAATTGTTGATCTGGCTAGGCAAATTGTTGGAAATAGGATCCAAAAGTCTATTTTATACCTAGATAGGAGCACTATAAGTGGGACACCTAAAGGTACATCACTACATTCTAAGTTTTAGCATTGTAGTCCTTAGTGTATGAGGTTTCTAAGATTTTTAGGTTTTATTCATCTACTTTGAGAGACCTTGTGCTTGAAATATCAAGTCCTAGTTGTTCATGAAGCTGTGTGAAATTGATTTTGTCTTCAAGGATCCTAGTTCTTCTTCATGCTTGATAGGTTATCTTTAATCCACATAAAAAATGGGTTAGTGTGTGATGTGCACTAAACATGTGATCACACCCCATGTTTGGGCGTGTTTCCTACATACCAATACTCTGAAGAGGTATCAAGGCCAATGTAGTTCTCCCAATTTGAATGTGTAATATGCAATCCTATGTATGAAATGTAAGTGTATGAAAATTTAAGCAAGCTTGAGATGACTCATGGCTGGTGTAGGAGCTTGGATAGGATGAAAATAATAGTGGTTGGTTGTATGCAAAGAATAAGAAGATTTGCTTGAGTGTGCTTTAGTATATTTCTAGCTTATGCCTTTTGAATGATTGTCAACCCTTCTAAATGACGTTTGAATAGGATTTTATAAGGAAACTAGTGATCCTAGGTTAGATTAACTTTCATTAGGATAACAAGGGAAAAGATAAGAATTTAAGAAAATCTGACCATTTGAGGCTATTATGGACTTGGACAAAAACACTAGAAAGTGGACACCCTAGGTCCCAAAATTATATTCTAACTTATGATGTTGTTTTCTAGGGGGAAAGGGACCCTAGGGGATAGTTACGTGCCTAGGAGAGGAGTATAAGATAGTAGGGGTTGAATCTAGAAGGCTTCAGATGACTAGAAAATAGTGAAAACATGCATTAGTGGTTGTGTAAGTAAGTAGGAGAGACCTATGGTTTGGGTGTCACAATTCATGCTCAAGTTGTACAAATTGCATTTTAGTATGACTAAATTTCCTCCCCTTTTATTCTAAGTATGAATCAAAGTGAAATAATAGGATAAAATAAAAAAAGAGAAGCGTACCTAAACTTACCTATGAGGCTAAGACCAAGAAGCTGTGTGATGTTGGGTTGTGTGTAGTGAAAGCACATCATACTATGTAAGTTTGAAAAAAGGAAAGTGAAAGTAGATCAGTTCTTATTAGTACATTATATCTAAAATAATAACATACAAAGCTGAGTAAAGAGAGAGGAAGGAAGAGAAAGGAATGAATACACCTCATCAAGTATGTGAACCAATACAAAACCTATTATGCTGCTGAGTTGTGTTGGGTAATGCTAGAAGTATGCTAAACCAAGAGTTATATCAAAGAATGAGTTGAGTGTTTAGTCCCTTAGAATTTGGCTCAAGAATGTAAAGCTAGGCCCTTTGGCTCCATCATCACTAACTACATGAGGTTAATGAATCGTGCATATGCTAATCGATGTTTAGACCATGTGTCCAATCCCTTTGAATAGGTGGCTAAAGAATACAAAGGTTAAATAGACCTTTGGCTCCATTATTGCCCTATGATGTGAAGTTGAATGAAAAAATACTGGTATAGATGAATTCCATATGAGATGGCTCATGGAGCCCTTAAATGTGCTATGATCTAATAATGTTAGCATGGATAGTTGAATGTAAATTGGAAACTAGGCCACTATTGGCCACTTTGAAAGATGGAGATTGGACTTGCATAAAAGCCCCTCCTAAAACTAGAATCAAGGCTTAGAATGCCATTTGGGAACTTGGGTATGTGGGAAGCAAAATTGTATGATAGTTTACTTGAAATTGATGCCAACTACCTAAAAATGGAGCAAGTCATGCAACTATTGGGAATTTGTAAGAAAATGCAATCAACTTAGAAATAGAGAAGGCCCATGTGCCACACATATTTCCCCTAATAACTAGTGTCTAAAACATAGATTTTGAGATAAAAGTTGTATCAAATACCATGTCTAAAATAAAAATGTAAATCCTCATACCATGCATGATACCCCATGTATATAGATTCTTTGAGTGAAATAAGTGCTAAAAACTATTGATTTCTAGACTAAACTATATTGGTAAAATTGTGACTAAACTCACCTCTCTACCTAGTTCTGGAAAAACTAGATATTCTACTATTTGGAAAACAGTGCCAAAAATTGAACACTTTGGGGTCTAGTGTTGTAGTCCCATTTTTTTAACTATTGTCCAAAGCCAAAACTAATGACTGATTTGGATTCTCTATTGTTTGCCTAGTCTAGTTTGCCTATTCTAATTTTTGGATTTTGGATTGTACTATTCTAAAATTGATTTTTAAACCATTAAGACCTCTGATCTCTATGACAAAACCCCCATTTTTTGTCCCCTTTTTTTAGGGTAGGAATGAAGACCCTACAATGAATTCCCTCAAAATAAGAAGCCATATAAGTGTGTTAAGCTACAAAAACATTTGATATAGCATTGATATACATTATCTCAAGATATAGCAAAAGTTGTAGAGAAAGATTGTTAGATCCACAAGGGGTGTGCCAAGATAGATATAACAATGTAATAACATGTGCATAATAGTAAGCTAGAGTTTGACATGTTAGTTATTAGTGGCATGGAAGGATGAGACATGATGTCCATCATGGCATCCAATAAGTAAGGTAAATGCATGATTAGAATCATGGCATTGCACACAAAGATAAGTAATCAAGCAACAAAAATACAAAGAAAGAAGTAAGAAACAGTCAAGGGTGGACAAGGGGACAAATAAACACACAAGGCATATAAGGCATGTTCAAATGCTGCATACACACACAATGGGAATAAACAAATATTGGCACAAGGGCCACAAAAACATTAAATGCACACATAAAGGACATTAGCAAGTGTCCAAAGGCACACACATATAGACAAGAACAATGGACATTGGCAAATGTCCTAAAACTTAAGCAAGAAGTAAACAAGAAATGGAAAATGCAAACACATTTAACTAATCAGAGCAAAGAGTGGAAGCATTCAAAGTACTATTAATATAAACATGCATCTAACTATGGAAATAAAGAAGCAAGAGTATACAAGATATGTAATACAAGACTAATATATATTCTATGAAATATAAAAGTGTGATATATGATAATATATGTCGATGTGATATCTATGTAAGCAAGTAAGGAACATACTACAAAAAGATGTATAGAGTGTATAGTGTAACAATCACATAACCTAGATGGTGTAGTCATGTAGATTATGCTCCCAGTGAGTAGATGTATCTATATGTAGCTAGAATGTATAAGTAAGATGCCCTCTTGATGGGTGGAGTGAAGCAATCAAGGATCTAGATGCACTACACACAATCAAAGAAGATCAAGTGAAGCTTGGCAATATAGATAAATCAATAAACAATAGCATAGAATAGCGTAATATAAGTATAGCATAATGGTTAGCAATGTAAAACATAGAAGATGCATAACATTGATATGTTTTTTTATTTTTGAAATATTATATTATTTTTGTATTTTGAAATATTTGAGCTATGTGGAATCAAGCAGAGGAAACTATGTATAATTAATTATGGAAAGAAATGATACTAACTGATGAGTCTTAGATGAGACTCCCTATCATTGTGTTATGTATCAAAGAGTTAAATCATGCATGATCATGAATCCATGGTTGACCAAGTATTAAATTATAGTTAAGGTCATTTGGAATTACTTGGTAGGTAGTTGGGAGTGTTTTAGGCCTCAAAGTTAGGTTGAGCATTATTTGACCCAAAACTTTTCTTGGTATGTTGTTAACACCTTGAATATGCATTTTAGAGTGGTCTAAATCTTGTGGTTGTATGTATATATGTTTTAGAAGTGAAATGTTGTAGATATTTAGACTAGATCCATTGTCAACTAATACTCTTTTTACTCCTACATCATTGATTCTTAGTTGAATATATAAAGGTAAACATTGTTCTATGATGTGTCATGGAGGCAAAACCTCTTTGTCAAAAGAGATATGCTCTTATATCCATTGCATTGTATTGAGGATGGATGCAACATAAGTTGGTTATACAAAATTAGGAATTCTAATGTTATGAAGGGATGCATATAGTACATCTTTGTAGACATCTGAATGTTGGAGGAGCTCAAGAACTGAGATTGTATCTGGGAGGGCACCATTTTGAGTGATAAATCTATGACCATGGGTGTAACCAATTTACTTATCCTCATAAACTTGGGTGATATCATATACCACATGATCTAATATAGACATATAACTGGTCTTAGGTGCAAGATGTGTGTTATATATATACAAAGTGTGGAGGAAGGAAGGAGGGATGTAAACCCTAGTGCTTGCTTATGTCTATTGGCGAGAAGAAAGGACTTAAGAGTGACCAATGGTTTGCATGTTTCTATGTAGAGATCATAAAGATGAAATGGTATGCATGATATCATATCTATGAATGGTATACCAATATATGTAAAGAGTTTTTTCCATACGAAGAGATAAAGCAACATATAGAAAATATAGATTGAAATGAAAAAGTAGAAAAGAGTGTGACATGTGTTATGATATCTCTAATTTATTAAGAATAATAAATGTGACATTTGGAAAATAGATATTTAGAGAGATCAAGTGTGCATTGGTGAAGGAGTGCATAAATAACTATGGTATTTATTATAACATGTCGAATGAGCTTACTATGAAAAACTTGTAAAACTTTCCATGTGATAAATAAAGAACAAAGGATAAAGAACATGAATTTTTGCATACAAGCATATAAATCTTTGATATGCAATATGACAATTTGAATTCATTTAGCAATATAATTTTGAATAATTTTCCATATGAATGAAAGAGAATATGTAAAAATAATTTTGGAATCTTGCGCATGTTTAGCAGTGAATGTTGTAATATCATCCCTTATTATAAAAATTAAGCATGAAATGCAAAGAATGAAACGTTTTACTAACATATGATAGACTTCATCATTCATGTACATGATAGGATCAATAATGGCCTCTTTATTATTTGCTAAAAATGTAAGAAACATGTGTAAATATGTGAAATCCATTATTATTTTATGCAATTTTGAAGCTTTTATGTAAGGTGATAGCTCAAGAAGCAATGGGACCTAGTGTATGCAACTAGGGTTTGAGAGAAATTATTTTCAAATTATAAAAATAATTTTCAAAATTTATAATCAATTTTTATATTTTGGCTTTTAAAAATATAGGATTTTTTTTTAAATATTGCTAAAATTAGCAATATATTTTTCCTAGTGGTTTGAAAGTGTTTGTATGCAAATAGGATCTAGTATGTGCAAACTAAGTTTTTAATAAATTATTGAAAATGATATTTCAATTAATTTATAGTTTTTTATTTTCAAATTTAGGAAAAATTAGGAAAATATTGTAAAAAATCAAAAATAATTAGCCCTAGGGTTTCTAGGGTTTTTATGCAAAAATTTGAAGTTGGGTTCACCAAATGTTTTACTAAATTTGGGAAACTATAGAGTTTAATTTCCTAAATAGTAATGGGGTCTATATTAAGGGTAAAATTAGTAAGTAAATGTTCCTTAATTAATCTACTAATTTATTAAATTTGGAAGTGCTTAATTGATTTATAAAAATAGAAAACAAGGGGATAAAAATTAAAACTTAGTTGATTCTAGGCTGAGACAAAGGAGACAGAGGTTGAAAATTATTGATCTAGCTAGCTAGACTATTAGAAATAGGATCCAAAAGTTTTTTTCTACCTAGATAGGAGTGATAGAAATGGGACACCTGAAGGTCCAGTAATGTAGTCCAAGTTTTGGCATTGTAGTCCTTAGTGTTTGAGCTTTCTAAGATTTTTAGGTTTTATTCATATTCTTTGGGAGACCCTATGCCTAAAATACTGAGTCCTAGTTATTCACAAAGCTCTATGTGAAATTTATTTTGTCTTCAAGGATCCTAGTTCATCTTCATGCTTGATTGGTGATCTCTAATCTAACTGGAGAAAGGGGTTAGTGTGTAATGTTTATTGAATATCCAGTCACACCCAATGTGTGGGCACACTACGTACATACCAATACTCCGAAGAGGGATCAAGCCTAATGTAGTTATCCCAATTTGAATGCGTATTATGAAATAGTTTGTATGAAATTCAAGTGTATAAAAATTTGGGCAAGCTTGAGATGACTTGTGACTGATGTAAGAGCTTGGATAGGTAGGAAATAATAGTGGTTGGTTGTATGCAGAGACTAAGAAGATTTACTTGAGTGTTCTTTAGTATATTTCTATCTTGTGCCTTTTGAATGATTTCCAACCATTCTAAATTACCTTTTAATGGGATTTTATAGGGAAACTAGTGATCTTGGGTTAGATGAACTAGCATTAGGCTGATAAGGGAAAATATTATATGGACATACAAATAGGACCCAATATGTGAAAATTGATAAGGATCTAAAACTGATATTAGGATAATTAGAGATAAATATTTAAAGTGCATATATCAAAGGATAGAGAGAGAGAGAGAGAGAGAGAGAGAGAGAGAGAGAGAGAGAGAGAGAGAGAGAGAGAGAGAGAGAGAGAGAGAGAGAGAGAGAGAGAGAGAGAGAGAGAGAGAGAGTATAACACATATGCCCCCAAATTTGGATGAAAAGTGAGTTACCACTTGATAGTTGAGAATAGATAAATTATGTAACCTAATGATACTTATAACCTAGTGAGGTTAGATGATCAATTCCAACCTAAAAATTTGGAAAGATTGAGTGATTTGATCACCTTAATAATACCAAAAGGTTAACCAAGTACTGCTATAGATTAGCTCAATAAGTTCCTAAAATATTGTGGGTATCAATACAAAAATGTATATGATGTGGTAATAGTCCTTAAAATATTATTATAATCTGGAATTGATTTAGATTTTAAATATTAGGCACATGTTGCATAAAATATGCACCTTAGATAATTCTCATGTTGAAACTATGCATAACAATAGTACCAATGTATAGAATTCTATCACAACTATGAATCTGTATCATATAGCTATGCTTTGGCCAATTTGGGTAAGTATGTAAGTGTAGAGGACATTATTCCAAATAATTCCTCTACTATATATGGAAAAATATGAAAATTGATATAATTAACAATGTAGAGGACATGTTTCTAAAACATGACCCCACAATAAACTAGAGATGTTGAATACTGAATAAGTGTGGAGAACATACTTCAAAATCATCCTCCCATTGAATTTAATAACTTTGTATGTGTATAATCCATGCCCATATGACATGCCCCTACTAAATCTAAAAAATGATATAAGTACCATATACTGAATGAGGGTGGGGAATATGCTTCCAAAGCATGCTCCCACTATAATCTAGAAAGTAATATACGTATCATACTAAATGAATGTGGAGAATGTAAAGACCTAAAATTGGCCAAAATTGACTTTTGATCAGACTTGAGACCTATTCCTAGAAACAATTGTAAATTAACCCTAGGAATCACTAAATATCCCAAATTTGCTTGTGTATCATTCATCAAAGCTCAGAATCACATTGAGGCATTCTTAATTGGGGTATTCTATCACATGAAATAATAACCTCTCATGAATTCATCCATAATCATTTTTCATCATTACAATAGTCAATTTGGCCTATGGACCTATTAAATGGGACATATGAACAAATATCAAATCTTGGAAATGCTAAAACACCAGTCAAAATTAATAAACAAGATAAACCAAATTAAAATCCTAGTTAAATTATCTATTGGAAATTACTGAATATATAAAAAATGAAATTAAAAAATTCAAAATATCTTAGCCTTTCATCATTTCCTTTGAGAGTTGTCAATCTCTTTAAAAAATATCCTAAAATATCTATTTTGGAGATCCATGCCTAGTAATTACAAATCATGATTACTTGACAACTATTAACTCTAATGTAGTTATATTTGACTCACCTAGTTTAAGTTTGAAACCATGCCAAGTCTTAACTCCACCTTGACTCACCTTAGGTGAGAGTTAAATCCTTATACTATAAATAAAATGTCATGACTCTTCATTTTTTAAGCTCTCATAAGCCAAAGTTATAGTTTAAATTTAGAGAGAGACAAGACATTTGATTTAGTGTTATAATGCTAAATTTACCTTATAAGTAGTGTTATAATTCCAAAACCTTGAATCCAAGACACATCAAATACAATGGTGCCAAGGAGAGAAGGAGCCAACAAGATTCATTTACTAGAGAATCTTTGATGCACAAGTTGAGCAAGCCACTCAATAAAGCATTTGGAGATTCCAAAGAAGGTAAAGGATCTTGTGTATTTTAGTTTTTAGTTTTTATTTTTGTTTTGTTTTATTAATAATCTCCCCCCAAGTTATAGTCTTGGAGTGTAAGTGTTTGGGTGTTTTTATTTTATTTTTTCTTACTTAAACTAACACTATACTAACCTCCCTTTTTAGATTCCTATGATCATAAATAGCATGCCTAGTGGGACACTAAAGCATCCCATATAGTAAGGATACCATAATGTCATTCTTAGTTTTTATATTGAATGCTTGAAAATCTTCAGAATTTGAGTTTTAACTTGTTTTTTCACAAATTTTATTTTTAAGTGATACATAAATTATATAGAGATCGAAATCGATTCTAATAAAATTGACATCGATCCTTCCAAAACTGACATTGATCTTACCAAAATTGACATAAGTCTACTTTGGATCAACATTGATCCCTATGTGAAGAACATGGCATGAAATAAATGTTATTTCACAAGTTTTTCTTTATTTTTATGGTTTCATTCTATGTTTGAAGAGCTTGAATATCATTTAGCTGACAATTATATTTCAGGATCTGGTATTATTTATTTATTTTATGCCCATCTTGCTAACCATATTTATTATGGAAAAACATATTCTATTTTTGTTTTTTATAGGTAGGAAGGAACCAACATCGATCCCTTTCAACTAATGTTGATCCCTCTATGGACCGACTGACATCTATTTATATTGATTAATGTTGATCCTATCAGAACGGATGTCAGTCTCTATAAGAAGAAAATAGAAAAACTCAAGACCAAGATTTGACAAATAATTTTTTTATCCGTGAAAGTGATTCTAAGTAGGTAAAACCCCTCTAAAAATTGAAGGACCTAAGCTAGAAAACTACACAAATTTGGAAGTGTTTAAGTCTTCAAAATTTGATTTGGTGCCTAAAAAGAACATAGTTGTTTCCATGGTTAGTTGTATGTGATTTTTTTTGCAAATTTTTCAACTAATGCCAAGGGTCCAAATTTTATAAAATATTTCACTTTGGTGCATTAAAATAAACACTTAAACATAGATTTATACTCTTAAGAGTGCTTATTTTATGAATATTCTTTCAAAGATGTTTATTTTCGGAAAATGATTTGTGTGTATGCTCCCCCCACCCCCTTTAGGGAACTTGGGTTACTAAAAGAAATCTTTATTTTCATTATTTTTATATATAAAAAGTGTTACAATAATGTTCTTAAGGCCTTCCTCAAACCTATATGATCTAGGTGACCGAAACATGACTCTAAATGTTTTTGACTAGTCATTTATTTTCATGTATTTTGGATTGTGAGTGGGAGTTCATTACCTCGTCATGGGTTTTATAAGGAAGTGTTGACATGAGAATTCATCTCCCAACATTATTTAAACCCTAATCTATGGTGGCATATACAAATTGAGGTTTACCTACTGGGATGTTTGATTTACTGGTTAATCAAACTCTATTAGTTAGATACTACCTTAGACCATAGGGGCAACCTAGACATCACACTACACTGAGCAATTGATGGATGTAGTGGTTGTGAAAAGGACAAGACCTTTTCATAACAAACTAGTTGACATGGATCCACATTACATGATCATCTCATATGTTATCCAAACTTGGGACCATTTATAAATGTGTGAATATTAAATTAGAACAACCCCACTTATCATGGATATAATATTGATACAAATCGAGTAGCCTGAAGTTCCATGTCATCATATAATATATTGAGATAAGGAGGTTTATAAACCCTACTTATTCATGCACTTTTATTTTTAGGTTAACACTTAAAATCCTCTCAAGAGCATGTATATTGATCAAATTCAAGAATACTATGCAATGTTATTAGTTTTAGGATCTAGGACATTACACTTAGGTGTTTGTGTCATTTTATAATTTATTTAATGGTTTTAAGTATAAATTATCCATTTTTATTTTTATTTTCATGTCAAAATGAGTATTATGTACACATCACTCCATTTTGAGGAGGAATTATACCATCCATTTGGCACCATACCTTTTCCTTAGTCTTTTGATAAATCTTTGTGTGTGTGTCACTTGATTGAAAAGGGTAATGTTATGCTACCAAATCCATTTAAATTTTTATTCCATGGGAGTCTTGAAACAAACCATCAATCACATCTTTAAATAATGATAACATCATTATGCTACTCAAATAATTTCATATACTTATTTACCTTGTGCTAAATTCCATGTTTAGAAACCAAAGTGACATGTGTCTTTTGGATCCTTACCTAGTGATTTTATGTTGTTTAGTTTTATTTATCTTGTTGTTTGTTCAAAGAAGCCTTATTTTTCTAAGTTATTTAATTAACCTTGACAAAGTTTACATCTAAACATTGAGTAATTTCTATTTATGCCTTATGTAATTTTGGCCTAGACATTGGTCTTTCTATTTTGGGTTGTGCAAACTAAGTTAATTCTTTGCCCAATTTTGATCCAAAACATGAAAGCTTTGGTTTAAATATAATTCAAGAAACAAGAACAAAACAATTCAAATAATGCTATCTCTGATAAGAGATGTTTTATTGATCAAATTTGTAGACCCAAACATATGCTTATCTTTGAGAAGAGATGCCTGATTTCCATTTTGGGTTACATATTCATTTATACATGTTTTTAAGGTGTGTGGAGGATGTGGAAGGTCACCAATCTTGAGGGAGATGAATTGGTTTGACTTCCATGATTTACAATAATATAGAATTCGAGGAATTACTATTTTTAGACTAAACTATTAAAATTGAAGTTTGGGACACTTTAATTGGGTTTTAGGGGTTCAAACTTCATTGATAAGAGATTAATTCCATCTCACGATGTTCCCCTCATTATTATCTTTCCAACGGTTCAAACGGTGAGTCAATTGGAGCTACGATGCAAAAGTTATGTCTCCCAAAAGTTTCATCATCAATTGGGGTGGACCCATCACCCAAATTATCATCTGAATTGTTGTTCGGATCAAATTTGAAAACTATTGTTTGTGTCTTTATTTGGGAGAAACAACCCATCTTCCATATATATTTTGTTTTATGCCTTATTTCAATTGACCAAGTTCATGTCTAAAATCAAATACCTGGTTTATGCCAAAGTGTTTAAGATGTTTTAGATTAAACCATACCCTTGCATTTAAAGTTTATATTTTGTGCTCATTTTTCCAAAAGTCCTAGCACGTTCCTATTTTGAGCTTAGCTTTTGATGTCACATTTGGCCAAAAGACCTAGGAAATTTCAATTTCTTAGATTAGACTTGTTTGGAATAATTTGAACCTAGAGTTTGGCATTCTAGTTTTAGTTCATCCACTTGACCCTTTTATGTGATACATTTAAAATTAGACATTTGACATTATATTATTTTTTACCATGTTTTGGCATACACAATTTTAGAGATACAAATCCAACCTTTAACCAAGCTAGACCAAGTTTAAACCATTTATCTTTTTAGACATTATTTTTTGGAGTTTGTAGAACTCTAAACCCTTTTGTCATGAATCATTCATCATTAATTTGAATATGTATCACTATACTTATAGTAGAGTCATGTACAATAGAAGATATGGCAATGTGGTCATGCACTAATATTTTGTTCAATATCCCTATGGTGATGATGTAGTTTGTGAGATGGATCCTTATCCACCTTACAACACTCATTCAAGGGAACAAATAAAAGATATTTTAGCTCATTATTTGTTCAAAATGCCTTAATACTCATGAAAAGACTAAGAATAAATAACACAATATCTAGCTAGGATAACATCAGTAATATATCAAGTTCAACAACAACCATAATATGTTATGATGCCATTTACCTATGATACCTATTTATTTGATCATCACTTTCTTGTAAGCAAGGATGAAGTTTTAATCATAGGCATGGAGTTAGGGGATAAGTTTATAGCAGATTTCCCCCATGAAAATTTTCCATGTCTAGCGAGAGTGTCTTACAACATGCCTTATAATAAAAAAATTGAGCATTCCTCTTCTAGTAATCCTCAAGCTCTAGTGTTGATGTCGTATCAGGACTCACATATGCTTGTCATAGGAAAAGGCCTCATGGAGGAGCTATTTATATAGATGTAGATAACATACTAAACCTTTTTAAACTTAGATCATAATTTATAAAACATGAACATACAAAATGTTCTAGTTATTAAGCTAGCTCCTTGAAAAGAGTCTTAATCAAATTAACAAGGCAAGAAAATTAGGGTATATGCCCATTCACACAAATCACTTTAGTTAGAGAAATGTTCAATGACAGGCCATTGAATAAGTGTCTTTTACTTATACATATAAAAACAAGCCATATCTTTCCATCCTAATCACAATTTCCTCAAAACCAAGCATATATACCTAACATAAACCAGAATATCACACCACAACATGTGTAATTTCAACAATCGCATCCTAATATATGTATGCCTATTCATATTCCATTCCCCAAAAAAATTAACATTCCAAAACAAACCATACCTCCACTATACCCCAGTAAAAGTAATCCACTTTTGACCACCCAATCTCCACCTCAAGCCAATCTTCCATCTAGCCTAGAACAAGAACTGTAAAAAATGAAGGATGCAATTGCCACCATCCAAACTAGTAAATAGACCAATAATTTCAAGCTAGATGATGTGTGTTCCTACCCATTCAACATGGAATATCTACAAATGCCATTTTCTTCAGGGTATGAACTACCAAATTTTGATAATACAAGGGCAAATGAGACCCTAAGGCCCATTTAATGAAATTCTTTACTATTTGCCTACTAGTGGCTTATAGTGAGATATACCTCCTATTTTTATTTCATCTAATTCTAGTAGGATAATATTTGGAGTGGTTTTTGAAATTGCCTAAAAACTCAGTATCTAATTTTAATGATCTTTTAAACAAGTTTGTGCAACCCTTCTCCTATAATCTCAAACATGAGATTTTGTTGGTGCATTTGACCCAAGATAAATAGAAAGATGGTGAATGTTTCATAATTTATCTATAGATATTTAGATCACTTGGTAGCCATTTCACCCATAATTTGCCACACAAGCAATTAGCCACTATATTTATCGAGAATTTACATAGTGAGATATCTTACCATCTAGACCTATAATGTATACAAACATTTAAGGAAATCAATGAAAAAGGTTTATTGATTGAAAGGGATATTATTAACAAAGGGATTATCAAACTTACCTTGTAAAATTATAACTAAAACCAAACCCAAAGAAATGGCCAAAATTAGAACCTTAACCAAGTCCAAGTGCAAGCATTGCAACCAGCCCAGACTAGCAATTATGAAAAGTCCAAACCATTTAATCACAACATGAATATTGTTAGAAATGGAGTAATTAAGTCATAACATGTCCAAATGGTGCAAATATCATCTACTCGGCCCACATTGCATATGAAAATTACTCCTAACCACCAACCTCTTCAGTAAGTGCATCCTTCATAGCAATCTAGACCATCACAACAAATGCAATAACCTTTGCCTTTGTAAACCCCTCCTCCAAGCAAAAATGGGCCTACATGTTGAGTTTTTAGAAACCTTGGAGAGTGTTGGGTGTCATTATTCCCTACATTTAATCAACTTTATATTGATGTCATATTTAACCAGGGCTGTGTCTAAAGCTATATGCAACAAGAGGAATCGTAGTGATTTAGTAATTAATTGTAGGTATTTGTTTTTTTTTGGGGCGGGGGGATTTTTAATGTCTCAAGAACTTCTTGGTCAAAAAATTATTGGAATCAAACTATGAAAGTAAACACACTTTTGTAGAAATGAATTTGCTAGAAGTAAACACTCATTTGCAGAAAAATAGATTACTTGGAAATAAACATGCATTTGCAGAATGAAATAGATTTACTGGAAATGAACACACATTTGTAGAATGAAATAGATTTGCTGAAAAATAATTGTAAAGAAATGAGAATTTAATCTAAGATGCCTGCTAGAATAAACTTACAATATATTTTAACTTAAAGGAGTTGGAAGCATTTATAAATTTAACAGAGTTACCTATTTTCTAGAATAAAATATAAATACCGACCAAAAATGAAGATCCTGGTTCTTTAGAGGAGTGGGCCCTTGCTCTGCCTAGAAACATGATTGAACAATTTAATTTACTTTCAAAATAGAAATGGCTATTTCATTGATAAAATATTTTGCATTACAAAATGTACTAATCTATCCTTATCTCTCTATTCTTCAATGATTTTTCCTTATTATATCCTAATTTCCCAAGTCTGTATATATAGATGCTTTGATATTTGTAATTGTTTCATAGTTGTAATTGTCTCATTGTTGTAATTGTTTCATAGATAGGATGGAATTGAATTGCACCCAGAATAGATGTTGAATCAAGATGTGATTGGATGTCCAGCTGTGTGATAAATATCTTAGATCTACAAGCACTAAAATATGGAAACTACTCCTAATTTAATGGGATCATTGACCTGTCAAATCACCAGCTATTTGGAATAGATATGTATTAGTTCCATATCTAGTCATGAAAGTTTTGGAGCTTATCTACAGGAGTTACGGAGCTAATCCAAATAAGTCTAGAGCTAAATATAGAGTTATAGAGCTAAGTCTGAAGGTACAACAATCTTGAAATAGTATGGTGGAGTTTTAGAATTGAGCAGAATTGATTCCAATGCTTCCAAAAACATCCAATCCACTTCATATTTATTCTTTAGCCTGATGATGACCTGCTTTATTACAAAACTTGAATTTTCCAACACACTTGTTAGGAATTATAGGGTTTTTAAACGTTAGAACCATAATCAACAAAAGATGGATAATTACATCCTAACTCATCTCAGACCAAAATAAAAGTTACAAAATGCAATCAAAATTGATAGAAAAAAAGAGTAAGATGAGGGCATTATTAAACATTAATTATATATATCCCAGCCTCATAATTTCCCCCATACTTACTTGTTTATAAGTCCCTTTACAAATGTTACTCTTCAAATTCAAGATTGTATATTCTACATTCCATTTGATATCTCAGATCAAATGGCTAGAACAGAATATCCCAATGTTTAGATTCAAAAGTACTGTACCCTGCTCCTGCTTCCACTTTCTTTTTCCATTCCTCAAATTGAGTGGGGTTTTGAAGTTCTCTATTTTGCCAAAGAGAGATGGGAGTGAAAAGTAGAGGTGGTCTTGTCTGAATGCCTATCCATATGCATAGGCGAGTTTCATTGATCAGAGGAATTATTGTACATAAAGCTTTTGCCCTTTGTAGACTCTAGATCAAATTTGAAGGGGATATTACTTCCCTTATTTTCAATTCTACCAAAATAAATTCCTATCTTTTTGAGCATGCATCATAGATATTATCAAAATTTGCCTTCTCATAAGAGGTGAAGACATCCATGCTTTACTGTAAATTGAAAAGATAAGGTCCCCTAAACTTTTCATTAAATGCATGGGATTGGAAATGTGTAGAAAAGGCAAGTGGGGTACCATAATGAATTTGCATATAGAGACTAGATGAACTAGCTTTTGACCAATGCTATGACTCCCTTTTCTTCCATGCAATCTGATTTTGAAGAATAGAGACAAATGCGTTAAGCTGACTTTCCCCTACATACAAATTGATCATAAAACCTATATTTCTTTCTAGCATAAAATTGCAGAGGTAGAATTCACAAAGAAGATTTTTCTATTCTATATTGGCTAAGGAGTAGGTGGCTGAGAAATTAGCTTCATCATTTATTTCATGTGGAAGGCCACATGCTATCCTTGCAAACTACCAGTGAATGAATTGTTCTTATTAAAACATGCTATAAATAGGAGAAGGTCTTCTGCACACAAGAAATTTTTCACTCAACATATAGACTATCTATATTTTCACAAGACATTTATACTTATCATTTTCCTCCTTGTAAAACTTGTCTTCCCATTCCTTTCATGGCTTTTTTTCTTCTACCATTTTGCTTTTTCCTCTTCTGCTAGGTTGCTAATTTAGTGAATTTGGTGGCAAAATTACTATACTCAACTGTGTAATTTAGCGATTCCAACTATAGTACTACTGTGCTCAGCTACATAATTGATGGAGGTAATTTGCTATATCTTTTTTTTTGAAATTTTTTTATAACTAGGTTTTACTTTGTTGGTTCAAGAATGATTTTTTTATGATTATCTGCCAACTCATTCCATCATCAATATCCTTCTCATGATTTTGTACATTTAACCATGATGTATAATAAATGACTCATCATACTAATCTTTCTAAATCAGGTCTAATCACACATGCAAACTTTCAATCTAACCTTTAACAAGTTAAAAACATAATTACCATCCTTGATGATGTAATCCCTCTATTATGATGACTCATCTTTCCTGAAAAGTGGTTAGAAAATAGTTAGAAAAAAAAGTCTTATTTGAATTAGCCATTTATTTAGGAATATCAACGACCATTTACTAGTTTTTAATTGACCCTTTTTTTAGGAAGATCAACTACCATTTACTGGTTTTCAATTGATCTTTTTTTTAAAGGAAGATCAACTGCCATTTACTAGTTTTCAATTGATCTTTTTTTTTAAAAAAATAGGAAGAGAACATCATTTACTCATTTTCATCCTCTTCCCTTTATTCTGGATCTTTTTATCTAATTATTTTATCATTTTGGAAGAATTGGGTTCTTCCATATGATCAAATTCTTTGTTTACTTCAATCTGCTTCAAGAATTCATCCTTTGTAGGAAGCTTTTTATAAAGTTTTAGCTTGTGGCCATTGACCAATAGTATTCTTCTGCTGCCATCAATAGGAAGTAGATGGATAGAACCATTGTCAAATATCTGCTTGATTTGATAAGGTCCCAACCATTTGGTTCTTAGTTTGCCTTTAAATTTTTGGTTCTTAGAATCAAACAGCAATGCTCAGTCTCCTACTTTGAATTGTCTTTCCTTGATATGTGAATCATGCCATTACTTCTTTTGATTTTGAATTATCTCTATCTGGTGAAGTGCTTCCATTATGAATTCATCCAATTCATTGAGTTGAAGGATTCACTCATTTTGGCCTACATCCAATTTAATTCCCACCTTAGCTATTGCCCTCAATGTCTATAGTTTGAACTCAATATGCAACAAGGGCTTTTTTCCATAGACTAACTCATATGGTGAAAATCTTATTATGTTTTTCCAAGCTATATTGTTAGCCTAGATAGCTTCAGGTAGTATTTTTACCCAATCTCTTCTTTTAGCTTAAACTATTTTAGTGAGGATGTTTCTAATTCTCTATTTTTTACTTCAACTTATCCATTTACTTGCAGGTGATAGGGAGATGACTTCCTATGATTGATCTGATAATACATTGTGAAGGCTTGGATCATGTTGGACATAAATTGTGGTCCGTAGTTTAGAACTAAGCTCCTTGGTGCTCCAAACTTTACCATAATTCTGTGCTAAAGGAAATCAACAACTACTTCTTTAGTGGCATTTGTTAAAGCCTACACTTTTGCCCATTTTGTTACATAATCAGTACACATAATAATGTGCTCCTTTCCTTATGAACGAGGATTAAAGAGTCCAACAAAATCCAATACCCATCTCTCAAATGGTTCAATCACTACTTGTGGTTGTAGAGGCATTTCATTGGTAATGGTTAGCTATCCCATGTTTTGACAAGGATCACACTTCCTGATATATCTCTTCACATCTTTGTACAAAGATGGCCAATAGTAACCAGTGCTAAGTATCTTGTGAGTTTTTCTTTTCAGTGAATAGTGTCCTCCACTTGGTTCATCATGACATGCCTAGAGGATGTCAAATATTTAATCTTCTCTCACACACCTATGTAAAACCAAATTAGGACCACATTTAAATAGTATTCCATTTAACCATTTGAATTGTGCACTAGTTTTGATTAACTTCTTTATTTTTTTTTTTAGTGAAAAAAAGAGGAAACTTCCCTGTTACAAGATAATTTTCCATGTCAACAAACCATGGCATATTAGATGAAATAACAAATAACTATTCATTTGGAAAGTTGTCCTTGATTGGATCCTGCTCCCCTGTAATGGTCAGTCTTGATAATAAATTAGATACCACATTAGATTTGCCTGGATTATCCATAATGGTAATATCAAATTCTTTTAGAAGTAATATCCATCTAATTATTCTACCTCCAACCACTGGGTTGTTCATTAAATTTTTAATTGTAGAGTGATCTGTATGTAAAAATATTTTATACCCCGTAATGTAATGTCTAAATTTATTGATTGTATAGATCATGGCCAGAAATTATTTTTCAATGGTAGTGTATTTTTTTCAGTGGAAGTAAGATTTTTACTTAGGTAGTAAATAGCATGCATTCTTCCTTTTTCATCTTTATGTCCCAAAACTGCACCAATTGAGGTATTTGAGGCATCAATTTTGATGTGAAAAGGTTTTTCCCAATTAGGTCCTTGTAATATTGGGGAAGTTACTAACTTCTCTTTAATTTCTTCAAAAGCATGTTGACACTATTCATCCCAAAGAAATTCACAGTCTTTGGTAAGCAACTTAAACATGGGGGCAATGATTTTACTAAAATCCTTAATAAAGCACCTATAGTATCCAACATGCCCTAAGAATGACTTGATATCTATGGGGGTTTGAGAAATAGGCAAATATGAAATAATCTTGATTTTTTTTTGGTCAACCTAAATTCCTCTTTTTGAAATATGGTGTCCTAATACAATCCCTTCATCAACCATTAGTAAACATTTCTCATGACTAAGAGACAAGTGATGTTGTTCACATCTTGTTAATACTCTATCCAAATTTCTCAAGGCATCATCAAATGTATCTCCATGAATAGTAAAGTCATCCATATATACCTCTACACAGTCATTTGTTAGGTCTACAAAAATTGCTAATACAGCTCTTTGAAATGTTGTTGAAGCATTGCATAGTCCAAATGACAATACCCTGTAAGCAAAGGTACCCCACAAATAATTAAATGTAGTTTTGTCCTGATCCTTAGTAGCAACTCTGATTTTATTATATCCACTAAATCCATCCAAGAAGGAAAAATATTGTTTACTTGAAAGTTTGTCTAAGACTTGATCTATGAATGGTAAGGGAAAATAATCTCTCAGAGTGGCTTTGTTCAGTTCCCTATAGTCAACACAAATTCTCCATTTTCCTTTCCTTTTAAGGATAATTACAAGAGGAGACACCCACTGACTATCTAAAATAGGGTAGATAAAACCTACTTGTAATAATTTTTCAATTTCTTGTTTGACTATATCTCTTAAAGCCAAATTAATCCTTCTCTAAGGTTGCCTAACTAGTCTAATGTTTTCAGTATAAATGTGATGGTTGCAAATACTTGGATGAATTCCCCTCATATCTCTATAGTCCCAAGGAAAAGCTTTAGTATGATCTTTTAAAACATCAAACAGTTTGGCTTCTTCATCATTTGTTAACCAACTATTAATATTCAAAAAATTTCCTAGTTGAATCTCAACATGTTTGGTTCTAGGATATGATGAACTAATTTGTTAAAGGGGTTCCATTAAGGTGTTTAGTGGACATGCATGTGGTAACAACATATGACATGGAGTAACATCTCTGAAAGTTTCTTGAGATAGAATGCTAGACAAAGGACAATAGGAAGAGTTATTATACTTATCTTGTTGTAGGTCAAATTCTTCATTATTTCTATTGTCCATAAATTCTTCATCATCTCCTGATATCTGTAAAGTTGAAGCTATAGATCCTTCTTCTGGAGTGAAATTATCTCTATTTATAGAGAACTAGTGTGGTTCCAGAACTAACTGTGATGGTTCCAGAATAAATTCTATAGGTTCTAGAGCTAATCCCATTTGCTCCAATGATAATTGATGTTCATTTAATGAAATATTAACCATCTCTTCTATTTTTTGTGCATGATCCTACAATGTTATCATAGCCAAAGAAGATACATTTTGCTCATTAATATCAGGACTATCAACCCATAATTTTTTTTTATTATCAATAAAAGGTCATGCAAAAGGATATAATGAAATTTTCTTAGAATTCTTACCATTAGAAATAGTCATATCACCTAACCTGCAATCAATTAAGGCAACAACTGTAGCTAACCATGGTCTCACCAAAATAATGGGATAACGAAGTGTTTTACCTTTTGGCTATAAGATAAGGAAATCAATTAGATATTCCCATGATTCCACCATTACTACCACATCTTCAATAACTCCTTTTGGTTTTGCTACAGACTGATCTAACATTTATAATATGGTATTAGTAGGTTGTGTGCCTAGTAATGGTAATGTTTTCTAAGTATCCACGGTCATTACATTGATAGCTACACCCAAATCAATCAAAACATTATGTATATCCTTATTCCCTATAGAAATATAAATAGCAGGGCTTCCAAGATCTCCATATTTGGGTAGTAGGAGTTTTCCTGCTAATAAATCTGCAAGTTTCCCATCTACCAAAATAGTCCTGGGGTACTGCTTCTTTCTTCTAGGTTTTTTAAAACATAATTGTTTGATTAACTTGTTCAACTCTAGAATATCCTTAATTACATGTAATAATGGTATTTCAATATTCAATCTTCTTAGTTCATGAACCAATTCAGATTCTTTAATTTCTATGGTTTCTTTAAGTCTTTCTAGAAATGGAATCTTAGTTGAATTTCTTTCTGGTTCCTTATCTCTTTCTTTGTCATCTTCCTTAGGTGTAACTATGCTAGGGATTTTAGCTTCTTCTACTATTTTAGTGATTATAATAGGGGGACTGCTAACTATATTGCCAAATCTGCTTTGAATGTTTTTACAATCCATTGTATTTAAATTAACTATTTTTTTTGGTTCTATTTTATATACAGGAGCTATTTGTTTATTTCTTAGGTTTGCTACTGGTTGTGCTAGCATTTGTGTTTGAACTACATTTTCAACCTATGGATTTTGTGTTAGAGGTCCCATTATGGCTGGTTGGTTCTAATTTGGATATGTTTTCCCTTGCACATAATTATTAGGGCCCCATCTAGGTTGTGGCCAGGCATAAGGATTTCCTTGACCGGTCCAAGGTTGTTGATGTCCTTGAGTATACCAAGATTGACTTACCCAATCCTAAGGATGTCATATAGGTTAAGGGGCCCAAGGTTGCTATTGCCAACTTTGTGGTACTATTTGAGCTACCCATGGCATCATCCAAGGATTAAGAGCTAGTCTTGGCATAAATTGTCCTTGGCTGGGTTGTCTCTGAACAAAATTCAATTATTCTATGGTGGATGATGTATTGGTTTATTTGAGCTAATTTTTTATGAGTGGAAGAGAAAAAGTGTGAGTATCATGTTCTTTAGATTCACAGATAATACATACTTCTGTTTTATCCAAAAGACATTCCCTTATTGCATGCTTCTTCCTACATCTAGGATAATACATGGCTAATGGTTCAAGTTGGGCATTTGCTTTAGCTTGTAATCCATCCATGGTGGAGGTTAATTGGACTAATACATCTATTTTAAAGTTTTCTAATTCATCCATCAATTTCTTCATATTAGGATTTGAATTTTTAACCATTTTCCCTTTTCTAGGTCCATCCCTTGTGCTTGAATAGTTTCTACAAATTTTGATGATTTCATCCATTCTTAATTGAGCAATGTTTCCTCCACCAATCAAATCAAGGGTTCACCTAGATTCATCATCTAGTCCTTTGAGAAAAATGGTTTTAGTTAAATCTTCTTGAAGTATAAATCCACATCTTTTACTCATAAAGAGGAATCTATCCAAATAATCTTCTATATTTTCATCTTCTTCCTGTTTGATTTTGATGAATTCTTCCTTTCAATTTCTTCCTCTACAATAATCTTGATATTTGTCTAGGAAGATAGTTTCCATTTGTTCCCAATTGGTAATAGAATTAGATGTTAATCCCATAAACCACCTCATTATTGCATCCTTCAAAGTAAATGGAAATAACTTGAGTTTTTGATTATCTATCTTGTAATTGTAAGTCTGACATAGTACTTTAAATTCAAATAGAAATTGGTCAAGATCCTTAGATGAAATTCCTCTAAATGTGGGAAAGTGTGTAGGTTAAATGTTTTTCATAGTGGTTTCATCATCCTTGATCTGAATGGGATAGGTAAAGGTTCTCTCAGGTTCTCTTCCAGCTTCTCATCCCATCTCTCTAGTATTTTCTAGTCCCTTTTCCCAATCAAAGTGGTATGTAGTCTGTTTTGGAGATGGTGAAAAGTCAGGAGTAGGAAGTTGACTACTTAATTGAGAATAAAAAATTTCCCTCAATGGATCTTGGGAAATAATCCTCCTCCCTAAGGTTCTACTTGGTTCTAGTGATTGATCCAAAAATTCCAAGAATGGCAATTTTGCTTCTTGTCTTGTAGGAGATAATGGTGCCTCCAATTCTTGCTCAACATCCTTACTTAAACTAGAAGATGTTGGAAATTCTTGTTCAAATATTTTGGGGAGAAATCTACCCTTGGAATCTCGTGGTCTAATCATAAATTAGGGAAAAAATCTTTAATTACTAAATGAATGGTTGTTGCTCTTGTTGATACCTAATTAAAAAATTCCAACTAGTGAATCCCCGGAAATGACACCAAAAATGTTGGGTGTCATTATTCCCTACATTTAATCAACTTTATATTGATGTCATATTTAACTAGGGCCATGTCTAAAGATATATGCAACAAGAGAAATCATAGCAATTTAGTAATTAATGGTAGGTATTTGTTTTTTTGGGGGGGATTTTTAATGTCTCAAGAACTTCTTGGTCAAAACCTTATTGGAATCAAACTATGAAAGTAAACACATGTTTGCAAAAATGAATTTAATAGAAGTAAACACTCATTTGCAAAAAAATATATTGATTGGAAATAAACACGTGTTTGCAGAATGAAATAGATTTATTGGAAATGAACACACATTTGCATAATGAAATAGATTCGCTGAAAAATAATTGCAAAGAAATGAGAATTTAATCTAAGATTCCTATTGGAATAAATTTACAATAGATTTTAACTTAAAGGAGTTGAAAGCATTTATATATTTAATAGAGTTACCTATTTTCTTGACTAAAATATAAATACCGATCAAAAATGAAGATCCTGGTTCTTTGGAGGAGTGGGCCCTTGCTCCACCTAGAAATAGGATTGAACAATTTAATTTGCTTTCAAAATAGTAATGGCTATTTCATTGATAAAATATTTTGCATTACAAAATGTACTAATCTATCCTTATCTCTATATTCTTCAATGATTTTTCCTTATTATATCCTAAATTCCTAGGTCTGTATCTATAGATGCTTTGATAGCTATAACTATTTCATAGTTGTAATTGTTTCATAGCTATAACTATTTCATAGATATGATGGAACTGAATCGTGCCTAAAATAGATGCTGAATCAAGATGTGACTAGATGTCCAACTGTGTGATAAATATCTTGTATCTACAAGCACAAAAATTGGGAAACTACTAATTTAATGGGATCATTGACCTATCAGATCAATGGCCATTTGGAATAGATATGTATTAGTTCCATATCTAGCCATGAAAGTTCCAGAGCTTATCTGCAAAAGTTCTAGAGCTAATTCAAATAATTTTGGAGCTAAATATATAGTTCTAGAGCTAAGTCTGAAGGTACGAAAATCTTGAAATAGTATGGTGGAGTTTTGAAACTGAGTTGAATTGATTCCAATGCTTCCAAAAACATGAAATCCACTTCATATTTGTTCTTTACCCTGATGATGACCTATTTTATTTCAAAACTTGAATTTTCCAACACACTTGTTAAGAATTATAGGGTTTTTAAATGTTAGAATCATAATCAATAAAAGATGGATAATTACATCCTAACTCATCTTAGATCAAAATAAAATTTACAAAATGAAATCAAACTTGATAGAAAAGAGAGTAAGATGAGGGCATTTATTATACATTAATCAGATATATCATGTCCTCATTAGAGAGACTATTGAATCTATGTTTTGTAAGCTAGCTACCACTAATATGATTACTTGGCCTATTTCAAAGAACTATCCTAATGGCATTCCTTATCTAGATTGGTATAGGGAAAATGAATTCTATGAGTACCATATAGTTAATGGGCATAATTTGTGTTGTTATGTGAAAATTAAACATTTGATTTAGAATATGTTGGAAAATGGGGAGAAAACATTGGATAATGGATATTCTACATCTAATCAAAACCCTAGTGTTTATCAAAACTCTTTTCCACAACATAACAACCAATAACAACACCAACAAAGGCTAGAACAATAAAAATAATAGTATCAATAGCTGAGACAAAACAAATAATATCAATAGTAAAAATAATGTCAACCAAATGGAAAAAAATAAGGCTATAACAATGCCAATAACCAATGGACTTACCACATAGTTTCACATGACTACAACATGGTTATAGGACATATTTCATGAGGTTTCATTTACACTATCACCATTAATCCAAGACCAAGTGAAAATCAAACAAGACTGTTGCTAATCAACTCTAACCAACCAAACTATTTCAGTGGTCCTTCCTTGACCTGGGACCACATATAGGGGTACTAGAAAATAGAGACTACTACTTTTAGACCTTATATCAATAACTCATTATTGACCCATGACCACACACAAGTACACTAGAAACTAAGATTTATCCTATCCAGTCCCTCTCAATCATGATTTTCTAGTAATAATACTCCTATATTAAATATTGATTGTGAAATCATAAATTTGGAGTCAAATATTACCATCTCAGGCCCATAACCATTTAACACTACACCCATCCAACCCACCATTCTGTCTAAGAACAATTCATTTACTATTGTGAAATATAAGATGTTCTATATTCTAAAACAACTGTAGAAAATGCCAACACAAATTTCCATTTTTGATTTATTGCGTATATCTACCATCCATAAGAACAACTTGAATGAGTTCCTTGGCCAATATCATGTTAAAAATGACATAAGAATAAACAATTTGTAAGATTTGGTTGGACATCTAGCCCCAGGACATCAGTTACCCTTTGACCAAAGTGATATGTCATCCCTTAGCCTTCTGCATAACAATCCAGTGTATATCGAAGTTATCATCATAAGACACAGAATAAATAATGTCCTCATATACAATATATTGGGCCTAAATATTGTGTCTCTCAAGATCATCAAACTGTTCTTAAACATAATAGCCAATCTTTAGCTAAAAAAGATCACTATAAAAGCCTATGACAATGAAGAATGAGAATCACAAGGCACTATCAACTTACTAGTTATCATTAGGCATTTGACCAATGATACATTATGTCATGTGTTATACCTATACCTACCATATAATTTATTTTTGGGTAGATATTGGATACATTAGATTCATGTAATCCCTTAAACATTACACTAGTGTATCAAGTTTTCTTGCTCAGGTATGGATGTCACTATCCATAGAAATTTGCAACCATACAAACATTGTAAGCATTTGGAGGCTAAGAAATAAAGATATAACTATCATTTTGGTTTGAATCCTATTCCCAAAAAGGATAAAGAGAAGTAAATTCTTATTGATTTTTGAGAGGCCAACTACATTGACCTAGATACCCATGATTCACCTTCTCACATGCCAGCTCTTAAAATATCCAATCATTTTATTATTACATCTAATTGTCTAAGAGAATATTTGACCCATGATTCATTCCATATTTACAAACTTCCACAAAACCCTAAGTCCTATAGAATATCTAAATCTAAATGACCTTACATGGAATGGTAGTGAAAGGGAAAAGGCTACTTACATAGTCTAGCTCCCATCATTTTCATACTAGCCACTAGCCATAAATAGGACCATCTTGTAGATGATGAGTCATGATTTTATAATGACAAATACCCCATACCAAGTAGCATTATGTAAAATCAAGCCTATGATGGAAGAGGCCTCAGGATAAATCAATAAGGAACACTTGAGCCAATTTTTTCCACTTGATATAAAGGAACCTATTGGGGGTGACCTCACATATAATATTCATGTTCCAACACCTATGACTAGTCATAATGATGCTCACAACAAAGTAGAGTCTGATCATATCCCCTATGAAGACCTAGCTAATACCAATTTGTTTGACACTGATGCCATTTGTACCCTTAGACCAGTTATCCATAATTTGTTTCTTCTTTATCAACCTCAACTTATAGACTAGGACAAACAAGAATCCACAGTGCCTATTGATGAGTTTGATAAGGATGAGGAATTTTTTAATTTTCTAGACCTAAGAGACAATGTTCCATTAGGAGACCACAAATAAGGGTTCTCAATCTAGTTAGATCCTATAGCCTATTTTGGAGAATGAGTGATAACCCATAGCCATAAAAAATTAAATAAAACATTGAGATCCCAAAGTGAAAACCTCTTTGAGTCACTTTTGGACCAAGGAAAAAGTAAATAGAAAGGCTAGTCTAGTGGTGAAAACATATTTCAGGCACCATTAGACAAGGGTGTTCAACCTTCCTCAAATATAGTTCAAGAGGCCACCAATGATGAAATTGCCTATTGGTCAAAATTTAATTTAGAGAATAACATGCCTTCAACCAAATAATTCAATAATTTCCAATTGTTTTTGTCACATGGCCCTACTTACCATTGGGATATTTTTACTCCTCTTTCTTAGGATAACTTGAAGAGCCTATTCAAACTAAAGACTCTATTGTTGTAGGTCAATTTAAATCTTTGCTAACTATTCTAGAAGAAAATTTAACTCTTCTTGTGGAGGACAATATAAAACCTAACATCATGACTCCAAAAGACCCAAAATGGATCAAATTAGGTGTGTCCCTCACTAAGGAGGAGTGTGATGTCCTTACAGCCCTTTTGAGGAATGACATATTTTCTTGGGCCTACTCTAACATGTCATGTTTGGACTCCACCTTGGTTTTAAAGCATCTTGTTGTGCATCTTGATGCCAAATATATAAAACAAAAACTATGCAAGATGCATCCTCACATTGTTGTAATAGTAAATAAAGAGTTATAAAAAATCTTGGAAGCCAAATGTATTTGACCAATTGACTACTCAGAGTGAATCTCAAATATTGTTCTAGTCAATAAGAAGCTAGAAGGAATTAGAATCTATAATAATTTCATAAATATAAACAAGGCATACCCCAAGGATGATTTTTTTATTCCAAACATTAGCATGATTATCCACTCTATAACTGAGTAATAAATGCTTTCACTAATGGATACACTTTTAGGATACAACTAGATCTAGATTGTGCTAGAAGACCAACATAAAATAATGTTCACCACTTCATAGGGAATGTTATGTTATCAAATTATGTCATTTGGTCTCAAAATTTTTGGATCCACATACTAAATATCCATGAAAATCATATTTAATGATATGATACATGACATTGTTGAAGACTAAATCAATGACATATTATGGAAATCAAAGACCAAGGTCAATCATCTGACAAAACTACGATGGATATTTGAAATATTTCATAAATACAAGGTCATACTCAATCTTAAGAAGTATGTTATTGAATTTAATTTAGGTAAATTTTTATACTTCATTATGTCTCATAGAGGCATTTAAGTCAATCCATCCAAAGTACAAGCTATTACTGAGATACCACCACCATCCAATTTGAAGCATCTCCATAGTTTTCAAGGCAAGATTCAGTCTATTAGATGATTTATATCTTAGTTGGATAAAAATTCCACATTTTTACACACTTTTTGAATAAGGGAGTTATATTTCATTGGGATGATGAATGCTAGAAAGCCTTCTAGTACCTCAAAGACTATCTTACCAATATGCCTATTTTTTACCATCGATGCTATGAAAGTCATTTATACTATATCAGTCTACCATAGACAAAGCCCTAGGGGCAATTCTAGCTCAACATGATAATGGAAAATAAAATGTCATGTATTATCTAAGTCATACACTAGTTGTATATGAACAAAATTATACACTCATTGAAAAAGCCTATTTATTTATGGTCTTTGCATTTCAAAAACTATGAAATTACATGTTAAACAAGACCATGGTTATTTTAAAAGTAGATCTAATCAAGTATCTACTATCCAAAACAAATTTAAAAATACATATGGCCAAATGGATCATGCTTTTGAGAGAGTTAAATATAAAATACGTTACCCCAAAAACCATTAAGGTTCAATTACTTGTAGATTAGGTTATTAAATCTCCCCTTGTAGATACCAAACCTCTAACATTCCAATTCCTAGAAGTCCATTATGACCATCATTGAAACACCTCATGAGGAGAAACAATGGAAGTTTTATTTTTATGGATCATTTATAACACATGCATCAGGGGTAGACCTTTTGTTTATAACACCACAAGGGGATCTTTTCTCTAAGTCATTCTAGATCAAATTTATTTGTACTAACAACATGGTTGAATATAAATTACTTATTCTGGACTTCATCAAGTAGTACTTTAGAACATTCAACATCTCAAGGTTTATGGTGATTCTCAGTTAATCATGAATCATGTTATAGACCACTTTTAGACCAAGGACAAAAAGTTGGTGTCATACAAGGCCATGGTCGATACTCTCAAATAATATATTGGTAATGTATAGTTTAAACACATACCATAGGATAATGATATAACAATAGATGCTATGGCCACTATTGTTTCTTTGATCCATCATCCAGATAAGGCAAAAGAATATAATTTCCTTGTTAAAAATCTTCTAGTACCATCTCATGAACCTTCAACCATCATAATGATTTGTGATATTGTTGGTCCTATCTCTATATGGTATTTATACCTTTATTCTTATCATCATGAACACATTATGCCACATGGCCTATCTAAAAAATAATCAAAGGACTTTATCCACCATGCCACATGTTATACCTTACTTGAACCAACCTTTTACAATTTTAACTTCGATAGAACTTTGATTTGTTATTTAAATTAAATAAAATCAATATTAGCCTTATGGGAAGTTCATGGAGTATGTGGAGCTCACATAAGTGGGGCCATCCTATCAAAAAATATATTATGTACCAGGTAATGTTGGCCAACTATGGATGTAGATGTAGCTACATATGTTAAAAAGTGTGATAAATGTCAAAGGCATGACAATATGATTCATGCCCCAACCAAGACTCTGAAACTAATTATTACACCATGTCCATTTTCCCCACCTCATCCAATAGCCATAAACACATCCTTACTGATATCGAATATTTCACTAAGTGGGTTGAAGTTATACCCCTCACTTATGTGACTGGAAAGAAAATTTCTAAATTCATATTCAACCATCCCATTTTCCATTATGGTATCCCATCTGACATTATATCTGATAATGGTGGATCATTCAATAATAAGGATGTCAAATCACTATGTTTTGAGTACAAAATTGCTCAACATTTTCCCAGAACACATTACCCATAAGGTAACAAATGATTAAAAAAATATAAAAAACCATTGTAAACATCCCTAAAAATATTATCAATGATGCTATCTATGATTGGCACCTCCAAATATTTTATGCCCTCTAGGCATACCATACCAATTACCATACACCAACATGAGTTACTCCATATTCTCTTGTTTATGGCATTGAGGTCATTATTCCCATTAAGGTCGAGTTAACTTCTTTGTACATATCTTTGAAACATGTCCTAGATGATGAATATTATAAATTTTCTCACCTACAAGATCTAGAGTTACTTGATGAGAAACACATTTCCATAGTCAATAGCCTTCAAGCATACTAGAAATGACTCCCTAGTCACTATAATGGATGGGTCATACATAGATAATTCAAACTTAGTGATCTTGTACTTAAATAAAACCAACAAAATAACATGACTGAGAAGAAACACAAAGGCAAGTTCAAACCCAACTAAATAGGCCCATTCATCATTTTTTCAAACTATGGTGTTGGAGCATACATGCTTGCTACACTAGATGATGATGAACTTGATGAACCAATGAACATTAAACACCTCAAGTGTTACTTTGCTTGAGATATTAGAAGCATTGTCTATGAGGCCCATTTTCATTACACCATAGCATCAACATTATTATTTGTACCTTACCTTCCTACCTTACCATTTTATCACTTTATAGTTCTACCATGCCTTTCTTATTGATCGAGTTGTTTATACCCTCCCTACCTAGGTCTTTGAACTTGGTTCTATTTTATTTATTTCATAGTTGATTTCAGCATGAAGATTCAAATCAAGTTTCTGTAATTGATTTAATATTTTAGATAAAGGCCAAATTTTGGATCAATATGACAATGGTTTGGTATTTGTATCCTTTATTTCTTGTTCCATTTTATAACAAGTGGGCTTGATTATAATCACCTTTGTAAAAATCAATGTCTCACTATCTTAATACTAATTATAACCACCTTTGGGTAAATTAGTATCATTGAATATGTCAATATTTCCTAAATATAACTTCTTATGGGAAAATTATGAACATCATTTATCATGCCTTGAAGTACCACCTTGCCATGCATATGTCCTAGTGTGACTTTTTCCTACTTATCCCATTTTGTTTGAATTGGATACTACCTAGTTAGATTCTTTTGACATAGGGTGGAACTACACTAACTTAAGGTCCCATCTTGAGATTTTTTAGGCAATGCTTGATTCCCATGGAGGTCAGCATAGTCACCCTTTTACCACACTCTTACCATTTTATGATTAATTTTAATTTTGAATGCTCTCATCATTTTGAGAGCTTGGACCATTTAGTATCTCATCATTCCTAATCAAGTTGAGATACTCTAAAAATTCCAAAAACATTTGAAACTGAGCTATAAAAATTCTAAACATCGACCACTTCTTTGCCTTAAGGATCATGTTATCCCTAGCTATTTCATAATAAACTAATTTTCATTTAGTTTCCCCATCCTTATTGACCTAACATACCACACTCTTGAATTTCTATGATCCTATTCCCATATTCCTCTACAACATTCATCATGTTTTTTTCTCATCATTTTATACTATCTCATTTCCTAGGAGAGCTAAATTTGGCCTAAAGTTTACATTAGATTTTGTGTCTATTAAACTATGTAGGAAAAATCCACCTGGCTAGTGCATCTAGAGATAACTTAACCACCCCCTTATTTTTGTTTTATCCCTGCTTGTGTTCATTTCACTGTATCTTATAACTTAAGGGGAATCATTCATTGTCTTATTTGTTATCTATTTGCACTAACATAATGACTAATGATAATTTGTGTTTTGTGTTCTTTTAGTTGGTTTGTTTGTTGTTTGTTTGATGTCTTATCTTTTTGTTTATTTTCCTATTTTTTTGATTTCTTATTTTGCCTTGATTCAATCTATGTGAATTCATTGGGTGATTCCTTATGCATTATTATTAAATCCATCCATATTCATACATCAAAATTTTCATCATGGTTTTTATCATTGGTGCTTTTGTTTTGATTAAATATTGGATAATGTATCAGTCCTTATGCATATTTTGACCAACTTATCATGGTATTATATCATGGTGCCTACCATCATGTGCTATAGCAAACATCAAATCTAAAATTCTACACAATAATAAGGCCACAATATCTCTTTGGCACTTGAAATACCCGATCTAATCCAAATCATGTCCCACATACAAAGTAATCAATAACTAAAAGAAATTTAACCCTTGATAGTTCAGATGAGCATCTCCTTACTAGCAGGTTGTCCAAATTCACCTCTCTCTCATCTGTACCTCTTTGCCATCATATTTACCATAATCAAGGTACAATGATTATAACTTCCTTTGGGAAAATCATTGTTTTTCCAAATAATTTTATACCATCCCACTTGCATTGCTAATGATTCAATTTTTTTTTGAGAAAATCATTGTTTTTCCATCTACTTGAAGGTTGATGATTATAACTTCCTTTGGGAAAATCATTATCTTTCTTATTCCAAATTGGGGCACATTTTCATTATGATAATGCTTATAATCTCCTTTGGGAAAACCATTATCTATATCCACCCAAATGGGGCATATTTTTATTCTACCAATGATTATAACCATCTATGGGTAAATCATTATTTTCCCTTTTAATGATTATAACCATCTTTGGGAAAATCATTCTTTAATCTCCCTAAGAATTTTTCAATGATCATAATTTCCTTTAGGTAAATAATTACCTTATTTTTCCTACCTATGTCAATGATTATAATTGCTTTTGGGTAAATCATCTTGTTTATCTAGCTAACTAGGGAAACTCCATATGCCACTGATTATAACTACCTATGGGAAAATTAGTGTCTTCTACCCCATTTCATCTTTTTGGTCCTATTGTTTCCTCATTTTTAGGGATCAATCACCAAACCTTTTTTTCCAACCAATCCCTCAAGGGGGCACCTAAAGTTCATCCATTATCATTAAAGTCACATGTAGACAAGACCATTTCAATAGTTGAGAATATGTTACTATGCCTATAGCTGGCAATGCCTTCCCAAATAGGGGGAAAATATAGACACCTAAAATTGGCAAAAATAATATTTTGATGAAACTTCAGAACAATTTATACCAACCAATAGAAATTAAGCTTAGGAATAACTGAATGTTCCAATTTTTATTGTGCATCATTCATCAAAACTTACAATTACATTGATGCATCTCTAATTGGGGTATTATATCACATACAACAATAACCTCTCATGGATTCATCCCTAATCATATTTTAGCATTAGAATATTCAATTTGGCCTATAAGCCTATTAAGTGGGACACATGAACCAATATTAAATCTTGGAAATACTAAAATCCTAGTCAAAATTAATTAACAAGCTAAACCAAATTAAAGGCCTAGTTGATTTATCCATTTGAAAATAGTGAATATTTAAAAAAGGAAATTCAAAAATTAAAAATATCCTAACCTTTCATCATTGTCTTTGTGAGTTTTCAAGCTCTTTGAAAAATATCTTAAAATATCTATTTTGGAGAGCCATGCATAGTAATTGCAAATAATAATTACTTGACAATTATTAACTCTATTGTGGTTATATTTGACTCACCTAGGTTATGTTTCAACCCATTCCAAGCCTTTAATCCACCTTGAATCACCTTCGATGAGATTTAAATACTTTAGCTATAAATACAATGCCACAACTCTTCAATTTGAAGATCTCATAAACCAAAGTTATAATGCAAATTTGAAGAGAGATAAGATATTTGATTTAGTGTTATAATTCCAAAATTACCTTACAAGTAGTGTTATAATGCCAAAACCTTGAATCCAAGCCACGTCAAAGCCAATGGTGCCAAGGAGAGAAGGATAAAAAAAGATTCACTTGCCAAACACTCTTTGATGCACAACCTGAGTAAGCCATTGAACAAAACATTTAGAGCTCCCAAGGAAGGTAAAGGATCTTGTGTCTTATATGTTTTAGTTTTGATTTCAGTTGTCTTTTACTACTAATCCCCCCCCTCCCAAAGTTATAGGCTTATAGTGTAAGTGTTAATGTGTTTTTATTTGATTTTTAATTACTTGAACTAAAATTATACTGATGTCCCTTCTTGGATTCCTATGATCACAAAGAACATAGTTCTAAAGTATACCCCCACTATTATCTAAAAAATGTGCCAAGTGTGGATAAAATTTCTCTATGACATGCCCCACTAATATGCCCCCCACTTTTATGTGAGGGAAAGATAGGATTTATTAGTTACCTCACTTCAAAAGGATAAGATAGTTGTATAATTTGTGAATGTAACCATGTAACATATAGAAGGAAAATGCCTAGGTAAATGAATCATTGAAGCACATAAAATGAATGTGATTACATGTAGACCCAAGATGCATGATAAATATCATAGTAAAGTATATATATTAATAGTATAAGATCAATAAAAAAAAAAGAACACACACAAGACTACTCAAAATAAAATCAAAAGGCAATGATCCAATGAGAGCACAAATAAAGGGCATGTTCAAATGTTGCATAATCAAATGGATGGCTTAGTCAAATGTTAATAAAATAAAGAACGAAATATTCAAATTTTCATACAAAAAATAATGACATATAAAAATGTCAATGAAAGTATACATAGGCATGGAGGATACAAGTAAAGGAGCATATTCAAATTTTTGAAAAATGAAAACAAGACATTTAAGTAAGTGTATAAATTAAAGCATAAACAACCATCATAAACATGTCATAGTAGCCTATGGATCTCATATGTTAGGAAAAATATGTCAAGTGTATAAAAAATGAAATAACCTATGTAATATATAATCATGGATAAAGGCTTGTGTAATTCCATATGTTATCTCAAACATGATAATGTAGAGTGATTATTGAATCATATAACCTATGTGTATCAAGATGAAATAAATGGATGCCCCCAATGTCCATATGACATGAGTATAGGGAAATATTGACATACAAAATAGGAATGTATCATGTGTCTATGTATGGTTGTATCACACTCAAGTAGAAGTGTGACACATATGTGTATGTATAAGTAATCTAGTATGTAGTCTATCAACATGAAACTCACACATAAATGTCAAGGAGCCATTAAAACTAGTAAGTACTAAAAGTGTTTTTGAATTTTTGTATGTTTTTGATTCAATGACTTTTAAAAATAGGTAAGAGTGGGGATGGAATGCAAGTCTCACTCGAAGGAGTGTATCTTATCAGAACCTAACACTTTGGTGGGCATAAAAATGTTGAATGTCAGTCCCTCCCCATAAATTGTGTTCCTCCTCTTGATAATCCTAATATAATAAATTATTTAATTCATGTTTCTATTTAAATTTTGGGAAGTTAGTGGTATTTTTGGAATATTTTAAGAGGAAATATCATTTTATGATGCCATCCAATGGATGACCATAACTATCTCCCCAATGTGAATCTGGTGTAATACCCAAGTTATGTTATCAAGGAGCATGTATAGGTATAATATTTTTCACTATGGTATCAATGGTCCTTTTTTATGTAAAATATGACTCTATGGCCTTGAAGAAATAATATGCATAATATGATTAGGGTTTTTGGAAACCATTATTGAGTATTGTGTGGTTTTTTGCCATTACAATAATATGTACATTTTGAGGTGCTCTAGATATCTAATCAGATGTGTAATAGGATATGGATATTCTATGTAATAAATTATACATCTTTGATGTAATGGTCACTTAATTATTGGTCACCTAACAAAGGGGATTATTTTTTTTTTACCATTTTATGATGAATTAGCCTTAGTAGGATTAATATCTAGTTGAATGGTTATAAGTGTCTTTTATTCAAGAGATTGCTCATATGGAATTCTAGAAACTATAATTATCCTATTATGTTGAATGTAATTAACACACTGATATATTGTACAAGTCACTTCTCGAATACTATTTATCTAAGGTCTTCCTAGTAACATATCAAAGATGCTTATGGAAGGAATAATTAAAAAGGTAGTTGTTGAGGTATATTCCTATTGTTGGTACTATGCCATAAATGTTGGCATTGATTTCAAGGTTAAGATAGATGTCATTAATGTCAAAGTCAATTTTGGTGTCATGCATGGTGAAGTGGTATGTGACAAGGAGTCTTATATTAAGAGAGAATTTGAAGGCAACCTATTGTCTCTCTATTGAGAGAGAATTTTAAGGAAACTTGGTAATTATTTTGAGGTTGATGACATGTCAAGGTTAAGATCAAGATACAAGGTAATCATACTTTTAAACACTAGTCTTAAGGAGAATTATCATATCATGAGCATGTGTATGAACATGGTGGTTTGGTAAGATGTATACACAAGCATTAGTGTGTGTTCAACGATTCCCAAGCATGCATATCAAGTGTGGGAAAACTCAAGAATGTTTCAAGGTAAACCTACAGGGGTAAGGTCTTAAGCCTAAAATAATAACCAAAATAGTTTGACCCTACCTGACCTAATAATGTACCATGAAATGTTTTCAAGACACCTAGTGAGACTATATTAGCATCTAGATGGACAATAAGTCAATGCAAAACTAAGTGAGGGTCTAAGGCTAGCATGTCTGAATATGCCCATGAAAAAATATCAATAAAATACATCAAAATGGATATAATGTGTTCTTATTCTATTTTATTAAGTGAAGCTCCAAGGTAAAGAATTTTGAGATCCTCATATGTTCCCAAGTTTACCTCAACAATGTTCTCTACAAGAAGTGTAGAACCATTTTAAATAATAGTAGGCAATGTCTGATCATGATCATCTTGTTCAGCTACAGTTTCCTCTTTTTCTTCTCAAAGCTCTGGATAATGTGATGAATCTAAATCCACCAAATCAGGTAATGGCCAACTAGAAAAAAATCTCAAGAAAGTCAAGAGTGAGATGCTAAAAAACATGTTATTATTCTAACGTGATGCTAGTATTAGCTATAGAACTAGACCTTGATGGAACTTGTGCTTCCTTTGGGGATGAGTAAAATTTCCCATATAAGAGTGCCTAAAATAGGTTTTCACTCAAGGGCTTGGCTTTTTATATATTTTTCCCCTAATCAACAAGTGCCTCAAAGAGGTTTTCAACTAAAGATCTCAATGTTTTATCTTTGTTATGACCAAGAAAGTTTTCTTGCTCTCCAAAGTAGGTCAAAGGATCTAGTGAAAAATTAAAGCCTTGTTTATGCTTGCCAATGGGCAATCTATCTTTGAGGCCCATATATTCTGTAATTGATTCTTCATTCTACAATTCATCAAATTATATAACCAAATTTTGATGGTCCCAATCAATGAGTTCAGGATAGCAAAGACATAGGGAACAATGTGGTGTTCCAGTCATAATGGGAATTAGATAAATCTATGTCAACAAACTCATCAAAAAGGCTATAATGGGAATATATGTCACTGTTAGGAGTCTCATTACTAGTCAATTCATAAGAATCACTATCAAAAGTAATGAGGTCACCCCTAAGTGGTATGAATTTAAGACCATGATTCAAATTAGGTACTTCAACTGATAAAGGTTCCAAGATTCCTTAGGCTCGTGGGCTAACGCCTTTTCCTATATAATCAAAATTATCCATGATCTGATTATGGATAGGATATTTTGGATTTTTAAATTAATTAGTAATGCCATCAATATATAACCAATCTCTTTCAGTGAAAGCCTCTCAATCCTTTTTTGGTGAAGTAACAGGTATAAATACCATTGGTGGTTTTCATTACTTTTTATTTTTTTGCCAAATAAAGTTGGGTCTATTAGGTATTTTAGAAGGTTTGGGTTTACCAAATGTTTTTGGAGACTTTTACAACTTAGAATCATAGAAGGCATCCTTAAGATGGCACATGGAAATGCCTACATGTTCTATAACAACATATTTTACATGAGTTGTAGGAAATGGATTAGTCAAAGTGGAAGTAAGGTCACTAGGGTTGATATAATTGGATTTTGGTGGATGTGAAAGTATATCCTTGTTCTTCTTTGAAATAAATTTAGAAACAAATATTTATAATTTTGGAACTCATCCTCTAAATGTTTGCAATACTGATAAGGTTGTAGATTTATAGGAATAGTAACATTGATCCTATCATGTGGAAACTTAAGGAAATAATGCAAGGTGCATGGAATGGCCTGTACTTCATGGATCTTAAGATGATCAAGATGTATGTTATAAGGCAAATCAACATCCATAATATGTAATAATGTGTGAAGGGACACAAACCCAACAATGATTGGTAAATAAATTATACCAAATTATTCCCTCTCAATGTTGTCATAAGCCTTTATGGTGTTTATTTGTGGATAAATGTCTTTCATAGTGTATCTCAATCTATGTACCAGTTTAAAAGATACTATTTTCAACCATAAATCATTATCTTTAAGAACTCATTTGATCTTATGGTTTTCAATGACTACCTCAATATATAAGGGGTTATTATGGCTTGAACCAAGAGTGGACATGTCTTTTTGATCAAATGTGAGTTTTTAAAATGAAGATAAATGTCCAATAAGTGTTTGGAAATATTCTAGATTAATATCATTGGGATTAGTGGATTATTGTAAAAGGTCATTCAAAATAGTTCTATGGACTTCAGACATATACAAGAGATCCAAAATGGAAATTTACACAAGGTTTTTACTTAGTTGGTTTGATAGATTATAAGGCTTCTCAATAGTAGGATGAGATTGCTTGGCCTTTGCTAACATAATATTTGGCTTTAGATCTAAAGGCACAATACTTACGTTGGGTTTAGTAGTAGAAGAAGAGGGTGAAGGGTTGTGAAGAGTAACTCATAAGTGTCTAGTTATGACTGTGTAATCTAGAGGTAGAAAGGAGCCAAAGGGCTTTGGAGGGTGACTCGTAGGTGACTATTTATGTTTGAGCAATTTTGAGTCAATGAGGAGCCATTATAGTTTAAGGAAGGATGATGCCCAAAAATAGTAACCCATGCAAACTAAGGCACAATATAGTTACATGTACTCGACATAACATTACTATAAGGAGAGGGCATTGAACTTATAACAATGGGTCCATTACTATAGGAGTATGGGATGATTCAAAGGATTTAATAGTGACAATGGCAATGTGGTTTTCAGAAATGCATCCCATGGTATTGTTGTAGTCATAAGGCATGTTTTTGTAACCTAGTTTGTTAGCATCAGTATTATGATCATGTTGATTATGATTGTTACCTTGATTATGATTCTACCTCTGATTCTATCATTGGATTTGATTATTCCTTGGTTGTTATTACTTATGTCAAGGAAATGGATCTTTATAAATTTCCATATCCTAATTATTCTCCTTTGGAGGTAGTTTGATCTCAACTTTTCCACTCTTGATCAAATCTTCAATAAGGTGATGCAATTGGATGTAATGATAATCACCATGACCAATAACATGATGGAAGTTAAAAATATTAATTCTCTTGATACCAATTAGTTTTGCATTGATCTATAGTAAATGGCCTTGGTATAGGCCATACAATTAGGTTAGCTGCTATGAGCTTTTGCAATACTTCCATAAGAAGCTCTTCCAATTTTCTAAAGACTTTGAATTGATTATGGAATATCCTTCATGGAGGGACTCTTTGTAAATTATCTAGTGGATTAGGAGGAACTAATTGTAAATTATGAGTTGGTAGAGCTTACATCATTTGTATGTGTCTTGATTCAATTACTACATTCCCTACCATGTTCTTGTTCTTGTTGAAACACTTAGGTTTCTCTATTGCAACTATTTGACTAGGATATTGGGTCTTATTTGACATTTGACCCTATAAATAAATCTTAATAATTCCTTTTTTGATAAGTGCCTTCTCAATCTGCATACCCTTGTCTATAATTTATTCAAATGTGTTTGTGCAAGCAAGCTGTAAATTGTGTGCCACCTTAGGGTGTAGGTTTTGTGTAAAAATGTTAGCTAGTTGTTTGTTTAGAAAATTATGTTGAAAGTGTAGAGATGGATTATAGAGATGGTTAGATCAAGCATTAATTAAGAAAACTAATATAAATTATTAAAGAACTAACAATCCAAGCTAACCTATTCAATGGGGTGTGCAAATGATAATTAAGATCAAATGAAAGAAAAGACATGTAATACCTTCCCAAGAGCATCCCATCACATAAATGTGGATCAAAACATGATTTTACCCTTGATTTGGTGCTCAAGTATTCAATAATGATGCAATTTAAAGCTCCTCTAACATCTCAAAAACACCAACTAAACTAGGATCGTGATATTAAAATCAATGTTATGCCTATCTTAGAGCTATCCTATTGTAAATAAAGAATTTATTAAACTACACTCAATGGCTTGTAGAGAGAATCCTGCATTATAAGTTTACACAAATGAAGCTTAATCAAAGTGGTCTTGGCCCTCCTATTTATATATTTTCCATATTGATCAAGATCAACCATGACTATCAATATTGAGATCAAGATGTGTGGCCATGAATTAATCCATTATTGCATAATTAATTCATAAATACCCTCATCAATGTTTAGAAGGAAGGGGATTTAAAGAGGCATGGAAAGCCAAAATCTTAATATTTTTTACATTTATGGCTTATGGATTCCACCCCACAAATGATGTCATTTCATGATGTAGATAATATGAATCGATTCCAATAAAGAAATATTCAATAATTTTCATGGAATTATTACTTAAGCGTATAATTTCTTATAATTTTCCTAACCAAAATTAATCAAATTTAGTATAATTCTTTGGAAATTGGTGCACAATTAATGAAATTAGTCAAAATTTCATATTATTAGGTCATAATTTAACTATAGAGGAATTAGAAGGCAATGTTAGTTGCATATAGACCATAATCCCATTTAGGATTTTGTAAATATAAAATAACACATGCATGTGTCATGTGCTTTTAAATTAGAAGAAAAGAGTGATCCA
This sequence comes from Torreya grandis, assembly GCA_037957365.1. Lineage (NCBI taxonomy): Eukaryota > Viridiplantae > Streptophyta > Pinopsida > Cupressales > Taxaceae > Torreya > Torreya grandis. The sequence continues at coordinate 1,036,164 of JARHVA010004284.1, read as the reverse complement.
GAGTACCAAAATGCATTTTCATCATTTTGACTTGAAATTATTTGAGAAAAGTTAGTAATCATATAAAATGCATTACTAGATTTAGGGATACATTAGCCTAAATCAGCACTTGTATATGACAATATTGAACCATTTAGCATGTTTTAAGTGATTTTGGCCTAAATTGTGTATTTTCACAAATTTTGAGTAAGATTGACAATTTCAACACAATGGTGTTAGGAACTAGATGTCTATATTTTTCCCCTATTCAAGAATGCATGGAGAGAGATTCAAGTGAAGAAATTTATTTTCAAATAAAAAATTTGTCAAGAAGAAATAAATAATCCATGATGGCCCTTCGACAGGACATACATGGATGAAAAAGAAAGAAGGACTCGTGAAAAGAGAGAAAGTGTTTATAACCCATGGAACATATTATTTCCAAATCAGATAATACTCACATGCATTGATTCCATTAATGATCAAAATATAATTATAATATAATGGGCCCCAAGGATGGGGGTAATGGGAAGGATACAATCCAAAAATATAAGTGACACACTTTGAACACACCTAAAGCTAGAGTGCAAGCTATGCACTTATAAAATGATCAATCTTGAGACAAGTTTCACAATAAAATATTACCAAAATGAGGGTAAAAGTACACAAAGCTTATAATTATAATAAAAAAGAGAAAAACAAATAAATGCATAAATAAATAACAAGATAAGCCAACGTATTCAATGGGGTGTACAAATGACAATTAAGAGAAAATGAAAGAAATAACATATGAATTACCTTCCCAAGAGCATTCCATCACAAAAATGTGGCTCAAAACATTATTTTCCCCTTGATTTAGTGCTCAAGTCTTTAACAATGATGCAAGACAAAACTTGTCTATCATCTCAAGAAGACTAAATAAACTAGGCTCATGATATGAAAATCAATGTTATGCCTATCTTGAAGCTATCCTATTACAAATAAATAATTTATCAAGATAAACTCAATGGCTTTTAGAGAGAATATTAAATTATAAATTTACACAAAATAAGCTTAATCAGAGTGGTCTTAGCCCTTCTATTTATATATTTTTCAAATTGATCAGGATCAACCATGATCATCCATATTGAGATCAATATGTGTGTCAATGAATTAATCCAATATTGCATAATTAATACATAAATAACTTCATAAATATTTTGAAGGAATGGGAATTAAAGAGGTTTGTGAAGCCATAATCTTGATATTTGTTGCATTTATGGCTTATGGATTCCACCCCAAAAATGATGTCATTTGATTATGTAGATAATAAGAATCAATTTCCAATAAATAAATATTCAATAACTTCCATGGAATTATTACTTAAGCTCATAATTTGGTTTAATTTTTCCAAGTAAGATTAATCAAATTTAGTGCAATTATTTGGAAATTGGTGCATACTTAATCAAATTGGTCAGAATGTCATATTACTGGGTCATAATTTAACTAGAGAGGAATTAGAAGGTCATTTTAGTTTCTACATACCGTCATCCCATTTAGGATGTTTTCAACATAAAATAACACATGTACATGTCATGTGATTCTAGATTAGAATAAAAGAGTGATCCAAATCACCAAAATGTGTTTTCATCATTTTTACTCAAAATGATTTGAGAAAAGTTAGTAATAACATAAAATGCATTACCCCATATAGGAATAAATTAGCCTAAATCAGCACTTATATATGACAATATTGAACCATTTATCATGTTTTAAGTGATTTTAGCCTAAATTATGCATTTTCACAATGTTTGAGTAAGATTGACAATTTCAACACAAGGTTTTTAGGAATTGGATGTCTACATTTGGCCCCTATTTGAGAAGGCATAGAAAGACATTCAAGAGAATAAATGTATTTTCAAATAAAATATTTTTCAAGAAGAAAAAAATGACCCATGATTCCCCCTTTAGAGGACATATGGGGATGAAAAAGAAAGATGGACTCTCAAAATGAGAGAGAAAGTGATTTTAACCGATGAAATAGATTATATCCAAATGAGATAATGCTTTAACACATTGATTCTATTAATGACAAAATATAATTAGAATATAATGGGCCCCAAAGATTATGGGAATGGGAAGGATAAAATCCAAAAATATAAGAAACACACTTTGAACACACTTAAAGTTAGGGTGTAAGCTATGCACTTATGGAATGATCAATCCTGAGATAAGTTGCACACTAAAATATTGCCAGAATGAGGGTAAAAGTTTTTAGAGATTGGAATTATAATAGAAAGGAGAAGAATTTATCCATCGAAAGGAAATAATAATGTACCCCTATAGAGCAAACTTGATCAATTAATAAAGTAATTTATCCCTAGTAAGGCTAATCTTGATCACTAGTAATTAATGGTTTGCCCCTATAGGGCTGATTTATATTTATGACTGGTTTAAATGTTGTGCCCTACAGGGCAGCTTTGTAAGCATATCTCAAGGATATAACCAAATTCATAGATAAAAATGAGTGAGTGCAAATGTATATGTGATGGTCTACTGACTAAAATAGTCATAAAAACTAGGCATATGAGGAACCTACATAGTCTAAATGGACCTCAAGCCAATGTAGTTCACCTAAAAGTGGGAGAGAATGGAATGAGGAATGAAGAAAACTGACCATTGTTCACTTAGAGTCATAATGTATTCTAATAGATGCACATCTTGCATAAATTTAGGTGCAAAATAAGCTATTGGTACCATGTTTCGTTGGTGTAATTGAGAGATGATCATCAAAGCTACATCGGTCTTGAGACTTGGATCCAACATATAAAGTGCTTGCTATAGCAAAATGAAATTATGCATCATAATTATGAATAACCTATAATGACATTTTATTTCAGTTACATTGAGTCGGTTCAAATGTGAATAGTTATAACTAAGGATAATGATAAGAACTACCAATATCAGAGTTACAAGTATTTATATTTAAATAAAAGGTAAGTAAAAATAAAGAAAAAGGAAACATAAATAAACCTAACTTAAAATAAAGATATGAATAATCAAGATTTAAGTAGGAACAAGAATGTATAAAAATAAAGAAAGAACTTAATAAACAACATGAATATAAGATATGAACAATCAAGCTCCATGTGACTATCAAAATGTTCTCATGAAATAGAAAATAAAGAATAAGACCAAACAACAAAACAAAAACCAAACAACACAAATAAATAACCAATATTTTTCCAAATGTTTTTGGAATTTTCTAAGTATCTCAACTTGATTGAGGATTAAGAGATACACAATGGTCTAACTCACAAAAATGATGAGGGCATTACAAAGAGTGATCATGAAACTGTGAGAGCATGCCAACTTAAAATGTTCATAAGATAGCAAAAGCATATTAAAATGGGAGACTGAGGTGACCTCAACATTAATCTAGCACAACACCTTTAATCCCATTAGGACATTAAGTCATAGTAGTTCCACCAACACAAAAGGTGATGAAAAATTGACTAGGTCAAAATAAGTTCACAAATAAAGGCAAATGGTAATAGTAATGACCAGGGGATGCAATAATGCATCATAAAAATTCATTGTTCCTAATTTACCTATAGGCAATTATAATTAAGAAATAACATCATAATTTTTATTTTCCCAAAGGTAGTTATAATTAGGGGTACCAATTACAATATTAATTTGCCCACACGCAATTATAATCAGTGATACTAGATAAGATGATAGATGAAAGATAACTTTCTAGATCAAATGTCACACTACTTTCATAGACTATCATTCAACACAACTTCTAAAACTATTGAAATTGGATCAAAATCCCACCAAAAAAAGTACAAGAAAATCAAAGGAACCAAGATCAAAAAGGGGTAATCAGGATGACTAAAAACAAACTTTGGTCAATAATAAAGGAATGGTATAATAAAATGGTACAAGACACAACATAATAAAATTAATAATATGACATTTGGCTATAATGGCAATATGGTTTCCCCCAAATGATAAATGGCTCACAAAATGGCAAGAACACGGCTTAGGTTGTTTGTAAAATGGCAAGATCATTCAAACTTAAAAATTTCTTGTAAAATTGTGAAAGCATGGTAAAGGTGACCGAACTAACCTCAATAGAAATTGAGTACTACCTACATAGTCTATGAGGACCTCAAGTCAATATAGGTAAGACAACAAAACAAATGGGTCACAATGGTATAATATGCCTAGAATGAAATGGTCTATAGGGTTACCCCCAAGAGACAAGGTAAGGAAAATGAAATGGTAATGGTGAATGAAAAATGGTTCTATTTCTCATACTGACGTGGAGAGTTTGTCCTAGACAACATATGAGACAACTAGAATATGAATCATAAAAATTACTACCCAACACCTTATTTGAATAGCTATTTTGTTTAGAACCTACTAAATATTTGGACTTCAAAAATGTTATTGTGATCACCATTGGTTATCAATTCTAATTACTTCAAACATCAAGACAAGATGTCTTTATAGCCTCTATGAAGGAAAATGATTTTAGGGATGGTAAATAATTTTAGGCATAAGTTAAAGGGTATAAATTAGTAATGAAAAGTTGGATGATAATGGAATGTATAATGATTGAGTAATAAATGAAAATCAGGATTTTTAGGCACACACAATGTTGTTGATTCCAAATTTGACATAATTTTGGTTATGGTGGGGCTGAATACCTCTAAAGATGCTCTTGATAAGACCATCTAATGTTTTTGTTGTTGGATCCTAAGAGTAACTACCATTTGATTATGTTGTAGATTAGAAGTTGTACTAATTTGATCTTTGATAATGTCTTCGTCAAATAGTGAATAATTTTTATACTCAGCTATTGGTGCCTCTATGAGGTTTTAACCAATGAATTTGTCTTGATCATCCCATATCACCTTTGAGAAGGTTTCAAATAAAGATGTTAACATTTTAATTTTATTATATTCTAGCAGATTTCAAAATATTTCACTAAAAGATGTTGAGTTTGAACTTTGATCATCCCCTAGCACCTTTGGAAAGGTTTTACTAGGAGATTATTCTTCTTCTAACTGAATGTGGTATTTTCTCTCAATAGTCTACATCTGATATGTTTCCATGGATTTAGTTCAACAAAGAGTGATTCTATTGGTCCTAATTAATGATTGTGAGAGGTGGAATGTCAATATAATGTTTATATTGGGTGGGAGTAATGAAATGATGAAAGGCATCACAACCATCATAGAAGATACTAGGATAACTTATGTCAATGCTAAAGTAATCATCTTCAAAAACTATAAAAATATCAAAAATATATTTAAATTGATTCGTAAGGAAAACATAAATAATTTTGTAATAACCATGACTATAATTTGAATCTAAAGTTGAGTCTGAGTCAAGGGATTTTAAATTTAATGTCTGGACTGATAGTGATTCTACTTCTAATGCTAAATCTAATGTTAGTTCAAAAATGGAACTTGAATCTAATGTTTATTTTTCATTTATTGTGGATATTCCTATAATGATGTTTTATTTAATGCTTGGTTTTAAACAAGTAATGGCCTATGATGGCATATGGGATTTGTAAAAATTGATTCATCTAGGAAGAGTTCAACATACACTGGCTCATCCAGGTGAAGTGACTCAAAGAGAGGGAACCAATTGAGGTATGACATAACAAAATCTTGTCTATCAAAAAGAGACTCCTCAATGAGTGGAAAAAGATTAAGATACAACTCCATAGAGACTGGTTTGTTAAGGAGGTGGGGCTCTCTAAAAATAGGTAAAATGTGAATGGGTGGTTCATCACAAATTGAATTGTCACAAGTGGGTGTTTAAAAAATAACATCATGATATTGGTTTATAAATTGTTGAAAAATATCAACTTTGAACACATTTTGGTCTTCATAAGATGGTTATTGAAGAGGCAATGGTTATTGTTTAGGCTTAAAGATTAGCATGGAATTTCTAATGTGGGGAATAATTGGTTCAGGGTGAACAAATAGTTTTTGGTCCAATAATGGGATCTCTAAAAATTATACTATCAAAGAAGGGATCAAAAAAATATGGTTCATCAAACTAATGTTCCTATATAATAGGCTTAGTAAATACAAACAAAGGGCCAAGAATGGTAATAACTAGATGCTACATAGTTTGGTTGCTTGTGCAAACCAAAGGAGGAGGTTCTAATATAGTATCCTTCATGCACTATGGAGTTTGATTGCTTGTAAAAGATGAAAGAGGAAAACATAAATGGTAACCTTCATGCATTATGGAGCTTGATTTATTGCACAAGATGAAGGAGGATAACATAAAATGGTAACCTTCAAGTGTGATGCACAAATTGAAGGAGGATAACCTAAAATGGTAACCTTCATGTATTGTGAAGCTTGATCACTTGTACAAGATTAATGAGGATAACATATAATGGTAAACTTTGAGCATGGTGTAAAAATTGAATGAGGATATTCTAAAATGGTAACCTTCAAGTGGGATGTGAAAATTTAATGGGAAGGATGAGGATGATGTAAAAAAATCAACATGGATTGGATTGGTTTTCAACAAACAAGCCTAAAGAGGGAAACATCCCCAAACAAGATGGAGTATTCATCCCAGCCATAATAATGGGATTCCTCATAGCTAGGGCCACAAAAGACCCCACTATGAGTGTACCTTTACATCATGTCTTAAATGTTGTTCTCTACATTTGTTAAGATTTAGAATATGTTTTTCAAATGTTAACAAGGTGTGTTTTGATATTCTCTAAAAAAGTGATAAGGTAACAAAGAGACTATAATAAAAAATAGGTGGCATAGTACCACACATTTAAAAGAATGTGTTCATGAAAATACTCAACCTTGGTAGATTGAAATCATATAAATTAGAAGAGGGTATGATAAGTCAAAGACCTAGGCATAAACTAGTACACCAAATGTAGGTTGAGAGATACATCAATATCATAAAATCTATTTTAACTTTAATGAGTTACTAAAAAAAATTAGAATAAATCCATTAAGATTAGGAAGGTGACAATACAAACTAATAAATTCAAGATTTGAAGACATGCAAGAATTCATAAGTACAAAACTAGAACCAAATAGGTAGCACAATGCTACCACATTGTTATAAGAGGTAGAATAAAATGTGTTTTAAAACTTAGAGCGTAAGCGACACACAAGATGACCTAAATTCACAATGATCAAATGATCATGAGTCTATAAATGACCTTCAATCCAAATGTTAAATTGAACCCAAGTAAATTCAGGTCAAGTGTAAATGGAAAAAATGATGAACACATTAACCTAGAACTTAGAAATGTGCAATTCAGAATTTGAATTATCAATGAAGGACTTCAATTGTTTTGGAAACTGGTTTAAACTCAAATGGGAAACATAACTAACTCTTTTAGAAAATACAAACATAAATGTTTAAGATGAGGTTTTGAATAAGGCAAAGATGATTTGGATTTGACCAACATAGCATCTCCTTGTTCAAGAAATGGTGGAAAATAAAAGTTTTTGGCTATGTCATGTTGTTTACAAACAAGTTTTAGACTCAAATCAAGACCAAACAAGTAAATTAAAAAAACCAAATACAACTAACTAAATCATCATAATCCCTAAATTGACAAGGTTACATTATATTATTGGAATTCATCTATATGCATGCACTTGGGAGGATTTTAATTATTAATCCAAAAATAAAAGTGCATGAAGTGGTAGGGTATTTTACATGCACCTTATCCTAAGATATTTTATGATGACATGGACCTTTGGGTTACTCACCTTGCATCAACAATAATTTGTGGCAAGGGGGTTGTTCTATAACTTAAAATTTCAACTATCTAGATGGTCCCAAACATGGATAATGATAGATATGCCTCAAATCAATTATATCCAAATCAATCATATTATTGTGAAAAGGTATTATCCTTTTCATAAAAACTACATCCATCAATTTCTTAGTGTATTATAATGTTCAAATTGATCATACATTTTGAGATAGATTGCCACCAACAAAGTTTGCTTAACCTCTAAAGTAAATGTCCCAATAGGTCACCCTCAATTTATATACCCCACCATGGAGTGAGGTTGAAAATAATTCTAATAAATGAAACTTGGGTCAAATATTCCATAAAGAACTCATGAAGAGGCTATGAACTCCCCTCCAAAATCCAAATTTCATAGTATAAATGATCTAAGTGAAAAGGCTTTAGAGGTTGTTTTTAGATCATTGAAACCATATGGGTTTTGGGGAGAGCCTAGATAAATTCCTTTTCACACCTTGGAGAAAGGCATAATCATAATTAAAAGTCACTTTTGGTCACCCAATTTCTGAAAGGGGATGGGGGAGAGCATACACACACTCTTCATTTTTCTCAAAGAACATACAAACAATAATTAATCTAGCATAAAACAACACTTCAAGAAATTTGAAATTTAGGTAAGTGAAAGTTTTAAGCACCAAATTGAAATGTTTAATGAATTTCTTGGCCCCTTGGCCTTAAATTTAAATTTTTTGAAAATTTCATAAAACACTTAATAAAATCATCTCTAAGTTCCTTTTAAACACCAAAGGGAAGGTTCAAGACATAAATCATGCTCAAATTTTGATCACTTTTCCATGTGGGTCCTACAATGTTAGAGAGTTCCCCCCTAATTTGAAGCATAATCCATAATGAAACAAGTAAGTTTGGAAATCTTAAACTTAGGTTGTCTATTTTCTACACATATAGACCAACATCGATCAATAACGATCAATGTCGATTACAACAAGACTGATGTCAGTCATAAACTTAACTAATAATGGTCACCTATGAACCATTAGGCAAAAAATATTTTGACAAAAAACTTTTGTTAGCCTAGGTTAGGATAAAATATCCAAAATAAACTTCTAGATCATGAAAATATTTGATCAAATAGAGATAAAAACTCAAAATGACAATTGTAACTTTGAATAAAGTTCTAAAAATGTATTTTTAAATGTTTTTTTCCTACAACATAACCAATACCAATTAGCCTTTACTAATGTTGGTTACGTAGAACTGATGTCAGTTATTATGTGACCTGTGTATCAATAAGAAAGTCAAAAACATGGTAAAATGAAGCTAAAACTTGATGTTGAAGGATTTTTAATTACTTTTAAGTAAATATCAGATTGCTAAAGTGTCTTCCTTACTTGAATGGGATGTGTTATCCCATCAAACATGACAAGATGTACAAATATATTAAAAAGATGTTTATATCAAGAATTAGTCAAGAAAACTAAGAAAACTACATAAAGAACTAACAAGCTAAGCTAACTTATTCAATGGGGTGTGAAAACGACAATTATGAGCAAATGAAAAAAAACACATATGCATTACATCCCATCACATAAATGTAGCTCAAAATATGATTTTCTCCTTGATTTTGTGCTCAAGGTTTCAATAATGATGCAAGGCAAAGATACTCTATCATCTCAAGAACACTAACTAAACTAGTCTCATGATATGAAAATCAATGGTATGCCTATATTGAATCTATCCTATTGTAAATAAAGCATTTATTAAACTACACTCAATCACTTGTAGAGAGAATCAAACATTATAAGTTTACATAAATGAAGCTTAATAAAAGTGGTCTTGGCCCTCTTATTTATAGATTTTCCAAATTGGTCAGGATCAACTATGACCATCCATCTTGAGATCAAGATGTGTGGCCATGAATTTATATAGTATTGTATAATTAATCCATAAATACCCTCATTAATATTTGGAAGGAAGGCAAATTAAAGAGGCATGGGAAGCCATAATACTAATATTTATTGCATGTATGGCTTATGGATGCCATCCCATAAATGATGTCATTTGATGATACATATAATAGGAATCATTTTCTAATAAAGAAATATTCAATAAATTCTATGGAATTCTTACACAAGCTCATAATTTGGTTTAATTTGCCTAAGTAAGATTAATCAAATTTAGTGTAATTCTTTGGAAATTGGTGCACAATTAATAAAACTAGTTAGAATGTCATATTACTAAGTCATAATTTGATTGGAGAGGAATTAGAAGGTGATGTTAGTTGCGTATGAACCATTTGTTTCTCTCAATTTTTTTTGCTTTTCTTAATTCTTTGAAAAGAAAGAAACTAGTGATAAGGGCTGTGTAGAAAAACCTGTTAAAATTGCATGCGTTGAATCTAGGTGATTGTGAAGAGATCCTCCTTGGCTTGAGGGGATGACCTAAAAATAATAAAACACTAAAATAAACTTGTTTTTTAGATAAGTAAATGAGTGTATTTCCTAGTGTGAGCTAGATCCTATAAGCAACAACTTTCTAGGAGGTTGTCAATCCACTTGCTTTTAACACTTAAGTTGAAATGATGAAATAAAAAAAATTGTGTAAAAATAGAAAATTACTGATATTAAAAACAACAAGTAACTAAATTTGAGACAATGAAGTTAATTTTTTTTATAAATTAATCAAAAATGAAGCAACTAGTTTGATTATACTAATGCTGAAAATTGGTGAAGGCAAGGTTATGGTTTTGGGTTTGGAAATGGTTTGGTTTGTCTTGTGACAAGGGATAAAGTTTTGGTTAAGGTTTTTAAATGATCAAATTGGTAAAAAGAGTAAGAAGTAAAGAAATCAAAAGGTATAAACTGTGAAGAGGTAAATGGATGAAAGGGATGAGAAAAAAAGGAGGTAAAAGGGGATAAAGGGATAAATGGTGAGGAGGATAATGGGTAAATGGAATAAAGAAAAAGAAAAGGTTAAAGGTAAAGAGGACAAGGGTGAAAGGAGAATAATAATTCCAAAGGGTTTATGGTTTTGAGGTCAATAAATAAGAGGCCAAAGGGGGTTAAGAAAGAAGAAATTGAATTTGTAAAATAATACTAATTACCTTGATGTTTATTGAAGATGGATTGAGGATGGATTATTGAGGATGATTTTTTAATATTTTATTAGATTTTTGTTACTTGAGCTCTTCTCTCCAAGTTTATTATGACCTCCAAGATGATTACCTTCTCCAAAAACCCACATCAATATGCTAAGAACAAAATACTAACTCGCCACTTAACCTTGGGTGAAGGAGAGGGGGGTATTTATAGTAATTTTGTGTGAAGAAACATGCAAAAATAGAGGAATATTAAATAAATTAAAATTTATCCAAGTGGTATCATGATTGAGTTAAGGTGAGGTTGGTGAAGATTCCCATGTGGGTTGGTAAGTCTCCAAGTTTGAATGTAAATCATGCACATGGGTTTGAATGAGACTTAAATCCTTTTTACCATCCTTTCTTGCTTTCACACAAGCACTTAAAGGGGTGGCACACAAAATTTGGAATAATTTTCCATGTGGGGGATGAAAATTCTAAGGTGAATTTGGTGGGGATTCTCATGTGGATTGAAAAATCTCCGATTTGGGTTGGTGAGCCTCCATTTGAGCTAAAAATTCAAAAATGGATGCTCTTTGTCTTTTCTAAAGTCTTAAAGAGGTAGGCATCTATTTTAAAGTCTAATTTCATGTGGTAAGACAAAAATACATGTTTAATAATGATACCTTAAGGGTAAATTCACCACATTACATGGGGGGGGGCTTATGATGCTTGATTGAGGTCATCAAACACTTTAGGAAGGGTCCCAAGTGGGGTATGATGTCCCACATGAAGCCACATGACTTCTAAGCCTTGTAACTTGCCATATCACTTCCAAAATCACCTCCCATGTCACTTGACATGTCACATGCCATGTCACTTTCCATGTCATCATGAATAGTGATAGTGGGTCCCATAATGAATAGTGATGGTGAATAGTACTTTTGAATAGTACTTTTAAAGAGTGATATTGAATGATATTTGTGACTAGGAAAATAGTTATTTGGTTGGTTAAAATGGGTTTTGATAAGTTTTAATAAGTTTTAGGGGATATCAAGGCATTTAGGCATCAAAAAATGTAAGTGTGCAATTTTTTAGTGTCTACATTTTGCCCCTTTTTGTTATGTAGTTTTGAATTGATAAGCTAAAAAATAAAAACTAATGATTTGGTGAAAGGTTTGGGTACACTAATTATCGGAAGAGGTGTTCCCCCTCAAACTAGGAATTGATGAGGAAGGGTTGAATCAGGTGTAGGTCTGATAAGTAGTTGATGGGGAGGCACTAGGGGGTGCCACAAGCTAGCTGGGTATGCAAAATGCCAATGTGTTCACAAAATATGACTAAGCACAATAGTCAAGACTATGTAGAGACTAAAGGTGCCAATGTTGATTAAAAAAAGGTCAGGTTCTAAGATAAAGCTAAGGTAATCAATCCCTAGCATTGTCATCATTGATCAAGTTAGTCTTATCAAGGTTCATAGAAAGGGTCAGTGTTGACTCAGGTGTCCAGGGTGGGAAGTGTTCTTGAGAAAAATGGTCTAGTTTTGCATGAAGTGGTGCAAATGTTTAAAATTTCAAAATGGCAAGATTAGTTGTTGTGGGAAAAAGTTATTACAAAAAGTGCCAATTTTCTAGGTCAAAAATAACTAATGTCAAGGTGGACATGGTGAAATCATGGGTGGATTGGGTATGGGTTAGAAGGGGATGGCTGAGCTGACTCCAAATGCACATGGCAAGTGGATTCTTCTTACATAGTTCCATGGAAAGGGATCAAAAAATAACATCAAGTCAAATGTAGTTCTTTTGAGGCAAAGGGTGTTGGTTAACTTGGTTCTCCCAATTAGATATCATATAGGTAGGTCCAGGTGAATGATGTTGGAGAAAGGGAAGCACCAAAGGGTGGAAAAGATGGATATCAAATAGTTTTTTATGGGTGAGGTAGAAATGGTGGATGAGGTGAGATAGGATGAAATTAGATGATTGTATCAACTATGTAAAAAGAATCTATGGCCATGGATAAGTAGGTTGAAGCATGAATTTTATGCCACCATCATAAAGAAAAGAAAAGGTAAAAATATATGGTACTAGGATTTAGAAAATCTAGAACTACTTGAATTACCACAATGATTTGATGGGTTTTTTCATCACCATCCAAATAAGTTGAAATTGTGCACAATCCACAACAATGTCATTAATAGTCTATATAAGTTAATTATTCAATGGTTTAGGGAAGCAAAGTAGTGAAGTGGGTAAATGAGAAGTGGTGAAGATTCAAACCCTTGACCCTTGAGTCAGTGGGGCCCCAAAATAGGTAAGCATTGAGTTTTTGAGGGAATTCAGAAAAAGACACTGATGGGTTTTGGAATATGGAGTGAGGTGAATAATAATAACATTATTTAATTGAGGGAGTAGGTTATGGATTGCATTTAAATAACAATGGTATTATAAGGTGTAAGAAGATGTATTTTGAAAGGGAGAATCAAGGGAAACTATTGGTTGGAAGGTTAGGGTGTGTGAGAGGGTGTATCTATCATCCCCACATGGGTAACCCAAATCTTCCATTTGAAGGTGGTTTTAGTTTTGATTCTAAGATCTTTGAAGGTTAGAGTAAAAGGGGTTTAAAATAGGCAAGACTTAAAGAAGTGGGGAATGAATTTTCATTATGATGGTTGAACAACACTCAAGTTTACTAGTTGGTCATATAAGCTTGTAGTCTTGGCCAATTGTGTTAGAGAGCCATAAGATTGGTATATATCTCACAGCAAACCAAAATTGAGTGGAAGGCCTTGGAGGCCATATCATGTTTAAAATGGGTAGAGGGTTGAAAAGGAAAAAGGTGATAGGGAGGGTGAATGGGGTAGTTAGAGAGGGACAAAAAAAGAGTTTGAGCACAACATATAGAGGCATTAAAGGAAGAAAGGGATGCTCCTAAAGTAAGGAACTTGACTAGAATTTATGCATTAAGGTAAGGTCATGGAGGATATAAGGAGAAGACAAGGAGATGTATGTAGAAACAGTACAAATGGTGACTGCACTCTAAAGAGTTGGAGGTGAAATTGGAGAACATAAGCGAGATCCAACAAGGGATGAGGTAAAGGTGGAATAAGAGATGGATGAAGAGAAAAAAATGAGGTCACAGATAAAGGTAAAGGTTGAGAAATATGGAAGAAGGTAGGCATGTTCATATATGTTGTGAAGAGAAAATAAGGGAATCAAGGGAGATGAAAAAAATGAAATGAAATAGAGAAAATAAAAGGTAAAATATTAGGGGTGAGAGATGCACTAAAGAATGACAGATTGGAGAATTGAAAAGGATGGGGAGAGAAGTGTAACAATAATGAAGTGTAACAGGAGAATGAGGGATATGGGTGGCCATGAAAGGTTTGAAAAAAACTCTAAAAAAGATAAAAGAGAAAATAGTTTGGTGATGAAAATGAAAAATAAGGAAATAAATGGAAGAAAAGGAAACATGAGGAAAAAACGAGTGAAATTAGGACACAAAGAGGATGAGGGGAGATGGAATAAGTAGGTGGTATCTTGACCAAGTAAGCATGGGTGATGATATGTAAGGAGAGGAACAATAAAGCAAAGCAGATGGTGGTTTTGGAAATGAGTGAATAATAAAGGGAAGTAAAGGATGGGTGGACAAGAAGGTGAAAAAAAAAGGTAGGTGTTAATCAACTTTTTAGAAGAGATTGAAAAGATTAAGGGGTGATTAGAAGTGATTAAAAATCTAAAGAAATGCTGAGGTGGTGAAGAAATATGGGGTGAAATGAAAGGGAGTGAGATGAGACTAAGGGATGAAGATCAGAGATGATAAGAACAAAAAAGAAGAATTGAAGCAGGGATACAAAGCATGGATGCTCACACAAATTCAAAAGATAAGTGAGTAATGAGATGGAAAGATGAAAAGCGGAATGCAAAAAGGGCCATAGGAAAATAGATATATGAAGAAAAGGGAAATTATGGAAGGCTTCTCAAAGGATAAATACTCAGGGAGCAACTAGTTGTGAAAGAAAAAGGGGAAGATAAAAAGGATGAAAGAATGGAAAAAAGGCAAATAGGAAGAATGGAAAATGGGTATGATGGGAAGAGTGGTAGAATGGTAGAGAGTGGTGGTACATGTAAAGAAGAAGTGCAGCAACAGAAGAAACATAAAGCTTGCAAGATGCATAATATGAATTAGAATGGGTGAGGAAAAGAGAATGATAAAGTGGGTATGACAAATAGCCAAGGGGGAGGGAAGATGATGAGGACAGAGAAAGAAGTTGAAGGGGATAAAGGACAAGGTTGGTAATAAGGTGAAAGAGAGTCAAAAATTGCAAAAGTTGGGTGGGTAAGTGGGCCATGAAACATCCACAAATAAAGATGATGGGGAGGCTAATGAAGCAGAGTAGGAGGTGGCTTTATAGGAGGTAAGGGGGGCCAATGGGGAATGTTGTCAACCCTTGTGTTAAAAGAGATTGATAAGCTAGAGAAGTGATTAAAAGAGATTGATAAGATGGAAGAAGGGTGATGGTAAGAGATAGGTAGAGAAGTGGAGGAAGATATTTTAGGTGAGAAGGGAAAATAAATTAAAGGAAGAGGCCGAGCTAACCTCAGTAACTGAGTGCTACCTACATAGTCCAAAAAGACCATAGGCCAATGTAGTTCTCCCAAAAATGGGGGAAATACTTAATATGAATTATTAGATGGTGTTAAAACATAAGGACATTGAACAAAGAATTAAAGGCTTCTTTGATGTAGGATTCCCTAAGCAAGAGGGTGTTGTTAGTAGCAGAAGTGAGTGAGAAGAGAAAAAGGGGATGGGAATTAGTTACTAGTGGCTGAGTTGCCCCTAGAGCAATAAATGCCTACATAGTTCATGGACATCAAGATAATGTAGTTCAACAAGGTTTGGATGAGTGGTGTTCAAATTGGCTACCCCAATTTGGTAGACCACATGGGCTGGTTTGGGTTGAGGAAGAAGGTTTGGTGAAACAATAGTTTTAGGTTTTGGTGAACGTGTTAGTGAAAGTGAATGGGTTAGGTTGGTAAATAGTTACCATAATGACCCCACATTTAGTAGAATGAGAGATACATATGGGAAAGGTAGGATAAATTAGAAAGGAACACAATGTGAAGTACCACAAATAATCTTTAATGGAGCTAATCCAAAAAAGTGGTGTTTTTGTGAGGAGGTTATATCTTCTAAAATTATGTGAGGGTAGGAGTTTGGAGATAGTGTCTACCACTATGATCTAAGTTTTAGGAGGTGGGGGTCTATTTGGATCTATAAAGTTATTATGGTTGTTATAATAATGAATATTTAAGCTTACCTAGGGTTAATAGGGTAAGTTATTTATTACCTAGGGTTAATTTTATTTACCTAGGTTAATTTGTTTTATTGTTGAGAATCTCTCAACAGTATATTTGTCCATAGTATTTGAAAACAATAGTTTGTTTTCTCTATTTTGTAATCATTACAAATAGTTTGTTGTCGTGAAACAAACTATTTGTATTATATATACTTTACACTCTATGAGAAATTAATGAGAGATTAATGAAAGAATACAGAAAATTTATAGGATTATCACCTATTTTTTAGGTGTGAGAAATTTATTTTATTCTTTGGTATTATTTGCAGGTTATTTGTTGTGGGTTCTTTCTCCTAGATTGATCCTATGGATCCTTTGTATCTCCTACTCATTCTTTCATGGTATCAAAGCCCAAAAGAAAGTACTCAAGGGCTAAATATGCACTCACATTCATTGATGATTTCACTCGTAAAACTTGGGTATATTTTCTCAAGTTGAAAAGTGAAGTTTTTGAGACTTCTCAGGCTTTCATTTCTAGCTGAGTAGATTGCAGACATCTTCACTAAACCTTTGGCTTCTCCTCATTATCTTCAGTTGTGAGCGATGCTTGGGGTGAAGGAAGTTGTCCTTGGGGGGGATTTCCCATGACATCCTTCCATTATTTTTCATATATTTTTATTGGTTTGTACATGGGTACCTTATCAGGCCTAGTAACCGGGACCCATATTTGTTTGTCATCATCCTTATGTTTTGCTTAAGGGAGGGTGTTAGAATAATGAATATTTAAGCTTACCTAGGGTAAGTTATTTATTACCTAGGGTTAATTTTATTTACCTAGATTAATTTGTTTTATTGTTGAGAATCTCTCAACAATATATTTGTCCGTAGTGTTTGAAAACAATAGCCTGTTTTCTCTATTTTGTAATCACTACAAATAGTTTGTTGTCATGAAACAAACTATTTATATTATATATACTTTACACTATATGAGAAATTAACAAAAGATTAATGAGAGAATACAGAGAATTTATAGGATTATCACCTATTTTTTAGGTGTGAGAAATTTATTTTACTCTTTGGTATTATTTGTAGGTTATTTGTTGTGGGTTATTTCTCTTGGATTGATCCTATGGATCCTATGTATCTCATGCTCTTTCTTTCAATGGCCAAGATTCATCATCACTATGAGCCAAGTTTTAAGGGTAGTAGCGAAGTGACAACCTATAAAGAATTTCTTTGATGGTTAAGTAAATTTTAAAATTAAATAAGTTATCAACATGGTGAGAGATAGAGGATGGACCTTGCCAGACCTAAGAGTTACATGGTTAGGCTAGACAAATGGTGGCCAAATTTGCATCTTATGCCTCAGTTACTTAGAACTACAGATATGGGGTCCCATTTAGAAGAGGACCTAGTATCAGGGAGTTATGTTGTCTAGGATATTGGTGATATAATTAGATAGATAGTCATTCCCCTAATATGGGTGGACTCTCAATTAGTACAAAATAAAATATTTCAATGTTTGAGTAAACACTTCCAATGGTTAGGGTCTAATGTTTAGAGCTTGTGGTAATGGGCTGGTAGGAATATGAGGGTAATATGTTGGATATTATTGGTTGAATGTTATTATGCATGAGGTTGTGTGGATAATTATGAATTTTATGGTTATGGTTATGGTTATGATTTGTATGGTTATGGTTGTAATCTCTCTTAATGTAAAATAAATGACCATTTTTGTTTCAATGTTGAATGGTACAAGTCATGGTGAAAACATCGACCATGCACAATAAGTTAAGAATAGGGTCTGATGCTTTGTTTTTGACAAGGACTAAAAATAGGCCCAAAGTGAGATCAGTTTAATGAATATAAGCCCTTCAAATGCTGCACATGAATGGTCACTAGTTGATAAAAAAGGTGTCATGATCATAAGGTGTCAAGTAAGCTCTAAATCCCTTGATTTATAGATACTCAAAAGGGAAGATGGGTGATATATTATGTGAAGGGTAATGGGTGATATTTATGATAACCTCATGTGAATTATTTTTACCCTTCTATAGGTGATCTAAGAATGGTATTAGACAATTCCATTTCATATGCTAGATGTAGACTGATCAATGTAGGAAGTCTACATGGGAAGGTTGATTATGGCTTCCAACTTATTATGTTGCTTGAGAGTTGATTACAGCTTTAGATTTGGTTTTGATAGTAAGACTTTTGATTTATTGTTGTATATGGGAAGTTGATCAATGCAAAAAGCTTTCATGAAATTTCTCTACTTTTGACAAAGTTAACTCATCCATCCTTCAAGGGATTGGTCTAAGCTTATTGGCTTTATTTTAATGTTCTTGATAGCTATCCTTCAAGGGAGTAATCTACCTTATATGTGGAAATTTTTAGTTTTGTTTTTGGATACCTATCCTTTGAGGGAGCAGTCTACAATACTTAAGATATTGACCCAATTACTTGTTGAAAGATGAAATGTGTTTAGACATGGACTAGTCTAATTAGGTTTAGAGGTTTACATTTATGAGGGCAAAACTTTACACAAGAAGCTTCATGATATGTGAAAGGGTGTGACTTTGAGAGATAATGACCATGGGATTCCATCTCGTTAGATATGAAAAATATCCATGAGAACCATGCTATGGGTAGATCCATGGTACCCATATTTAGGATTAGGCCATGACTATCATGGTTAATCACATGGTTCTATGTTGTAATAAATTACCTCAAAATGGGAGGAGGAAGGTGGGTGAAGGTGAAAATATCATAGTCAAGGGATCATCTTAAGATAGACAAACAAGTGAGATTGATCCTTATTTAATAGAAAAAAGGACACAAATGTAAAGCATTGAGAGGCTCAGGTTCTGGTTTGCCTTTAAGAGAGGACAAACGATAAGCTCCTGATCCATACTTATGGATGACGATGTAGGGTCCAAGCCAAATGAAATTAAACTTACCTCATTTACTCTTCTCCATGTTGGTCACATGTTGGTTTTATTTTAGGATGAGATATATGATATTGAATTCTTATTGTTTGAGGTGCTTATTATAATAATGTGTGATATGATCTTGATAGATATGGAGGTGGGTGAGAGATGATAAATGATGCTCGTCAAGTATCTCAAGTTTAGCTAAACAATGTTGACAAAAATCTTCTTCAGAAATGAGCTCCTTCAAAGATATGCAAAGAGAGTGGATTCAGACTTCAAAAGGCAAGAGTACCTCTACTTCAAATACTAGTGAGAAAGGGGTGGCACTAGTAAAGGTTCAAATGCTAGTGCGATAGGCCCATAAGGTGAATGGGATGTGCAAGTGCCAATCCTAACCTAAAACACTAAAAATTTTGGTTAATATTTTGGTGAGGGTTTTATTAAAGGCTTCTACTTGTCCATTTTCTTATGGTCAATAAGGTGAGGAAAATATTAAATCAATGCCAAATGCATCACATAAACCTTGGACTTGCTTATTCTTGAAGGATTTTCCATTATCGGTAATGATCTTAAGAGTTACACCAAAGTGATAGATGATATGGTGGTGATAAAGTTGACAATATTTTCTACTTTGGTATAGATTAGAGGAATATATTCCACCCACTTGGTAGTGTATTTGGTGGCTATGATGATAGAGATATGTCATTACAAAGACTGGGGGTTAATTTCCCCATTGAGATCAAGTCCCCATTGAGAGAAAAGCCAAAAGTCCTTAGATATTTGGAGGCTATTAGCTAGTGTATGATGTAAATTAGCATGCTATTGACATTTAACATGCTTTTTGACATAATCACAACATTCTTGGTTGAGGGTGGGCCAATAGTAACCAAGGTGAAGGATATGTTTAGCGACCACTAGGCCACTAAAGTGTCCCCCACATATCCCATCATGTGTTTCTTTGATGCCATGGGAAGCTTCATGACTACAAAGGAAACAAAGAAGGAGATCATCAAAACTATGTTTGTAAAGGATTCCTCCTAGTATGGTGTAATGAAAGGTACTCTGAATAAAATCTCTTCAGACATTCTTTGAGAGGTTGGGAGGAACAATGCCTAGGTTGAGGTAGTTGAAAGTTTGGTCACAACAAATTTTAGATGGGGATTCCTCTACATTATAAATGGTAGGGAGGTCAAATTGGCCATAAAAGGGTGTGGTAAAATGATGAATGGTGATAAATATTTTGGAATTGGAAGGCTGAGAAGGGATTTGAGAAGAAAGGTAGGTCATTATATCCATAAATTTATTAGTATATTGGGGAACAGATTGGACTAGGTAATGTTTCAATGATATTAAGATTTTGTCAACTAAAAGTTTATATTTTATTAAGACATAATTCTTACATTGATAGGACCCATTGACCTAGTTGACCATAAGCTAAGAATCACCAAAGATATCAATTGTATTAATTCCCAAGCTTTGAACAGTTTGAAGACCTATCACTAGGGCTTCATATTCAACCATATTATTGGTGCATTCAAAGTAAATTTTGAAGGAGAGAGGAAGGGGTTCACCATCAAGAGGAATGATAATAAATATGGCATCCCCTCCTTGTTGGCATTTAGATCCATTGAAGAACATGGTCATTTGGAAAGTTTTGTCATCTTCTTGAAAAAGAGTTATGATAGACTCATCCAGAAAGGAAAGAAGGGGTGGTTGGTTATTTTCTAGAGGAGATTCAACCAATTGATCAACAATGACATAACCTTTAATTGAATTTTGTTGGAGGAATTCAGCATCAAATTCATCTAGGAGCATGAGTTACTTAGACATAAATTTATTTTGGTATAGTTTAGAGCACATGTATTTAAGTGGGTTAGTATTAGTGATGACATAGGTTTTATGGCTAAGAAGGTAGTGGCAGAGTTTGGTGGCCATAAAGGTCAATACTAAGTAGATTTTCTCGATGTGTGTATACCAAGTTTTATATTCTACAAGCATATGAATAATGTAGTATACAACTTGATCTTTGTGTTGTTCATATCAGTGAGCCAACATTGCCTCAAGGGAATGGTTGATGGCAAAAATATATAGGTAAAAGAGGTGGCCATCCTTCAAAGGGGTAAAGACAAGTGGTGACAAAAGGTACTATTTGAGTGAATCAAAGGCCTTTTGATAATCAATACTCAATTTAAAAGAGAGATCCTTCTTCAAAAGGTGATGAAAAGGTTGGCATCAGTCTAAAAGTTAGGAAATGAAATGGTGAATGGATTAAAGTATTCCTTGAATGCTATGGAGTTATTTAAGGTTTGTTGGAGGAGGCATGTCCAAAATTTCTTTAACTTTAGTAGTGTCTACTTCAATTCTACAAAGAGAGATGATGAAGCCAATAATATTTTTTGAAAGGACCCAAAAAATGCATCTATTGAGATTTAGGTGAACATTATAATGGATGAGGCATTGAAATATGATCGTAAGAATAGCCAAATGGTCTTTTCAGAGTTTGGATTTCCTGAGAAGTTCATCAACATAGTCTTTTATGATCTTATGGATGATATCATGGAAAATATAAGTCATGGAAAGTTGGTAGGTTGTACCTATGATTTTTAACCTAAAAGGCATGACTCTATAGCAAAAAGTTCCCAAAGAGGTCATAAAGGCAGATTTATGTTGATCTTTAAGAGCAATCAGGATCTAATTATAACCTAAAAACCCATCCATGAGAGATAACATCTCATGACCAGCTGTAAGATCAATAAGTTACTCAATGCTAGGGAGAGGGAAGTTATCTTTAGGGTAGGTGAGGTTAAGGTCATGAAAGTCCACATAAATGCATAAACCCCCATTAACTTTGGTGATAGGTATGATGTTTGAGACCCATTGGGGGTAGTCAATGGGTTAAATGAAGTTTAAAAATAGGAGACATTAAATATCTTCTTTGATGAGAAGGGATATGTGAGGATGGATACATTAAAGTTTTTATTTAATAGGATTAGCATCATGGTGAGTAACTATGTTATAGGTAGCAAAGGTGGGGTTAATCCCAAGCATATCATTGTAAGACCAAGTGAAAGCTATACTACGATCTTGGAGGAAAGAGGAAAAATCTTGAAGTTCCTTGATATTTAATGATTGGCCATATTTGACAATGCAGGGGTCATCTAATGTGCCCTAGTTGATATCAATGGTAGATTCATTAAACATAGTCAGAGCTTCAAGAAGAAGGGATTTGTGGATAGAATACTTCCTCGCACCTAAGTGGGTAAGAATGGAATCATTTTCTTAATGTTGGATGGTGTTGATAGTGGGAGAATCATTCTCTACCAGTTTAGGATGTACGAGTGGAAGGACCTTAGTTTGGCCACTCTTTTGGTAGATGAGAGGGCCCAAACTTATAGTATTGATAAAAAAAATTATAGGAGGGATGATATCAAGGTCTTCAAGTGGATAAAGTGATTGGGTTGGCAAGGATGGGATATCTTCCTCTATGGTGGCAATGGGATTGGGTGAATTGGTAAAATTCTAGAGGTGGTTCATACCCAAGGCCAAATGACTCATGAGGTTTAAAATTGAAATGGGGTAACTCATGAGGCCCTTTTTCATAACAACCAAGGACAAATCCTTTCCAAGCACATCTATAAAGATAGAACTTAGCAAACTCTAGTTTGATAAGATAGGAAAAGTTAGAGGTAAACGGTTGGATGGATGATGTAGTGGTAGGGGCTAGAAGTGGTCGATCAAGTCCCCCATAAATGAAATTAATTTTATGGTTAGGGAAACCAATTGAGATGATGGCTCCAATGTTAGGGTCATAAGAAGGGTCATGTATGAGGTTCCCATATTCTTTGGGGGTAAGGAAGGCATCTAAGGCTAAGAGTCTATATTCCCTAAAAGAAAGATGTTGGAATGTGGTTGTCACATGGTCTTCTACAAGAATCTAGGAAGAGGGGATAGATGAGCTAGTGGAAGCTTCATCAATAGTAGGTGTGGAAATGCTATGGGTTTTGGTTGGTGAGGTTTTGTTGTTGGTAGATGGTTGTGTGGTGGATAAGGGAGGAATAAGGACATCATTGGGCTGATATGTCATATTACAAAATGTAGTAAGACTAGGGTTAGCTTGGATAGTCACAACTTGCCCTTTATGTTCAAACTTTACACATCGATGTAGGGTGGAAGGGACACAACTAATGGCATGAATCTAAGGATGTCTAAGTAAAATATTATATTGAAACTCTCTTTCTACAACATAAAAGAGTATGGGAATAGTATGAGGTCCTACACAAATGTGGAGGACAACTATGTCCAAGGTGGTAGCCATAGTATCATTGAAAGAATGCAAAACTATTGAGATTTTAGACATGATGTCTTCAACTAATTATAGCTAGTCATAAACATGGGAGGACATAATATTGATGCTAGCTCCCCCATCGATCATCACCCTTTTGATGTAAGTTTTATTGATATATGCCATAATGAAGAGAGTGAGATCAAGATCCTCTAAATGAACAGAAGGTATTTATAAAATTTTAAAGGTGACAAGGTTGGAATTTTAAAGGGTACCCAAAAAAGTGGCTAGAGGCTAAGGATCATTGTTTTGGACCTCGATGGATTGTAGAGCCTCTATGAGTACTTAATGATGATGGGGGGATGTAGAGATTAACTCATACAAGCTCATATTTGTTGGAGTCTAGTGAAGTTACCTAAGGATAGATTTTTATATGGATATTGCATATGGGTTAGGGTATGGAAGGTTAGATGGAGAGGCACCTAAGATAGATAGCTTAGGTTTATTTGGAGATGGAGAAGGTTGGGTATTATTATCTTAGGAGTTCAAGGAGGGGTAAGCCTAAAGAATGGATGTCGTAGTCTTCCCTTTATCCTTTTATTGGGTTTGAGATTAGGTAACCATGTGAATAGTGTGGATAAGGGGGTTCTCTAGGTTGGATGGTTGCTTTGGTTCCTCTTCTTCACTTTTGGGTGAGATCGAAGGTCAAATGGGTTGAGTAGATGGTTGGATTGGTAGTGGGGATGAAGGAGGTTTATTTGATAATAAATCATCATCTTCATATAAGTTATGAACCAACATTTGGAAAGCTTTATAATTCTTGGTGTCATGTCCTAGTTCCCTATGATATGCACATATCAAGTTATCATTAGACCAAGAGGGTTTGGTACATGAAGGGTCAAAGGGTTTGATGGGTGGTAATCTCAAGGAAGAAGTTTGAAATAACTATTGGAGGGTGGTCAAATAAGATTCAGCTAAAGGTGGTAAAGGTTTAGTGGTTTTTGTTTTGCATGTTAAAGTAGAAAGTTGTGGGGACATGGGTTTGGTGATAGGTGTCTTAGGTAAAGTGGTATACTTGGTTGATGATATTGGTTTGGGTAAGGTGGTCAATGAGCTAGAGGAAAATGATGTTAAGGTAGGTAACTTAGGGATTATTGGTGTAGTGGGGAAAGGTGCTTTAGAGAGCAAGTATGAAGGTGTGACCAATAAAAGTGGTGAGGTTTTGTTAAAAATGGTGGATTTTGTGCTTAAGGTAGAGGGATGGGGACCCAAAATGAAGGGCAAGGTTGAGGGAGGTAAAATATAGGGTTTTGGGCCCTTTGGTACTTTTATCTCTTTGGTTGTTTTAATTGTTAGTTTTGGAGGGGATTTGGTCACTTTAGCTATCTCGGTGGGTTTAGGTTTTTTAGGGTGAATCAATTTAGAAGGGGTTTTGTTTGGTTGGGTGGAGGTTTTATTTATTTTAAGAGGGCTAGGTTGGTTTGTCGAAGAAGGGGTTAGAAGTTATAGTTTGGTTCCCTTACCTTTATCTTGACCTTTGATAGAAGTTTTTGCAATTAGAGGTTGGGTAGATGGAGTCATTTCTCTTGTGAGATAGCTTCTAAAGAATGGGTGGA
Organism: Torreya grandis; assembly: GCA_037957365.1. Taxonomy (NCBI): domain Eukaryota; kingdom Viridiplantae; phylum Streptophyta; class Pinopsida; order Cupressales; family Taxaceae; genus Torreya; species Torreya grandis. Next base: position 1,011,211 of record JARHVA010004284.1, on the reverse strand, counting down.
TGGTTGTAAGATAGGGGAGGTAGGTGTGGTATCCTCCAATGGAGATGTGGATATGATTGCTTCCTTTATTTGGGTGTCCAAAGGAATAGAAGGTAGTTTTTTTTCTTCCAATAGGAGAATGGAGAAAGAAGTAGTTGAGGTAATATTTTCTTCATGAATGGGTTTACTAGTAACCACATTAATAGTATATGCCTCATGACATGATCCAATTTTATTTCCATGATGAGGTTTAGAAGGAGAATGATTAGGGAAAGGTTTATGGAATATGTCAAGGGCTTAGTTTGGTGGTGCATTAGGATTGTCCAATGTGAACTCCCCCTTGTCAATAAGGGATTGGATAAGGTATTTAAATGTATTGCATCTATTGATGTCATGTCCTATAGCTTGATGAAAAGCACAATGGTCATTCTCATTATACCAACTAGACATGAGGTGAGAATTATCAAACTATTGGGGTGGTTTAATTGGTGGAAGTTGGATGATTTTGGCTTTTAGTAACTTTTCCAAAATAGAAGGATAAGGTTCCCCAAGTTGAGTTAATGGCTTATGGTTATTCCAAGTTTGGTTCTTTTGGTTTTGGTTTGAATTGTTGAAGGGGGTTAGAGGTTTGGTTCCTTGCATTCTATTGGTTGGTAGATGGTAGAGGTGTGGCTTTGAGGATAATAGTGTTGGTGGTGGCTTTGCTCTTGGAATTGGTATTGGTTATGTTGTTTAGTTTGGAAGGAGATGGCTCATTAGTTTTATAAGTTGGGTTTTTTTATTCAACTTTAATCTTACCTCATCAATGGATCTATTCTCTAGTTTATGAGCCATGGTAAAAGTTTCAACAAATGTTCGGAAGCTTTGGACACACAATGTGTATGAGATGTGTTTTGCACATACCTGAGCAAAGAGTTCTATAAGCTTAGGTTGATGCAATGAAAAGGAAAGTTGGTTGATTAGGCTCCTCAAATGAGGCATGAAATCGACAATAGATTCATCTTCTAATTTTTGAATGGAGTAGAGGTTGGTAATAGAAACTTTCTTGGATATATTGATTGAAAAGTGATCCAAAAATGTTTGGGCTAGTTGGGTGAGGGAGAAGATGGAGTGTTTTGGGATGGCATTATACCAATCTAATGTTGGTCTAGATAAAGACATAGGAAAGTTATGGAGGAGGAGAGCATTATCATAGGCAATCAAGTAACATGCATTCCTAAATGCTCTTAAATGTTGTTGGGGGTCCTCCTTGTCTTAAAATTTAGAGAATTTTGGCAATTCCCATTATAGAGGATATGATTAAAGAGGGATGATGGATGGATGGGTTAATTAAAAATTTTGGTCATAAGAGATAAGGTTATGTGACTCTTAGATGGATGACTCAAGGGTAGTCATCTTATCCACTAGAATCTTGACCAAGTTCATTTAGGGTTGTTGGGTTGGATAGGTATATGACATGTTTTATTGGGGCTAGGTGACATGGGAATAACTAGTGGATGGTTGAGATGATGTTATGTGTGTGTGTGAGGTCACATAAGGCTGGGTGGAAGGTGAAGGTATGTATACTTGTGTGTTAGGAATATATTGATAAGATGTCATGGGTACGTGTGAGAAGGTTGAGGTTGGGGGGTTTATGTGTGGTATTGAAGTGGTTAGTGGGTTAGTTGGTTGAAGGTGGGTACTGACCAAAGTGTTTATAGGGGGAAGTGTTTATGGTATGGAGAGCACTATATTTTGAGATTGGGTTGTGTTCAAGGTATTGGTTTCTACCAAAGAGATGATGGAAGTAGGAGTGGAGTATAATGCCATAGTAGGTGGGGTGTAGGTGACTAAGGGAAGGGTTGAACCCACTTGGGGTGTGACAGGAGGTGTTTGGTTAGGGGGTGGAAGGTTGGTTTAGGTTTTTTTGGATGGGATAATGGAAGAGGTGTGGGTTAACAATGTTTGGGTTGAAGTCATACCCACCATAAGGTGGGGTGGCATGCCAAGAGGCAGTTTGGTAGAGGAAATTAAAGAAAAAGGGGTACAGTGTGGCATGGTATTGAGGTAGTGCTATAAATCCACCTGATTATTATCAAGGAAGGTAGAAAATATAGGATCCCATTCAGATATGATTAGGACCCTAGATGGAAAGGGAGGGGAACTCTCAACATTAGAGGAACTCTCAATGTCTGAGGTATACTCCATAGGTGTAGAAGAAGATGAGGGTTGATTAACTTGATTTTTGAGTTATTGTCTGGTAGTGACCATATGAGAAAATAAGGAATGAAAAGGTGAAGCTCTCAAATCAAACAAGAAGACACAAAAAATATTTCAAAGCAATCAACATAAACACTAGAAATGTGTTTTGTCTAGGATTACTTTTAAATCAATTTTAGCTTATTCCTTAAAGAGTGTAGAGGGGAAGTTAGTTTGATATGGGTACTAAAAAGGCAAGCTATAGTTGGTTTTATGTTGTTTAGTTTTGCAAAAGAAAGATATATGTTGAATTTTAGTATGTGTCTTGGTATTGGGGCCTACCCCCTCACTTCACAATCCTACAACGCTAAGGGTGTCAGGTGCTTAGCCAAGATATACTGAGTCTAGAGTTTATATTCAACCAGAGAGCTGAGTTGGTTCTCCCCTTGGTGGTGAAATCCAAGTGGGATAGATGGGAAGGGGTAAGGTTGCTGCCAAATGATGAAATACTAGTTGGTACTTGTCTCAAGCATTGTTTTTATGTGTTGATTATTTAGTGGTTTGGCTTGGTGTGTGAATATAAGTGAAAGCTATGATAAAATTACTATTACTCCTAGTTACTAGATAAATTAAGATCAACAAGCAACTCAATGGATGAAAATTGTTTGTTTTAAACCCAAAATAAAATTTTAGATTAATTTAAATGCATAAAAAATCTCTAAATTCAATCTAAATTAAAGATGAAAATGCAATTCATAATCCTTCGATGATTGTTCTTTTTATTTCTTTTAAAGATGCAAGGAAAATAAACTTTAAACTTTCTTAAAAATGTAACTAAAACTTGTGTGTTTTTTTAAGAAAGAAAAGAAAACTTAAGTTTATTTAAAATTCAACTAAGAATGCAAGAAAGTATGCAACTAAGAATGTAGGTAACTATGCAATTAAAAATGCAACTAAATGATTTTTTTATTTTTTTACTAATGCAACTAAATGAATTTTATTTCATTAATGAAACTAAATGAAATGTTAACTAATTTATTTATAAATTTATTAAGAAAAATAATGGACCCAATAAAACTCAAGGGTCCCACCGAGCATGCTAAAATGTTTCTCTCAATTTTTTTTTCTTTTCTTAATTCTTTTAAAAGAAAGAAACTAGTGATAGGGGTTGTGTATAAAAACCTATTAAGAATGCACGCATTGAATCCAAGTGATTGTGGAGATATGTTATTTAAATTTTGAGGATGACTTGAAAATAATAAAACAATAAAATAAACTTGTTTGTTAGACAAGTAAATGGGTGGATTGCCTAGCGTGAGCTAGATCCTAGAAGAAATAGCTTTTTAGGAGGTTGTCAATCCACCTAATTTAAACACTTAAGTTGAAATGATGAAATAAAAGTATTTTTTATAAAAATATAAAATTAATGATATTAAAAATTTAAATTAACTAAATTTGAGACAATGAAGTTAAATTATTTTCTAAATTAATCAAAATGAAGAAACTAGTTTGATTATACTAATGCTGAAGATTGGTGAAGGCAAGGTTGTGATTTTGGGTTTGGATATGGTTTGGTTTATATTTTGACAAGGGATAAAATTTTGGTTAAGGTTGGTAAATGGTCAAATTGGTAAAAAGGGTAACAAATAAATAAGGCAAAAGGGATAAATTGTGAAGAGGTAAATGGATGAAAGGGATGAGAAAGAAAGGAGGTAAAAGGGGATAAAGGGATAAATGGTGAGGAGGCTAATGGGTAAATGGAATAAAGAGGAAAGAAGATGTCAATGGTAAAGAGGAAAATGGGTGAAAGGAGAAGAATAAGGCCAAAGGGGGTTAAGAAAGAAGAAATTGAATTTGCAAAACAATACAAATTACCTTGATGTTTGTTGAAGATGGATTGAGGATGGCTTTTTGAAGTTTTTGGTAGAGTTTAATTTATTGATATCTTCTCTCCAAGATTATTATGACCTCCAAGATGATTACCTTATTCAAAAACCTGTAATAATTTTCTAAGAACAAAATACTAACTTTACACTTAACCTTATGTGAAGGAGAGGGGGGTATTTATAATATTTTTGTGTGAAGAAATATGCCAAAATAGAGGAATATTGAATCAATTAGAATTTATACAATTGGTCTCATGATTTATTCAAGGTTAGGTTGGTGAAGATTCCCATTTGGGTTGGTGAGTCTCCAAGTTTGAATGGAAATCATGCACATGGGTTTGACTGAGACTTAAAGACTTTTTACCATCCTTTCTTGCTTTCACACAAGCACTTAAAGTGGTGTCACAAAAAATGTGGCACAATTTTCCATGTGGAGGATGAAAATTATAAGGTGAGGTTGGTGGGTATTCCCATGTGGGTTGGAAAATCTCTCATTTGGGTTGGTGAGCCTCTATTTGAGCTATAAAGTCAAATATGCATGCTCTTTGTCTTTTTGAAAGTCTTAAAGAGGTAGGCATCTATTTTAAAGTCTAATTTCATGTGGGAAGGAAAAAATACATATTTAATAATGATCCATTAAGGAAAAATTCACCACATTTCATGGGGCAGCCCTTGTGATGCTTGAATGAGGTCATCAAGCACTTTGGGAAGGGTCTCAAGTGGGGTATGATGTCCCACATGAAGCCACATCACTTGTAAGTCATGTCACTTGACATAGCACATCCCAAATCACCTTCCATGTCACCTTAAATTTCACATTACATGTCACATGTCATGTCAGTTACCTTGTTATCATGAATAGTGATAGTGGGTCCCACAGTGAATAGTGATGGTGAATTGTACTTTTGAATAGTACTTTAAAATAGTGATTTTAAATGATATTTGTGACTAAAAAATAGCTATTTGGTTGGTTAAGAGGGGTTTTGTGAAGGTTTAACAAGTTTTAGGGGATCCTAAGGTATTTAGGCATTGAAAATTGTAAATGTGCAGTTTTTTAGTGTCTACACTGTCATCTCATTTAGGATGTTGTTGACACAAAATAGTACATGTACATGTCATGTGATTCTAAATTATAAGAAAAGAGTGATATAAATCACTAAAATGCATTTTTATCATTTTGACTCAAGATTATTTGAAAAAAGTTAGTCATCACATAAAATGCATTGTCCCATTTAGGGATACAATAGCCTAAATCAGCGCTTTTATATGAAAATATCAAACCATTTAGCACGTTTTAAGTGATTTTAGCCTAAATTGTGTATTTTCACAAATTTAAAGTAATATTGACAATTTCAACACAATGGTGTTAGGAATTAGATGTATATAGAAAGTGACCAACTAATGCCTTCCACTGCTATAGATATGTTATGAAGGTTTCTCCATCATGTTATTTGGATTTACACAAGTCAACAATGGTCAATTCATAGTCAATATTATAAGAGAAGTGGTTAATTTTTTTTTTAGATAGGTCATTCCAATCCATAGTCAATCCCTTGGGTAACTTAAATAGACAATCTAAATCTTATCCTACTAAACTTTAGATAAATAATCAAAGCAAGAAAATACTACTGTAAGCTACCTCTTGGCATAATATAAAAAAATCCCTAAATGTGTTCACAAGGGTCACCATTTCCTTTGTATTTGTCAAATTTGTGTGCCTCAAAATTATTTAGAAAGGGGACTTGGATAATGCTCAAATCAAATAGATATGTACATATCTCATCAAATTAATACTTTTTCATTTTGTTTCCTATCTCTAATAATGACACAATATATTTCATTAAATTCCACTCTTGCATGCTTAGTGCATTTGTGGGTGAAATATAATTATATTTGGGTGGTATGTGCCCTTGTTATGTGGACTTGTTAGGGATATACACCCTATTATCCATGAATTTGCTTTGGTTTTCTCCTTTAGTCAAGTGAGTCATTGATTTCTAGGTTGATTAGCATTTCCTAAAGTCAACCATCTTGAATAATTAGTGTTCTATTGATTTTGGGGAGTCTATGGTCTATTCACCAATGTACATGTTGGTTGAGATAAACTATCCAAATTATTTTGAACAATCTCTTCTATATGCACTGAATGTTTTGGTCTTTGATTTTTCAAAGGAACAAAAGGTTCTTGATGACTGAAAAATGTATGCTTTGTGTCTAGAAAAGCATGTTATATAACCTCTTGGGATTTAGGTTATTCAATTGAAACATCTTGATCTATCATAGGCATGTTCTGAACTAGAATTTATTGCATTGGTTTAACCACATTCACTTTTTCCTTGGAAACGTCATTATGTATAAAAGTGGCAATGAAAGAGTCTATCAAGACCGTGATAAGTTAGTCTACTTATCATTGAATTATCTTCTTGATCTTGGAGACAAGATCTTGATCATTAGGTTTTGATTCTACAATTACTTCCTTTCCTTTTCTAGAAGAATATATATTTTTGTGAAATATTAACAAGGAATTATTCTTGTTATTGTTAATTTACCCTAACCAAGGTATGCAATTATTCTATATGAAAATCTAATGGCAATCTAGCACTAGATTCAATCAATTTTAGGATTATTTTGTCTTTGTCCTCTTGGGGTTGATATTATAAATAGTATTCTTCAGATCTCATAGTTGTGGGAATGTTCTCAAGGACCATGGAGTTGTCTTGACCATCATAAAAGAGTTCCTTCTCATAAGTAGGGTTGTAAGTGTCCCCAGTATGAGTGTACCTTTGTGTCATGTCTAGAAGGTTTCTCTCTAAATTTGCTAATATTTGGAATATGTTTTACAAAAATTAACTAGATGTGTTTTAATTTTATCTAAACAAGTGACAAGGTAAGAAAGAGACTATAATAATAAAAGGATGTGGCATAGTACCACACAATGAGAAGAAATGTTCACGCAATTAATAAACCTTGGGTAGGGTTGAAATCATATAAATTAGAATAGGGTATGATATCTCGAAATCCTAAGTGTAAACCAATACCTAAAAGATAGTTTAACTTCAATGAGTTATTACTATAAAATTAGAATAAAGCTCTTCATATTAGGAAGGTGACAATGCAAACTAAGAAACTCAAGATGTGAAAACATGCAAGAATTCCTAAGTATAAAACTAACACAAAACAAGCAACATAATGCTATCAAATGGTAATAGGAGGTGGAATAAAATGTATTCTATAACTTAGAGCATAAGCAACATGCTAGATAAACTAAGTTTATAATGTTTAGATGATGATGAGTCTATAAACGACCTTCAATCCAAAAGGGGGAATCATACCCAAGTTAACTCAAACCAAGTGCAAATGGAAAACCAATTTAACACCCTAGATTAGAAATTAGAAATGTGAGACTCAAAATTTTAATTAAGACGGACTTAAATATTTTTATAAAATGTTTTAGACTCAAATGGGTAGCATAATAACATTTCGTAGATAAGACAAACACAATGTTTAAGATGAGGATTTGAATAAGGCAAAGATGATTTGGATTTGACTAATGTAACACCTCCTTGTTCAATAAATGTTGGATAACAAATGTGTTTGGTTATGATGTGTTGTTTACAAACAAGTTTTAGACTCAAATCAAAACCAATCAAGTAAAGGAAAATACCAAATACAACTATGTAAATTGTCCTAAGCCCTAAACTGACAATGTTACATCATATAGTTGAAATCCATCGATATATGTGCTCTTAGGAGGATTTCAATTGTTAATCCAAAAATAAAATTGCATGAATTGGTATGGTTTTTACACCCTCCCTTCTCCTAAGAGATTTTATAATGATATGGACCTTTGGTCTACTTACCCTGCATCAAGAATATGTCTGTGACAAGTGGGGTTGTTCTAAAACTTAAATTTTTGATCATATAGATGGTACCAAGTGTGATAAACACTAAATATGCCTCACATTAATTGAGTTCACACTGATTAACATACTATGCAACGGTTTATTCATTTGCATAGTGATCACATTAGTGTATTACTTAGCAAAATCCCTTGGTTAACCAAACTTGGCTTGGGTTTTTATTATGAAAGGAGAGGTTAGCTGCTCAACCCCCTAGCTCTCATAATATTCATAACATAATTTATATACCCCATTATGGAGTGGGATTGAAACAATGTTGGGAGATGAAACCCTAGGTTAGAACTTCCCTAAAGAACTCATGAAGAATCTATGAACTCCCCTCCATAATCCAAGTTGTATAAAATTAATGTTCTAAGTGAAAAAACATTAGAGGTTGTTTTTAGATCACCTAAATGATAGAGGATTTGGGGAAAACCTAGACAAATTTATTTTCATGCTTTGTACAAATTTAGAGGTTGTTTCCTAAAGGGGATGGGGGGAGCATACACACACTCTTCATTTTTCTCAATAAAACAAATAAGTAATACATGATTTTTCATAAAACAACACACTTTTGAAAAATTATTTAAGTGAGTGTTAGTTTTAAGCACCAAATTAAAAGGTTTAATGAAGTTCTTGGCCCCTTGGCCTTAGTTTTCAAAATTTTAAAAAAACTTCACAAAATAATTAAACAAACCATCTAAGTTCCATTTAAACACCAAAGGGAAGGTTCAAGACTTAGTTATGCTCAACATGATCACTTTTCCATGTAGGTCCTACAAAGGTTAGAGAGTTTTCCCCTGCTTTGAAAAATAGTTGATAATGAATCAAGTAATTTTTAAAATCTTGCTCTTGGGTTCTCTAGTTTTAAAACATAGAGATCGATGTCAGTCAATAGTGATCGATATCAGTTATAACAAGACCAATGCCAGTCATAAACAAATTGATGTCGATCGATAAAGATATATATTGTCTACCTATGAACCTTTAGGTAAAAATGAGTTTTCACAAAAAAATTTATCCCAAGATAGAATAAAATCTCTAGAAAATATCTAGGTCATGCAAATAAAGTTTAGATAGAGACTTAAAAACTCCAAATGACACCTTGAAATTTTGAGTAAACCTCTAAAATGTGATTTTTATCTATTTTTTTCCTTGTAATCTAATTTATGCTAGTTAGCTAGGACTAAGTTTAGTTACCCAGAACTGACATCGGTCACTATGTAACCTTTGTATCAATAATAAATTCAAAAACACAGGAAAATTATGACAAAATTTTGATTTCTAAGGATTTTTAATGATTGTCAAGGAAATATAAGATTACTAAAGAGTCTTCCTTGATTAAATGGGCTACATGGTCCCATCGGGCATGCCAATATGTAGATATGGATTAAAAATATGGTTAAATCAAGCATTATTCATGGAAACTTAAGAAAATGCATAAAACAAAGCTAACTAAGCCAACTCACTCAAATGGAATTTTCCAAATGAAAATAAAGATAAAATGAAATAAATCACATACAATAACTTCCCAAGAGCCTCTCATCACCCAAATATGGCTCAAAACATGATTTTCCCCTTGATTTGGTGCTCAAGTCTTTGATAATGATGCAAGGTAAATATCCTCCATCATCTCTTGCTCAGTAATGAAACTAGGCGCATGGTATAAAAATCAATGTTATGCCTATCTTGAAGCTATCTTATTTAAAATTAAGCATTATAAACACCACATATAAATGGCTTGTAGAGATACTTTTGCATAACAATTTTACATAAATGAAGCTTAAAAATAATGATCTTGGCCCTCCTATTTATAGATTTTTGAATTAGATGAGGATCAACCATGACCGTCCATATTGAGATCAAGATGCGTGGCCAAGAATTAATCCAAATATGTAAATAATATCCATAAATAACCTCATAAATATTTATAAAGGATCATTAAATAAGCATGGGAGGCCATAAACTTGATATTTGTTGCATTTATGGCTTATGGATGCCACCCCACAAATGATGTCATTTGATGATGTAGATAATAGGAATCAATTTTCAACTAAAAGATATTCAATAAATTCCATGGATTTTCCACTTAAGAACTTTATATGAGTTAATTTTCCTAAGTGATATTAAACAAAATATATGCAATTCTTTGGAAATTAGTTACATTGAAATAATCAAGCTAGTCAGAATATCATATTAATATGTCATAATTTGATTCAAGAGGAATTATAAGGTGATGTTAGTTCTATATGAACCAATATCCCATTTGGGATGTTGTTGACATAAAATAAAACATGCACAAGTTGTGTTCTTCAAAATTTGGAGAAAAGAGCAATTCAAAGCACCAAAATACATTTTTGTCATTAAAACTTGAAATTATTTGATCAAAGTTATTAATTAAATAAAATGTATTTCCCCATTTAAGGATACATTATCCTAAATTGGCACTTACATATGACAAGATTGAACCATTTATCATGTTTAAGTGATTTTGGCCTAAATTGTGCATTTTCACAAATTTTGAGTAAGATTGATAATTCAACATAATGGTGTTATGAATTAGATGTCTACACCAGGCCCCTATCTATATATGGTGGCATACTCTATTTATATGGGAACTAGAGATGGGCTATATAGAGTTAAGCATTTCTATTTATTTCTAGGCAATAGGAAAGTATTTACATGGACTTTGTAGAAGGTTTGTATTTATGAAATAAGGGAATGACCACTTATTGTTAATTATAGAAAAGTTTACTAAGATGTAGGTTCTTAGTCTTGATAATAATACTCTTAAAGGAAATAAGGAAGTTCATTTGGTTTTTACTAATGTGTATATTCAACTTGATTTTCCAAGTTATAAAATTTGAAATAAGGATTCCATATTTCATTGAGAAAATTTTAGACTACATTATGGGAGAAGATAACACTAAATTGAAAATAGCTATCTTGTTTCATATAAAACTCAATGGGAAGATGAAACTAATCAGTGAAACATCAATGAAAATATTGAGAGGGTACAATAAGAAGCATCATAATACATGGGATGAGATTTTATTTAACATTGAGAATTCCTATAATAGGTGAATTTATTTCTCTACTAATAAATATTCATTTCAAACATGTTTTAGTTACTTATCTCCAAGTGAATTGATGTTGTTTTAATACATCCATACAAGGGATAAGGAATAATGGATCCTAAAATCCACAAAAGTGAGAAATTTATAGAGATTATTCATAAATTTACCTCTAAGTGAAAGAGAGGTTGAGAGAGTCACAAGACAACTAAAAAGTAAGGCATGATAAATATAGGTATCAACATTATTTCCATGTTAGAGATAAGGTAAGATTGCACTTGAGTTGATAAAGAATCTTTTTAAAAACTAATAATCTTAAACTTCTTATATATTATCCATTTTTAATTGTATAATAAATGGTTAAGAATGTTTTCATATTGGATCTACATCCTTGCATGAAAATATAATATGTTGTGAAAGTTTAAACTTATGTCTCTTTGAGCCTTCTATGTTTTTCCTGGAATATCTAATGTGCACCTGTAATTAATTTAACACATGTATCTTCTATAAAAAGTGTGATTTATATACTTTTATAGGCATAAAATAGAATACGAATAAAAATTTAATGTTATGTATTAGTGTTCCACATCTAAGATGGAAAATTGTGCCTATTATGTGGCCAATAGGGAAATGGGAGAAAGCACTTGAATTTTCTATATATATATCCCTCATCTGTTCATGCATGCATATCTTGGATAATATATTTAATGCCTTAATTATTTTTTGAATACAACATTTATCCATTCTTCACTCTTATGCAAAGGTATCTTATTTTATGGAGTAAATTGATACTATGAGAGTTTCCTGGGATATCAAAGCTTATATCCTTCCTACATGGATTCAAATCTTTTTTACATTGTGTTAGAGCCTATCTCTCCCTAGGTTGAATTTGTGGATTTACGGTATTTTCTAAGCATTCCCACACATATATCCTACTTGTTTTGTCATTTTTATCTTGCTGTTATTTTAGGATTTATGAAATCCTTGCCAGATATCTTTTGTTTAAGTTGAACCAGTGTTTTAGATAATTTTTGGTTTTTTCAATTTTTTTTAAAAATATAAATTTTCTAGATAGTTTCACTATTTTTATGATAATGTTAATTTTTTTTAATGATTTTTTTTATTGGATGGTTTCTTATATTTAATTTTTGTAGTTCATCACTCTAAGGAAGAACAAGGGAATGAGGGATCTTATACATTTTAAATGCATTTTTTATATAAGATGGAAACCCAAACATTTTTTTCGAATTATTCTCTTTCTAAAATTTATAGAAAACCTAAGCTTGTGAACAACAATCATTAGTTTGTTAGTGGCATATATTTTAAACAATATGGTGTTTTTCAAGGCTCTTCTTAGGCCTCTCCTAACTCTACAAAATTTTAACACCCCTATATGATAGCCCTTAGTTACCACATGCAACCAACAACTCTATCAATCTATATGTCACTAGCAATAATATCCCATGTGACCCTGTCTCTTAGGTAGTTAGCCCCTATGGGCTCCTTCTACCTTCCTTTTTCCACCACAAGTCACTCCAAATGCCATATATTTTGATCCATGAAGGCTAGAAGATTCCTTTTGTTTTTTCAATTAAGGTTTCAATGGAAAACAAATTCAAACCCCCTATCACTATATACAAATATTTTATTTTATAAAAAATATTTTATTTATGTGAATCCTATGGGATTCTCCATTTAGGCACCTTTGTAGGCTCATAATATTTTATCCAAAATTCCTAGGAGGGTATTTTTTTGGCACATATTTTTTTCAATATTTACACAATAGTGGATCTATTTCTATGTTTGATCAACCATTTTCCAAAAAAATGCTTTTATTATATTTTTTTTGTGTAGTTCACATGTTTCAAACATCAACAATCCATATCATTTGATTTGTGTAGAGGATTGGCCAACTATTTTCTTAAAGCACATTTTTTTCATGATCTTCGCATCTATAGTTTCTCATATATAATATTCTATATCAAAACTTTATTTCATTTTTTATAAAATTTTACATAAAATATATTATAAATTTATAGATACAAAATTTTTGTATTAGACACTTAGCAATGTCATTTTTTACCTACCTTCACTTTACATGAATTGTGTGCACATATAAGCCTCTTATTTTTCATTATCTCACACCTATGTGCTTTTTATGATTCTAAACCTCCCCTTTTTATGTTATCCACCTATAGGATCCCCTAAATTTTTATGAAACCAACTAAATAGATTACTCAACCATATCTATAATATCAAATATGCATTCTTATGTTTTAGATAATAACATTAGGCTCAAATAGTTTCATCAATAAAATTGTCTTGAAGTTGTCCCTCACCTAGTAATGACTATTTTTCAAATATAGATCATTGCTATGGGTTGAACTATTTTCATAGTGTATTAGTGGCATGATAAATTAACCAAATGGACTCATAGGCTCTTATTTATCAAGCATATATAAGCTATGAAACATTGGAAAAAACTTCCCTATTTCTCCTAAATTGAAAATCATTCACTAGGAGTAGTTATAAACCAAGTATGAAACACACTAATCCAAGTCAAGAGCGAATGTTTTAAAGTATAAAAAGCTAGATTATATGTGCATTCATATATAAAAAGATGATAATTTTACACTCACACTAAGAGGAATAATAATTGTGGATTGAATTACCTTTTTAGATTATTGGATATGTAAGAAACATTCAAATATTAACAAGGGTGATTGGGGTCAACTCAACCCATTATAATTCATGATTTTGTATAGGTTTCATCCCTTCATAATTGGTTCTAAGATCTCAAGGAGGAAACTAGTGTTTGGATTTGTAAATACATTAAGGCATAAAGATCACACATAGAGAGATACTATAGGTAGGTGTATCATATTATACAATCATAAACTTAAAATATCACTAGATATTAATGTCAACCTACAATCAAGTTTCTAAATTATTTCCCCAACCTTAGTGACCCTATGTAAACAAACAATCAGATATATCTTTGAGTGCCTCATGTGCCTACTTCTAGACCCTTTCCACCATTGTAATTCATTCACAGTTAGTATGTGGATGAGAAAAGCTAAGTATATTGATTTCTTTAATTGTTTATATATTTATCACATGCCACTTGTCAAACTAGTTTCATTATTTTACATTACAAGTCATGCTTAATTATCACACTTTACAATATAAATAATATTCTAATTGTATCCTAATTAAGTTTTAGATAATAAAATTATGGTATAACATATTGGTGAACCATGATATTGATCTAACATTACCAAATTCTAGGGTTTTGTTCCCTTTTCTTAGATTTTGAGATATTGGCCTTAGGGATTCAAACTTAAAATTATGATTTTCCCTAATATTCCAAATTACACATGGATATAAAGTAATGAACATATATTATACTTTTTGACTCAACTTGTGATATTAATCATTTCATATTTTTATAATTTGATATGTGCAATTTAGATCAATATGTTCTTCAATAGATCAAGTCTTTAACTAATAAGGCTAAAACTAATAATGAACAACATTTATTTTTATTGAGTACAATTTTTTTGGGACATACATTATACATGAATCCATTTATTAAACATCCCCTTGATGGATTTATCATTAATATTGAATCTATAAATACTCATGAACAAAAACAAAGTATTATGAATCGATTCAATGAGGTTTATGAAATAAAATTAATTAAATATATGGACATAAATCCACAAATGCTTAATGAAATGTTATATGTAACAAGAGATGAAGATAATTTTTTTTCTTAATTTATCACATATAGATAATAACATAACCCTTTCTATGATAATAACCAATCATTATAACATACCAATGCAATGACATGTTTTCAAACTTGTCCTATTGGTACTATTACTACATCTAAACCTCCAATAACATATGTGATGTATGCTTAAGGTGATGGGCCAAAACAAAGATTCAAACATATTTTCATTCCTATTCCTAAATATATGACCTATTATCTTCCTATGAGAGGAGTGATAAAAAATTTACTTGGGTCTAAAAAAAACCTAAGTTTAGGCTTACTTCCTCAAGACACTTAATGATAGGTACTCTTTTTCCTAAGTCAAACTCAACATCCCAACCATACTTCAAAGTCACCAGATTCAACTTACAACATGTTACTAAAATAGGATCCATAAAACTATTTGTTTCTCCTGAATCAAACAAAATTGAAATAGAAAAATCATTTATTTTACCTCTGCTTTCAATTTGAGTTACATGGAAATTAGTATTCTTGTCATCAATAACTACATACATTCTATGATTAGCTGATTGACCAGATTTTAGCTTAGGATAATCTTTACCGTAATTATTATCTACATATTCCCAACATAGTATAGTTATTTTTGGCATCACAAGAATAGTATTGACCCTAGTAGCAGAAACATTTTGATTACCTTGAGTGTAATTCCCTTTAAAATTAGTACTCTTAGAAGAATTTGAATTCTTGAAATTCTTATTCTACCCTTGAAATTTATTGAATTCACTTGTACTCCTTGTGAATCTATGGTTAGAATCAGATTTATTAAAATTATTAAGAGAAGGGGACATATTTTTAATCTTAGACTACTATCTATTCTATTTAAAATCTTGTCTTGCCTTTTGGTGAGCCTTCTCTTTTTATTCTACCCCATGCACAAAGTCAATAGTTGCAGTTAAAGTCTTAAGATTAGTCATATTCACATCATGCATTAGTATTTATTTCAATCACAATTTAAACTTAGTGAGTGTAGTCTCTTTATCATGCATTTAATTCAAATGATGCATTAGATTCAAAAACTTGTTTTTACAATCAATTATAATCATATTCTCTTATTTTAGTAACCAAAAATTAGTGTTTTTTTGTTCTTTGAAGTTTGAACTAAGATACCTTTTTCTGATTTGTCCTCAAAATTAGGCCATGTAAGATTCATTGGTTGGTAACCTTATAAATCATGTATATGATTCCACCAAAGAGCTATAGCTTCTACTAACTAATAGGCTACCACTCTTGCCTTCACAATAGAAGACATATTATGTAGATTAAAATATTTTCTTAGTTTACTCACCATGCATCACTTGATTCTTCACCTAAAAAGGTTGGTGGAGGAAACTTATTAATCTCCTTAATAATATGATCATACATATTACCAAGATTATTTTTAAGTTTTTGTTTAGTCACTTATCTTTCATCTCTACCTATAAATTCATTAGCTAGAACAGCTTATATATTGTTCAACCTTTTCTCTTGGGTATCCAATTTACTTTAAATGTAATTTAATTGAAATATAATCCCATTAAAAACTACTTATTGATTAACATTAGGTTTGTTTTCCTCATGATTAAGTCCCTCAATATTATTATTATTATTATTATCATTATTAATAGGTCATTTCTCTCTATCAAGATTGTTGACCCTATCAGATCTTCTTTTACCTATGTTAACATTTTTTGGGTTATTACCTACTATTCCATATCTTTTCTTCACCATCCTATGGTGAAATAAACAACTCAATAAAAATCAACAAGAAACATTTCCCAAAGTTCCCTAGAGTAGTAAACTATGCTCTAATACCAATATTTCATGACAATAATTATTTCATAACACATAACTGAATAGTTAATTGAGTAGTTTACTCAAAGTTTAACACAAAAACACACAATGAGATCCATAATTATGTTATATCCAACACATGAACTAGAATAAATGCATAACCCATCAATGAATTCTTTAAGAAGTATGTTTTTTACCACTAAATTGTCAAAAAGAAGTAGGCTAGTGTGGTCCTACCCACTTACCTCTATCCACGTACTGTAGTATGACCTTCCTAATGGAGTATCAAGTGACTCGTGCTCTTACCTGAGTACCTATACAGGCTATAAAATATTCATTACCTCAAGGGTAGTATCAATAAAATATAAATAATAAAGGTAGGGTAAGTTTAGATTCAATAGAAGAATCATCATACTAAGCTTGGTTAAGTATGATTCATTACATTCACAACCAATAGATAGAGATCAAGGGAAGAGGAATATTTACCAAAGAAATGCAAAGTATTTTAACACCTTTTCAATTCTCAATCAATTAAAATAAAGGGTTGGACACACCAGATACTAAAGGTACTCAAATTTCAAGGGATGTTTCAACAACCATGCTTAAGTTTTGCTTAAGAACAATTTACCATTTTATATGCAAGATACCAGTTCAAAACTAGCTTGCCTAAGGATCAATAATATCTAATATAGATTTTTTAATTTCCTTTATCTTAGTTCAATATATTAGTTCACATATTTTATTACTTACTTACTATATTATGGACTTCCTAATGGATTTTATAGTGACTTGTACTCTTACCTGAGTACCTGTATAGACTATAAAATAACTAGTATCTCAAGGGTAGTGTCAACAAAGTATAAAAAATAAATGTAAATTATCTTTGGATTCAACCTAATAATCCTTTTAATAAGATTGGTTAATTATTATTCATTACATTCATAACCAATAGATAGAGATCAAGGGAAGATGACTATTTCCCAAAGTAATGCAAAGTATTTAAACACCTTTTAAAGTCTTTGTCAATTAACATAAGGGATTGGACACGTTAGCTACTGAAGGTACTCAAACTTTAAGGGATGTTTCAATAACCATGCTTAAGTTTTTCTTAGGAATAAATTTAAAATTTTATAGGTAGGATACCAATTCAAGACTAGCTTACCTAAGGATCAATAATGTCTCAAGATAGATCTATTAATTTCCTTTATGTTAGTTCAAGGTATTAGTTAATGTATTCAATTACTCTAAAATTATATCTATTTAAGCCTCAATTTCAAATTAAACTATTATTAAAATCTTAAAATTTCACAAAATCATTCTAATCAATTAAGAATAAGATCCTATTAATAGAATATTTAATGACCCATTCCGATCAGAGAGCACGTGATCCTCAAACACAAAAGGCTTAGGTAGGAATAGTTATGTTCCAATAACATTACAAATAGAGTATATAATTTTAACTATAACTTTATTTAAAATAAGACTAACTAAATCTTAATTTTTTTCAATTA
The DNA here is from genome assembly GCA_037957365.1 of Torreya grandis. Lineage (NCBI taxonomy): Eukaryota > Viridiplantae > Streptophyta > Pinopsida > Cupressales > Taxaceae > Torreya > Torreya grandis. The sequence continues at coordinate 993,118 of JARHVA010004284.1, read as the reverse complement.
TAATTAATTAATTTAGGAACTATCCATACAACCTTAGTCAAATACTTAATAATTGATTTGAAACTATTATCCTTAAGTAGATAAGTTCATATTAATTACTTAAGTAATTGTTGTCACTTGGATTTACACCCTTTGAGTAGATGTAAAATATCTCTTCATCCACGTGGCACAATGGAAACACCTCTAGACTTGTGGGTAGCCTTAGGAATGAGGTGAATCTCTAGATAGGGCTAGCTCCCTTGATGTACCACTTTGGATTATAACTACATTTAACCTTGGGAGGTGAAAAGGGAGAGAGATAAATAAAAAAATATCCTAGGGGAGGTGATACATGAAATATATTTATGAATTCTAACCATATTCATGTTACACTTGAAATCAAAGGACAAACTAAACATACACTTCTCCAATCTTCATCTTCTCACATCAATGTTACATTGTTATGTTATAGATGAATGTGAAAAGATAATAAGACTAGACAAGAGTCTTGTATGGGAACTAATGAATAGAATAAATCACTTAATCCTTGAAATTTCCTATAATAATTCACATGCGCTACAATAAGAATCTTTCTAATGGCAAATAAATGATAGAATGAAATAACATGCTAAGGAATCCATAGTCTTCACTTATGCAAAATAAAACATTAAAAATAAACACAATAATAATAGTCATGGAGGAGGTAAAAATAAGTATTATAATTTATAAAAAGGTATAAAAATGATCAGGGATTCACCATACTCAAGTAGAGCATAGACTACAATGCCAAAAAAGCTAGTTCTTATAGAAATTGAGAGAGAGAGGAGAAGAAAGAAGTCCAAGGGTCTCAAAGACACTTGTAACTATGATATAATTTGTTAATTTTGAATGATAAGATCATATGGGATGATCAATGTAAGTTTTGTAAGTAAAAATATCAATCCAAGTCATAAGCCTCATGAAAAGTGGAATGAAACTCCTCATCTTGTCTCAAAACAATTGCTTCCATTATTGGCCCTATTTGAATGACTCATAACTAATTAATACCAGGCGTAATGATTTATAAGAATTTTAATGGTCTCAATAATTATTCTCCATGAATTGGTTGTATTTTTGGTCCTCTAAAATTATCTAGAAAGGAGATATCATCATCTATTGTTCAAAAAACTCCTCTTTCATACACCCTGCACACTTGTCTTCAAATTTGGCTTTAGTTATGCATGAAAATACATGGGAGGGAGTGAATTAAAATTTTAAATACCATAAATTTCCTTATATTCATCATTAAATCTTTAAAATTAACTCACATGAAGCTTTCCACCCTTCTCACTAGCTTGTCCATTAGGCCAGTTTTGACTAGTTGAGTTTAATCACCTAGTTTGGACCATTAGAATATTATTCAAGGAATTAAATAAAAATATGGAGTTATAAAATGTATAAATATTCCATAAAAACTTTATTTCATCTTTAGATTCTTTTTGTATCTTGTAAAACACAAAAAATGGTAAAAAATAGCTTGTTTCTCATCTCATCAGTATAAATCTGTACAAATAATTTACATTAGAGGGAGCTTGAGTGAGTCCTATGAAATGTAAGATATGTTTCATGATCAAAATAGTTCTTATAGATTCATTTTTGGTCTCATTTATCCATTTAGGTCACTAGGAAGGGGTTTAGAGGGTTTTAGGCCTATCTAACCTCTTACGGTTTGTTCATAAAAATATGACATCAAAATTGTAAAAAAAATCCATAAAAATGATGTTATGGGACCATAATAATCACTTAAAACTTATTTGGCTACCATCCATATCCTCAATAAAGATCTGAGTAATTGAAATCACATTATCAAGCTCTTCTTTCTCATTTTGCACAACTATGAATGGGTTTAAACTCAAAAATGGACTATGTGTGGTTTCACCAACAATGTGAGAGCTTGAACATATATAAAATGACCCAATAATCATTTTACAATCATTTTATATGCTTGTTTAATTTTTGAATTAAAGATGACTCCTTGTTTGGGCAGTAGGCCTAGTGTTGGTCTTGTAGCATGTTTACATCTTAGAGCCCAATATGAGATCTTGATGGTTCTCCCTGCATCCTTTTATCTTAAACCCATATTTTTCAACTCTATGAAAATTTTATATTTCTTTTATAAATCCTACCCAAGTTTTGAAGGGAAATTGACCCCCCATTTGACATTAGGTTTCTTCAAGGCCTAACAAACTTACTTGCAAGCATAAGAGTCTAGACCATTCTATTAGTATCGATCCCTCTCTTCTTGGTTACACATTTTTTATTATATTTTATATAGATTTATATACCTTATATAAGGATACATATAACCTTTTAGTCATATTTTATCACCTCTTGTCAAGAATACATGTTTTACTTGTGAGGGGAGTGCCCTTTATCTGAGACAAAATAAAGAGCATGCCCCCTATCAACTCAAAAAATTTAAATATTTGAAAGGGTTATATAATTTTTGAATATTATATATAAAAAATATATCCCTTGGTCTTATGATTTACCCTTCCAAAAATATTTAAAACTAAGACATACTACTAGGAGAAAGGTTATGTGTAGGGGTTTAAGGAATGGACTAAGTATGCATGATTAGAGCTTTTTATCTACCCTATATTCCTATCATGGAGATTATAAAAGGTGATCAACATCTTTGTCTAGGTTTTAAATATGATCAAAACCTTCATGAACCACATTTGTATTTTGAAATACACTTTTACCTAATTAGGTCTGAGTGTTAATTTACCCTACCTACTTAGGAAAATGAGCTTGTGAGTAGTGTTTCATTGTTACAAAATTGTTCCTCAAGTGTCCTATATTATCCCTAAACATTCATAACCATTTTAAACTAATCTTGACTCATTATTTCACCTGGAATTACTCTATATTATCACCTATGCATACTTCTCATTTCACTACCTATCATGGTCAATGCAGTCAATAATGTTGAGGGATGTAAGGACATATAGGTGAATATATTTAATTTTCAAGGTTAATAATCATAATTTAACTTCATGGACCATATAAAGTTGTTTATAACCTTCTCATGATTTACTAATCCCTTCTTGTCTTCATTTTGTCATGACTATGACTTGTTCTTGGGAACCTTGCTATAGGTGTGCATTTAGCTTAAGTTTAACATAGTTATGATGTTTGAAGACATTATTTGAATCCCATTTAGGTATAATATCACATTTTTATACTATAAATCACTTTATATTCACTCTTAATGGTATAAGAACTTTCAAAAACTCAAACCTGGGTTATTGTTTTCATTCCCAGTTGTAGGTGTACACTTATGAGGCAATGGTATAGACTGTAGGTATATGGGAGTTGAAAAGATAGTGTATATACTCCATAGATGATAATTGAAACATTAATTATTATTTGAACCATTTGGTAATCATATTCATGTGTTGGCATGGTATAAAATCATCAACCTTGGGTGCAATGTCATCTTGAATTAAAGTCCTATAAACATCACTGTTGGAGTTTAAAGTCTCAATGTCAACCTTTGAGATATCTAAAAACCAATCTATATTGATTTATTCCCTTAAAAAATTGTATAGGTATTGTATAATATAGATAATAATAGTCAATATTATTATAATGCATCAAAATATCAAATATCCATGTCATATGCCATTCTCAAAAAGCTCATAGGCCTCTATTTTCTTCGTTCAGGAAAAAAGGCCGAAATCAGTCATCTTGTGTTTGAAGGCATCTAAACTTCAATTTTACAATATTGGAATCTAAAAATAGGCTTTTCATGGTATTTTAACCAACTATGAATTCAAACAAAATTCTTACCACTTGCTTCAACACTTGACATGGGTACTTGAGTTTCTATCAGGTTGCCTGTAAGTACAAATATGGGTTGTATGCAGGAAATGACTTTGAATTCACATACTAGACATGGTTATATAGGTTAAAATGAGTTTTTATCTCCCAAAAATATTTCAAACATATTATCTTCATCATCACAAACCTTTTATATCTCAAAACTTCCTTCTAACATGATGGTACTCATGAAGACACCTGTATATGCATTTTCATATATGCAGGTAGATAGTGAGTTGAAACCATGCATCCAAGGAATGTGATTTAATAGTCACCTAATATCACTATAATTATGTTGGAATGAAAAATTATGGTGTTTAAAATCTTTAATAAATCCTTCACATTCTATTTCCAACATTAACTCTCTATAAAGATGTCAACAACACACCTTCATGGCTGCCTAATTGTGTTTCTTGCATATGGCTACAAACTATGAATTTTTTTTTGAGAATTAAGTTAAAATTAGGAAGGAAATAAGGTAATATTTAAAACATATAAAAATTACATATTAAAACCCTTTGGAACCATGTTCAAAACCTGAATATCTTTAAAATGGTGAAAGACTATCTATAACATAAAATGGCGTACCCTCTTGCAATCTCAGCTACTTAGATCATCCAAATAGATTTAAAAATGAAAAAAATCATTGGATAAATTAGGATACATATTAAATATCATATATAACTAATATTAAAAATTTGATTCTATGGAGCTACTCAAACCAAGGCAAAACCCATGGGGTGTATAGATTAATAGGCAAATTTAGAAGGTAAACTTCTTAGGGATGGTTCATAAATCTCAATATATCATTAATTTTTAAAAAAAACATAAAATTTAATATGAATGAATTTATAATACAACCATAAGATAATTTTTCTTGAAACCTCATGTGTTGACCGTACCAGGTACAAACCTGTAGGTCACTTCTACTTGCCAAGAAGGGTGAAAAAGGAGCAAAATGGTTTTAGCTCAAAAATGACAATTCCAAAGCATAAAAATCATGAAATTGAGTATGGATAATTTTAATAGGTACTAATTTATCATTTCCCATGTAGCATACTTCTCAAGGAGGTCAAACACATTCCAAAATCTTCTTTTCCTTTAAGAAAATTCCCCTTTCTTTTGCATAACCTCCCACCTTTCAATTTTTTCAGTTCATTAAGACCTCTAAGGACAAATGGGACATGTAATAAAATTTTATAACTTTAAATCTTCCAAAAAAATTGGTACAACTCATTAAATGCTCAATTTTGACCCTTAAAATGACTCAAAAGGACATGTTGGCTAATGAAATTTATGACCAAGGCTAATATAACATTGAATGGAATCAAATTACATGTAACATACCTTATTACAAAATTTTATACCACCTAAAACCCATAAAAACCAAGTTTTTGCTATAGGTGCTCCAATTTGACTTAAAAGTCAAATTTGGTCAATAAATTAGTGACTCATAAGGGTAGTATGTCTATTATACTAAATAGACCAGTAGCCTTATTAGTCCATTGGGCTTAGGAATATTCTTAATCTTGAGACAAAAATGAAACCTTTGACCATTGACCATCAATACAAGACTACTAATTACTTCAACCACACAAGGTAAAGGACACACACAAAATAAGGCAACAAACTAACAAGACACACACACACACACACATGTGCTCAAGGAACTTAGGGGAATATTAAAAAAAATTACTATACACAACTATAAACTAATCATTCCTCCTTTATAGGATCAAAATGAAAACTTATTGAATCATCTTCATGGTGAGATGAAACATAGTGCCAATCATGTTTCTCCTTGGATTGAATGCTTTGTAGATCAAACCTATTCCTTGGCATTTCACTTAACTTGATCTCAAGTGAATCATATTAAAATAGGTCTCCAATTTAGATATATTCCTATTTAACATATTCATGTGCTTCATATTTATTCCCACTCTTCATTTCATAGTCAATTTGTATCTCCTTAGTAGGCATGGTTTCAAGAGGATTGACTTCTTGTTCCTTAGAAGATTGAGGCTAATGGGAGCTTTTTTCATCCTTCAAAATATGATATGTCTCTCCCTATATATTGAGATAATAATATCCCATATTGATTACTTTAAACATGTCATCATAAAATGTACAAGCTTCTTGAAAGGATAAATTTGAAAGATTACTTTTCCTTTGCATACTTACTTGAGTACCAAGGCTGCCTTCTCCATCTTTGAATAGACCATAGCCTCCTTGAAGAGAAGTATAGTTTGATCTAATGATTTCAAACAAGTCATTGAAAGGATTATTAATATATTGTCCTTGACCATTCATGACATCTTGAAAAGTGATGGAATAACTAATGAAGGTTTCCTTCTTCTTGGCTTCCATAGTGCTCTCAATAAGATTGGGCTTCCTCTCAGCTGCAAGTTATTCTAGATCATCAAGGAGCTTTGCATATTTTTCCCAATATTATTTATTTTCCTCCATGGTAGCCTCCTTCTTCAAATTTCCATGTACTTGATTCTCACCTTGTAAAAAATCTTCAATCCCTTGAAAGAACTCTATTTGTAGCTACCAATCGTTCTTGTCTCCTTTATCATCTTGCACCATCACCTATTAAATATTATCTTCTTGATGTATGATGTCATCAAGTTGGTATTATATAATCCCCAATGCATATAATGTTATTTCAAGATTAGTCTGAGGTATTGGATCATCTTTAAGAGAAATAATTTCCATCTTTTTTTTCTTTCATGGTGGTGTCAAGACTAGGCATCTTGGAATCATGTGACCTAGCCCAACGAGGCTACCAAGGAGGTATGCTTTCCTCAAGAAAGATTTATCTTTCATTATCAATCATATAATCCTATTTTGGTTACCATACCATAGGTCCATCAAGGTCAATGGTGATGGGGTGAGTAAAATATTAACTAGTTGGTAGAGGTGGCACATAGAACTCAAAATCAGATTGGGAGTGAAATGTAAGGGACTCTTTTGGAAGCTCTTGAGGAAGGGGAGGCATAACTTGGGATAAACCATTTGATTTTATTCCTTCCACTTAAAAATACCTCATTCACCTATGATTTATCTTTAGTATTATCTTGAGTAAGGGTGGATGGGGTGTGTTTAGGCATATGATCTTATTTTGGGTCTCAACCTTCCATCACACCTTGAATCAACAATCTCATCTTTGCCTCTAACTCTTCAATTTGTTTGGCTAGGTTCTCTTAGAAAAGTCTTTCTTGAAGCTCATAAGAATCATCATGAGTATGAGGAATACATGAGGGATGACATGGAACACAAAAAGTTTCTTGAGGAAGGGTGGGAGGGATTTGTAAAGGATCAACTCCATTTTCCACTTCACACTCCTTGACAATGCTCTTATCTTCTTTCTTTCCCCATGACTCCACTATCTTACTCTAGCTTGGTATGTTTGGATTATAAGTCTCTTTTTGAGGTTGTGGTGATGAAATATGAGAGGTCAATGAAGGCTTGAACTCCACTTATTTTGATACTAAGATGGATTATTGTATTTGCTTATTGGCCAACTCAATTTGTCTATCAAGGTTTACTTCAAACAGAAGGCTAGGCTTTTCAACTCTCTTTTCCACTTGATCTGGAAAAGGATGACCTAGGAAATCTTGATTAAGCTCATGAGTAGGGATAAAATATGGTTGATAACAAACTTTGGGAAGTGGATATGAAGGTTGATAGACTCAATAAGGCTACCTCTTATTAATTCTTAGCTTATCCTCTAAGGATGCCATCAAACCACCCACATATAGTGTCTCATTTGAAATTATTTGCCATTTGGCTCCCTAAATAGCTACTCACTCTCTTTTTACCAACTCTAATACATCTTTAACCTCATGAAAAAGATGCCTAGAAACCTCTTGAACACATAATCTGAGAGTATCAAGCTCCAACATGTACCTCTCATATCCCAAAAGTGTTTTCTTGAAGGTGAAAATGGGTTGACTTGAGACATGGCTAGGTTGAATAGGAGGAACATGACATTGAGAAGGCTGGATATAATACTGATATACTTCATAACAAGGCTGGTACTCCTCATGGTAAGGATAATTAAGGACTTGTTCATATTGATAACAAATGGCACAAGCTTGAAAAGTCTAACAAACTTGTGTAAAATAGTGCTCAACACCAAAATTAGCAATGAAACTTCATTGAAAGCAAGAACATAAAGTGAAATGTTAACTACAATGTTTAAAATATAACCTAGGTTGTTTGACCAGTTAATATATCTTTAGAGTCACCATTGATGCTTGAATAGATGCCTCTAAAAGCTGATTGTTATGAGACAACACCAAAAATCTCTCAACCTATTATAGAAAGAGTCCCATCGGGCATGCCAAAAAATATTATCACTTGGATTTTCACCCTTTTTGGAGATGGAAAATCTCTCCTCATCCAAGTGTCATAATGGAAACACCTCTAGGATTGTGGGTAGCATAAGTAACGAGGTGAATCTCTAGATAGGGCTAGCTCTCTTGATGTAACACTTTGTATTACAACTACATTTAACCTTGGTGAGTGAAAATGGAGAGAGATAACTGAAAAAACTATCCTAATGGAGGTGATACACCAATATATTGATGACTTCCAACCATATGCATGATACACTTGAAATCAAAGGACAAATTAAACATACACTTCTCCAATCTTCATCTTCTCACATCAATGTTACATTGTGAGGTTATGAATGAATGTGCATAGCTAAAAGGACTAGACAAGAGGCATATGAGGGAACTATTGAATATACTAACTCACTTAATCCTTGACATTTATTAGAACACTTCAAATTATTTACAAGAAGAAGCTTTCTAACTACAAATAAATGATAGAATGAAATAACATGATAAGGAATCCAAAACCTTCATTTATGCAAAATAAAACATTACAAATGAAAAAACTAATAATCGTCATGGAGGAGGTAAAAATCAATATTATTACTGATCAAAAGGTATATAAATGAGTAGGGCTTTGCCATACTTAGGTGGAACATAGAAGACAACGTCAAAAAAGTTAGTTCTTATAGAACTTGAGAGAGAGAGGTGAAGAGATAAGTCCAAAGGTCACAAGGATACTTTTCAATCTAAGAGAATTAGTTAATTGTGAATGATAAGAGGATATAGGATGAATCATGCAATTTATGGAAGTACAAATGTCAATCTAAGTCATAACACTCATGAAAACTAGCATGAAACTCCTCATCTTGGCTCAAAAAAATTGCCTTCATGATTGGCCCTTTTTAAATGCATCATAACTAATTAAAACCATGTATGATGATTGAGAATAAGTTTAAGGGTGTTAGGCATGAATTTTTTTCATGCTTGGTCCTCTGAAATCATCTATAAAAGAGTTATCATCATTGATTATCCAAAAAACACCTCTTTCATGCTCCTTGCACACTTTTCTTCAAATTTGGAATCATTTGTTCATGAAAATACATGGGAGGGAGTGTATGAAAAGTTAAAATACCATCCATGGACATATAGTAATAAAGAAAACTTTAAAATCAACTCATATGAAGTTTTCCACCTGTCTCACTAGATTGTCCATTAGGCTAGTTTTGACTAGCTAAGTTAAAGCACCTAGTTTGGATACATATAAACTTTTTAAATGCATGAAATAACCTTAGAGAGTTATAAAAATTATAAATTTTCCATCCAAACTTAATTTCATCTTTAGATTCTTTGTGTAGCTTGTACAACAAAAAAAATGGTAAAAAAATAACATGTTTCTTAACCCATCTGTACAATTTTGTACAAATAATTTGCATTAGAGGGATCCCAAGTGAGGCTTATACAAGGTAAAATAGGTTTCATGAGAAACCTAGTTCATCTAGATGTATTTTTAGTCTCATTTCTCCAATCAGGTCACTAAGAAGGGTTTTGGAGGGTTTTAGTCATGTCTAACCTCTTAAGGTTTGTTCATAAGACTTTGATGTCCAACATGAAAAAAAATTACATAAAAATGATGTTAGGGGACACTAATAACCACTCCAAAATTATTTTCCCACCTTTCATATCCTCAGAAAAGATATGAGTAATTTAAATCACCCTATTGAGCTCCTCTTTCCCATTTTGCACAAGCTTGAACGGGTTTGATCTCAAAAATGGACTATGTGTGGTTTCCCTTAAAATTTGAGACCTTTAACATATTTTAAATGATCCAATAACCATTTTACAATAATTTTAGATGATTGATTCATGTTGGAATTGAAGATGACTCCTTGTTTGGGCACTAGGCCTACTATTGGTCTTGTAACCTGTCTACATCTTAAAACCCAACATGAGATCTTGATGGTTTTACCCATATCCTTTTATCTCAAACCAATATTTTTTAACCCTATGAATATATTCTATTTGATTAGAAATCTTACCAAAGGTTGGAAGGGAAATTGACCCCCACTTGGCATTAGGTCTCTTCAAGTCCTAAAAATCCTTCCTTCAGGATTAGGAGTCTAGACCATTATATTAGTATCCGTCCCTATTTTATTGGTTATCCATGTTTTATTATGTGTTAAATATCTTTTTACACCCTATATAATGATCCACATAATCTTTTGGTCATCTTTTATCACCTCTTGTCAAGAATGCAAGTTTTGCTCATGAGGGGAGTGCCCTCTATCTTAGATGAAATAGAGGGCACTCCTTCTATCAAATAAGACAATTTGAAGATTTTATAGGGTTATATCAGTGTTAATTATTATATAAACAAAAAAATATCCCTTGGTCTTATCATTTACCCTTCTAAAAATAATGAAAACTGAGACAAACTGCTAAGAAAAACATTATATGCATGGGTTTAAGGAATGAACTGAGTATGCATGATTAGATATCTTTATTTTACCTATATACATATAATAGAGATGAAAAAATGTGATCATTATCCTTTCTTATATTTTCACTAATATCAAAACCTTTATCAATCACATTTGCATCTTGAACTACACTTTTACTTACTTACGCCTAAGTGCTAATTTATCCTACCTACTCAGGTAAATGAGCCTATGAGTAGTGTTTCATTCTTAAAAAATTGATCCTAGAGTTTAATAGATTCTCCATAAAACTTATTGAATATTTAATACTAATATTGACTCATTAGTTCACCCAGAGTGACTCTAGATCATCACATATACATACTTCTCATCTCACTACTTGTCATGCTCAACATAGTCAATAGTATTGAGGGATGTAAGGGCTTGTAGGTGAATATATTTACTTTGAAAGGTTACTCATCATAATTTAACTTCATGGACCATATAAAGTTGCTTAAAACATTCTCATTCTTTACTAAGCCCTTCTTATCTTCATCTTGTCATGATTGTGACTTGTTCTTGGGAACCCTATTGTAGGTGTGCATTTGGATTAAGTTTAGCTTGGTTATGATGTTTGAAGACACTATTTGAATCATTTTTAGGTCAAATATCACATTTTTATACTATAATTCACTTTAGATTAAATTTTAATGGTTAAAACACTTCCAAAAACTCTAACTTGGGTCACTATTCTCATTCCCAGCTGTAGGTGCACACTTTTTAGGCCATGGTATAGAATGCAGGTGCATGGGAGTTGAAAATATAGTATATCATCCTCCATATATGATAATCAAAACATTAATTCTCATTTTAAACATTAAGGAATCATCTTCATTTTTTGGCATGGTCTAGAATCATCAACCTTGGGTGCAAGGTCATCTTGAATTAGAGTCTTGTAGACATCACTATTGGAGTTTAGAGTCTAAATGGAAACCTTTGAGGTCTCTAAAAACCAATATCTATTTATTTATTCCAATAAAAATTCTTAGAGGTCCTGTCTATCACAGAGACTACTAGTCAAAATTATTGTAATGCATCAAAATCTCAAATATTCATGTCATATTCCATTCTAAAAAAACTTGGTCTCTATTTGCTTAGTTTAAGGAAAAAGGCCTAAATCAGTCATCTTGTGTTTGAAGGCATCTCTACTTTAATTTTAAAATCTTGTCATCTCAAAATCAGCTTGTCATTGTCCTTTAACCCACTAGGACTTCAAACAAAAGTCCTACCACTTACTTCAACACCTGACATGGGTACTTAACTTTCTATCAAGCTACCTATAGGTGCAAATATGGGTTGTATGTAGGCAACAACTATGAATCAGGTAGTGGATATGGTTATGAAGGTTTAAATTAGTTTTTATCTCACCTAAATATTTCAAACACACTCTCTTCATCATCATAAACCTTGTTTATCTCAAAACTTCCTTCTAACATGTTAGTACTCATGAAGACACCTAAAAATGCATTCTCATACATATAGTAGACACTAAGTTGAAACCATGCATCCAAGGAATGTGATTTCATATTCACATAATCTCCCTATCAAGATGTTGAAATGAAACATTATTTTGTTTCAAATCTTTAAAAAATCCTTCATGTTCCATTTCTAATTTGAACTCTCTATAAAGATGTCAGCAACACACCTTCATGGCTGCCTAGCTATTTTTCTTTTATATGGTTGCAAACTATGAAAATATTTTGGAGAATGAAGTTTAAATGAGTAAGGAAACAAGTTCATATTGAAAACATGGAAAAATGAAATATTACAACCCCCTAGAACCATGGTCAAAACCTGAATATCTTAAAAATGGTGCAAGATTGTCTATAAGATAGAATGGTGTACCCTCTTGCAATCTAAGCTACTTAGATCATACAAAAACCTTGTAACATGAAAAAATAATGGGAGACTTGAGTATACATATTAAAAATAATCTAAAATGAATATCAACAAGTGGATTGTATGGATCTGCTCAAACCAAGGTGAAAACCATGGGGTGTATAGATTAGTAACAGATTTAGAAGGTCAAATTTCTTAGGGACATAAATCTCAAGATACCATTTCTCTACTACCAAACAAAAATTTAATATTAATAAGTGTATAATAAACTCCTAAGATCATTTTTCCTGAAACCTCTTGTGCTGACTGTACCAAGTACAAACCTGCAAGTCACTTTTGCTTACCTAGAAGGGTGAAAAAGGAGTAAAATGCTTTTAGCTCAGAAATGACATTTCTAAAGCAAACCAAGAATGTAATTGAGCATGGGAAAGTTTAGTGGGCACTACTTATCTATTTCCCATGTGGCACACTTCCCAAGGATGTTGTATAAGTGTCAAACTCTTCTTTTCCTTCAATAAAACTCCCCTTTCTTCTGCATAACCTGCCACCTTTTAGCTTTGTCAGTTAATTAAGACCTATAAGGACACATGGGACATGAAATCATATTTTTTAACCTTCAAATTTCCCAATAAATCCATATAAATCATTAAATGCTCAATTTTGACCCCTAAAATGACTCAAAATGGCATGTTAGCTAATGAAATTTATGACCAAGGATAATGTAACATTGAATGGCATAAAATTACATGTATTATACCTTATGACCAAATTTTACACCCTCTAAAACCTATACAAACCAAGTTTTTACTTATAGGTGCCCTAATTTGACTTAAAAGTCAAATTTGATCAACATTAATTATTCTCAATAAACTATATTCCTCAAACATCAAGTTATTACATCTTCTCACAATATAATAATTTGAAATTAATCCCTTAATTTTCTAATTTTATTATCAATAATTGGTTTATCCAACTGAGAGGTTATAGTCCATACGTCAATGAATTTTCAATACCTTGAAAGTTCATCCATATGATATAAGATATATCAAAATATAACCTTTAAATTCATCCAATATAAGATATATCAAAATTAAGCACATCCAATGAATACTATTACCTATAAGCTTGTGAATAAATAAAATCAAATAATTAACTTTGATATATCTAACATTATATCTCTTATTTCCTTATCTTTTAATAAAGAAGGAATCGAAACATAATTTATATTTGAGTCATACATTAATGAATATTTAATCAAAAATATAATTATTTTCTCAACACTATATTAATGCTTTACAAACACCAAATATTTATAAATTTAGTCTAAGACATAACCAAAACATTAATCAAATGTTACAACAATTAGATCAACATTATAAATATTTATTTCAAACAAATAATCATGATCAAGTGTAAATTTTATATCATTTTAGTAATGCCATGATATTCTAAATAAACTAATGACCAACTATAATCAATTTAAGAATATATATATATATATATATATATATATATATATATATATATATATATATATATATATATATATATATATATATATATATATATATATATATATATATATCTTTGTGTGTGTGTGTGTGTGTGTGTGTGTGTGTGTGTGTGTGTGTGTGTGTGTGTGTGTGTGTGTGTGTGTGTGAGATGATACATCATTCTGTATTAAATACAAATATGACAGATAACACTACATTTAACTACATCAAATTTCATTCACTTTAATCAACTGAAATAAATTGCAACAAGAAGAAATGAATCCAATCATTGCATTCAATCAATCCCACCTTGCCAATCGCAATGAGCCCAATCATAAATGGCCCTAGGCCACCCCAACCATTAGTTGGATACACATCAAGGCAACAAAGAACCGATGGAAAAAGGATTAGAAAATAATTGATTTTGATAACAAACCAACAAATGAACATTGAAATAAAACCAAACACATAATCCATCTACCAAGATCTATTAACTTAATACTTGATTATTACTGTAGCTCTATTCAGGACTTCTCAATTTATGGGCCATATTATATTTTCTAATATAATACAGTTCATAAATATAAATAGTCATCTTCACATACTATTTTAATAGGCATTTATGAGTTATAATAAAGCCTATAAAAGAATATAATAATTCATTCATTTAAAAATAACAGTTACGTAAAATTGTTAGTTACATTATTAATAAAAATTAACTTTATGAAACATAATAATAAAAATAAATGTTGAATCAAAACCATCTAAAAAATTAAAGAATTAACATTTTGATTACCCCTAATAGGTTAACATAATCATGAACAATAATTATTTCAAATTATCATTTCTAGAATTAGCTTAATCATTCAACAAAATTTCATAATCCTAGGTTAGATAATCATAACATAAGAATACATAAAATTTCAATCTAGTAGAATAAAAATAAATTAAATTCAAACCCCTAAAATTATTTTGAACCCATATGGGGACTCCCTAAGGTCTCTATCCCCAAAAAAATCCATGGCTTAAAATAACTATTAGGTCTTTCCTTTTATTTTTATGTTTCTTGACTATATTTCCTTAACCTTACTGTACCCATTTAGTGTTTTAAAGATAATATTAAAAATCAAAGCTTGATTACATTGTAACACAATTGAGCTGTATATCTCTTTTAAAACAAATAACTGATGTAATCATAATAAGTTTGAACCATCAAAAATAAACTAATAGTCACAAAATATACCTAAGCCATATGGATTTTTATTTTTGAACACATCCATCAAAATAAACAACACATAGTCACCATAAGCCATAGAGATTTTAATTTTAAAAATAGTCACAAAATATACATAACCATCATAAAATAACACATACTAACCAAATAACAATGCAACCATCATAAAACAACACATCTAAACCAGATAACAACATAGCCATCATAAAACAACACACACCATATTGAAGTCCGTATGGCTTCAATCAAAAATCAAAGTGAGTCCTTAACTCAAAACAAAATCAAACAAGACATAAAAACACAAAAATTGACTATAATCATTTTTAAGAAAAAACATTATGTAGTAAAAAATAAAACCCATTTTTTTTTGAAGAATATGAGATTGTAATCAACACAAAATCCCATTTTGTTCTCAAAATAAAATCAACACATGGTCATCATTATAATCCAAACTAACAACAGTCATATAACTCATAAAGTCACTATGGTTTTTTTGCACAAAAAATTGATAACACCCACATTTGGCCATTATAATGACATAAAATACACATCATCCACAATCCAAACAACACTGTAAGTGCTTGACTGAGCCATCACAAAACAAACATTATGTCCATTATTAAAGTTTTAACTAAAATCAATAAAGTAACTATTTAAACTATCAGATAAGGCCTTATCATAATAAGCCAATAGGTGATCTTCTTGTATAGTAAACATGTAAGAATGCTGCAATAATAATAACCCTACTTGTATTCATAAATATGCAAGAAGAAGATGTGAAATAATTGTCTGATGTATTAGACTACCTTGCTTACCAATTATCTACTCTATTATAATAGCCTAGTGAAGAGGAATATAAAGGAGTAGAGGGAGTTAACTCATAAGATAACTCACTATAGGACTTAGTGTAACTCACTATGGTACTTAGTTGAAGTGTAAGTGGAAATCTAGGTGGAACTCACCCTCTCACCCACTTAGACTCTTATCACACCTAAGTAAGTTGAAGCTACATGTGTAGGGATTATCCATTTCATAATTAAATGTAATAATAAATATCCTACACCAACAACCCTCCTTAAGCATAGCTTATGTGGATGAAAAAGAAAAGATGGGTCCTGATAATAAGGCCTAATGAGGTACCCATGTATAATGCAAATCTCAATAAGTGGAGTAAAAAGAGAAAACCTAATGGGAAAAATCTCCCTCCCCCCTGCCCCCAACCCCAAAAAAAAAATAAAGAGAGAGAGAAAAAGAAGAGAATGTAGGATTAGAAAGCCCCACTCCAACACCCCCTTAAGAATAACTTAGGTGGGTTGTAAAATTGGGTCCTAATAATGAGGCCTAATGAGGTACCCAAGTACATAGGGATGATCCCATTATCTTACAAAATATGATGGACGTATGTCTTCACAAGGAAGAGAGAGAAGGTATTCACAAAATGTTGCATGGTAAACATTGTAGTAGGTCCCACTACAACAAATATTATCTCTTCCTTTTGGAAAAAAGAAACCATGATCTATTAAACTATTGAATTCCCACTCAAGTGGAAAGCAGATAGGAATCATGATGTATATCTCTAAAAAATGCTCAAATGTCTCCTTGATAGTGCTTGAAAGTGCCAAAGTATTATTAGATATCATAGGACTAACTGTATAAGATGGAAATGAAGAAATATACAATGAAGGGGAGAAAATAGCTATAAAAGAAGACAAACATGAAACATTCATGGAAAGAATGTCCATGAGAAGAGGAGATCAAGTCTCAAAAACTATTGAAACTAAAGAGTGGTCTATAAATTAATCACTTAGATCTAAAAGATGAACGTCCACATGAACATATGAATCATCAATACTCTTGATGTGTAACTCTCACTAAAATTAGTAAATTACTCTAAAATGTAAGTCATGACCACGCTGGAAGAGAAATAAGATGAAAAATAATGGATGTATAATCTACAATAACATAACTAAGGTCTGTAAAAATCTCATCATATAGTGGGGGTTTGACAAAAGGAAGAGCAGTGTCCACCATGGATGTATCATCATAATAAATAGAAATAAGAGGAGAGTGCACAACAATCTCAAAAGAGGAAATATGAAGAGGAGGAGGAGGTGTGTTGTATGTCATAGTAAGATCTCTGAAAAGAGACTGTAGGATGATCTAAATAGTGTAGGGACACTACATATTCAACATGGTAACAAAGATCCATGGAAACATGTAGTAACAAGGTGGAAAAAATCTTGTCACAAGTATTATCCCACTTATCAAACCAAATAGGATTAGTGGGTGTAGGAATCTATCCATATAGGAGTAGAATATGATTCTTATGTGTGAGCAAGTTTCCTATGTAAGCATGTCATGAAGCATAATTTGCCTTTCTAAGAAGAATGACTAGTTTAGAATCAACCTTCCTCCTATGGAGTCTCTTTAATGGAGTCATCATGATTGAGAGAAGACATAAAGGAAGTGTAAGACTACATAGTAAAAAATGCAATGAACCCTTGAAGCATACACATGAATAGGATGTTGAACATAGTAAGAATGCATCCAAGTTATCAATCACTAATTGAGTGATTAGGGATAGTACACACTCAGAATGGGGATGTTAGACACAACTAAAAATTTATCCATGTGTGAGCAATAGGTGTATACATTACAATGTAGAATGTAGTAGGGCCCACAACACAAGTAACCCCCTAAATATGACACTTTATAATTTTATTACATTTTACAAAAAAAAAAGTATACCAATGGAAAGATGATGAAAAACATGCACTTTTGAAAAATGTGGCACTCAATTATCAGTTACCAATCAATAGTTATATAAAAATACATTTTCAGTCATTAATGGCCTATTTAATCAAATTTTCAAAAAACAATTAAATGCACATCAAATTTAAACACCAATCATCTCATGTAACTAGTTGTTGGAATTAGAATGAAAGCCTAGACCTCATCACAACAACTAAAGTCAAAAAAGACCTGGCCCAGTCACCCCTATGTGTAACTTTTTTGAAAAAATGTCTTTGAGGGGGTTTTAAATAAAAATATATAAAGCTACTTTTAAATAAAATTAAAAACATTCTTTAATTTTTAATCCTTGTAGGGCATAATTTAGGTTTTTAACCTTTAACAAGGGAGAATAAACTATATGGTGCCACCACTTTTTCAAGGAAAAGAAGAGACCAATGCCACCATATACATGCACATGTCATATTTAGGCTAACTTTTTCCAAGAACCACCATCACCCAAAATAGGATGCTCAGCCAGGTTGAAAGTGCTTCAAACTAGACTACAATGGCATAGACCCAAATCGAGATGGCTAGTAGCATCACCAAGTAGGTCATGAGATTCAATATGAAAGATGTGTGGTCAGTACATAAAATAGGCCAATAGGCTAGGAAATTCTCTCAATCTAAAAATGAAAGGTTACAATCTATATAAAAATATTTTGGTAATGTATTGATCATCATTATAAGTATAAGAGTGCTTGGATTACTCAACACTTTCATGAAAACTAGATGGATTTCTAGAATTATCATCTTTAGAATCATTGTAGGGCTCACATATTATCACATGATGCTTCTCATATGGACCAAAAGAAGTTTTTTTCATAACCCATTTAGATGAGTCAGTGTAATAGACGTAATGAAGGGCTCATAGTAGGGGCCATTGAAATGGGAGGTAAATAATGATGGAAGATTTCTATCAAGTAGCAGGAAACCAGCTTGTAAGGTCACATTAGAGAGAAATAGAGCTAGGGTGGTGATCAATGTTTTGTGGATATAAAAATACAAATAGGTGTTGATTATAATCCAAATTGATAATTCCTTAGATCCTACTTGACACAATTCTTCCCCATAGTTATGAGTTCACATTTCACAACCCCTGTTTGTGTTCAACTTCTCAAGCATTCATCTCAACATGAAATGACAAGTTGAGGACCATTGAGAGGCTAAGGGAATAGTAAAATTAGGAAAAGGACTTAAGATGTATGATGTATATGGGAGGAAAGGATTGAACATAACACCATAAAAATTACAACACTTTAGGGATTTCTATAATATAATGAAAAACTAGAGATATGCTAAACACAATTATGTTAAATACATCACATTGTTGGTTTTCATCATGAGAACTTTGAGAAGAAGAAAGTCGTTACTAAAAAATTTCAAACATTTGACCAAGTAAAAAACCTAAACAATCTATCCTCCTCTCAACTCTCATAAACTAAGATTATATTGTTAATAAAATACATACAAAATATAATACCAATTATATGCAAATTCATATTAATTTAATTCAAAATGATACATAATATAAATCAATGAGATAAATTATGTTCATCACTAGAACCTAGAGCTCTGATACCATGTCAGAATAAGGTTTAGCTCATAAAGCCAGGGGCTTACCTTTGGAAAGATCAACAAAAATAATGGATCAATTTAGGCAAGATAATAGAGATTATTGAAAGATGACAATATTAGCTGCTTCATATGGTTGTATTGACCAAAATAAGTGGTTTTAAAACCCACCAGGTTGGGAAATCAAATACACACACTCAGGTTGTGAGAATTTTTCTAGACCTTAACAATCTCATCCAATAAACATAGAGGCTACACAATTGATACACTAATATAAATAGAAGACATGCACATTCCTAGGCCAAATAATAAACAAATAGATGAAGAGGATAAACCACACATGTATAGGTTTCCTCTCAAAAAATTATTCATTATAGTGTTGTTATGAAGAGGATGAACAATATCAAATATTATGGTGTTCGTTACCAAATACCCACTCTGATACCATGTCATAATAGGCCAATAAATAATATTATAAATGAGTGAGCACACAAGACTTCTGTAACAATAATAACCCTTCCTATATTCAAATATTTTCAAGAAGAGGATGTGAAATAATTGCCTGATGTATTAAACTGCTTTGCTTACCAATTAAATTCTCTATTATAACAACCTGGTGAATAATAATATAAATAAGGAGTAGAGGGAGTTAACTCATAGGAGAACTCATTGTGGTTCTAAGTGTAACTCACTATGGTACTCACTTGAACTCTAAGTGTAACTCTAGGTGGAACTCACCCTCTTAGCCACTTAACCTGTTATGACACCTACGTAATATTAAACTACATGTGTATGGATTATCCATTCAATAAGTAAATTTGATAATAAATATCCTACACCAATAAGACCTATATCAATCCATTGACTATATTTTCAAAAAAAATACAATGAATTCAAAACATTACTTATATGGTTGATGAAAGTCAAAAATAGAAATTTTCTATAATTTCAATCTCCAAGCACAAAGATTCAATTTATATTTTCATAAAACTAGTTGTCTATAAATCATAGAAATAAATCATGGATAAATCTACATAATCCTTATATGGATATCAATTTAAATTCTTCTACTATAGTTCTCATTTCAAAAAATTCCTCATGCAAAGTTTATTTGGATTCCCCTTTGCCACCTTGCCAAAACTTATGGTAGAGTTTCTCCAAGGTTTCCAAACCTCCAAGATTGAATTCCATGATGAATCCATTCAATCTTAAAAATCATTCGATGTATCTTAACCATTTTTTCATGGTAAGGCGAGCTAATGCCATGACCCCTATGTCATTGAATTGAATAATTAACCACCAAACTAATTACCATAACCCCCATGTTAGTGAAGACCCTAACCTAAGTCCCCATTCAAATAAATACATAACCAATTCAAATAACTAACTAATATGCCAAACAAGGTCCATCAACATGCTAAACAACATGCCCAGCTCAATACCATGCATAATTTTAAGACATTTCAATCACAAGTTTAAAACTGTATAAGGTCCTTTTGAAAACCATTTATGTCACATATTTAAAGGCAATAAACAGTATTAGTGAACATCAAAGATAAATTATAACATTTATAAAAATGATATAGATGGGATCCATAGTCGAATTGTACAATTATACAACTAACGATTTTGTCAAAGTCACAAGTAATGAGTTCAAGAGAAATATACAACATCAAAACTAATGGAAATAAAAAAATCAATGACATGATAATAGTTGTAAAACACTAAGACCAAAATAATGATATTCTTAAAAATGACAATATTGAATAAGAGATGTTTGCACCAAGTAAAAACTGACTCAAATCAACAATTAAAGAAAATGACCATAAAATGATAACATATAGCAACCAAAAACATAATTACTAAGTCATTAATACCCAAAAAATTGAGTTTAAGTTTAATTTCATTGTTTTATTTATCCATTGCTTCTCCATGTTTCCCTGTAGCTCAATTGTAATCATAACATAGCTTAACTACCTTTCCCTGTAATCAACCAATAAACTATCAACAATATCTAGACAAGTAAGTATAATAAATATGATAACATCATTTAAATAATAAATTAAACTAAATAATGAACTAGTACATATTAAGTAATAATATCAAAAGCTATAATGAAATGTAATCCATAATTGTCTCAGTAATTTATATTGAAAATGTATCAATGTAGATCACTAACTGTAATACCACAATAGAATAACAAATATGTCTCAAATAGTTTATAGCTAGACTATCTCAGCATAATGAATTAAATAAAATTAATTTTAGGGTCATGACATCAACATTAAAAAAAAAAATCTTATGCTGATTATTTAAGTGAATGCAAGAGTTTAATAATAGTTCCCTTTTAGATTATCTATTAATTATCTCGGCTATAAGGCTATTCTCAAATTATTTTTAAAATTCCATCTCCTTTTTTTTCAAATATATTCACACGTTCTCTTACGTTTAGATAGTGCATTTAATAAAAACAAATTTTTACACATGATAAGTACTTGATAGTTATTGGGTTACATTTATATTCAAAAATATCCATTTTGTGAAACAATACATAGATACTAATGTGCTCAAAGATGGAATCATTCATCAGCCTCATTTTCTATTATTTATTACACAATAATAGTTGAGCTATTTCATAACCAATAATCTATAATAATGTCACAAAGCATAGATATAAAGTCATTCATCTAAATAGTTCATACTATGCTAGTCCTAAATCTCTCTTCAAGAGGATAAGAAATCCATTACACATATAATGCCAATATATGGTGAAAAAATAATAACTATTGTCATTGGCATATAAATGTTACACTTACATAGTATAACAAGTAGGGTTGATTAGAATTTTGATTTAATAAGACAAATTATTTAAATCCAATAGTTTAGAATGAAAAATTATCCCCAACATTTAGTATTATAGAAACTCCAATGTATGAATTCATTTCTAGGGACATGAATCACAAAGATCTAAATCTAGCTCATTTTATTACTTGGAAAGGCAAAGAGTATTTATTTATACATTTAGTAAGATAAAAATATAAAACTTAGTAATTTCTTGTTTAAGAAATATAGATATCATAAGTGACCATGAATGACATGTCAATAAACATATTTATTCTCATTATATTATGATCTCAAAGGAAACAAAATATATAATATCTATAGATATGTGGGTTACGCAGATTCATTCCATCATTTATAATATACAATGAAGTTAAACAAATAGATTTGTTTAAAAGTGTTTTTTGAGAAGGAAATAAGGTCTTATTTCCAAGTATTTAAAATTACAAGACCTGTTTCCCCCGAGTTAGTTTTCATCTCTTCTAGAAACTAAGAGTAGCAATATTCATTCAAAACTAAACATCATAATTACAATCTAATTTTATCCATTTCATAGCATTCATCTCTCATGTATGGTCCATATGACACAAATGCAACATATCAATAGTAATAATATAACTCTATCCTTTAACCATATCACTACCATCACATAACATTATATTATTATTATTTAGCCATTATTAATTTTTTTTTTATTGACCATATATTTGAACAAGTAAGATTTATAAGAAACCTAGAATGAATTTACCTCTCTCAAAGTTTATCTACTTGAATAATAGGCTTCACCATGTTTAGACAATGATATAATTTACATTATAAAATGATCTAGTGTCATGATCTACCTAGCCACCCACAACCATTTTCACATAGTTCATAGGATAAAAATGAGGGATCTATCTCACCACTCTATCCTCTATAGCTAAATCATTTTCCATTATGTTATCAATAATATTTTACACCTATTTTTATTTTTAGTATGATGAGTAGTGTGAGTTGAAACACGTGGAAAATATAATGACATAATGGGATGACCTCCATGTTGTGGAACCTTGGTGAATTGAGGTGAACCTCTGGAGAAGGCTATATTCATTTCAATAAGCTTAGTACAACTAGTATATGACTAATTCATGTCAAACTAGTACCTCTTAGTGAATTTCTCTTAACTAGGGTTTTGACTTTGTGAGGGAAATAGTTTTAGAATGAATTTAAAATTGGAAAATGGTGATTTCACCAAATAGTATAGTGGAAATTAATGTTTTCTTTATTTGAACACATTTCAATATTTAATATACTAAGTTTATTATAGTACAATCTTGCATAAATATTAGATCTAAGGTAATATTGAATCTTTATCAAATAAAGAACAAATTTATTTATATTTTTATCAACAAGCCTTCAAAAGGGAAGAAATAGTACCATAGATGAATCTATATGATTGAAACAAGAATCAGAGCATTCAAAAATTTTAAAAATAGCTGTACATACATAAAGATGACACAACATAAAGAAGGAAAAAACATCATTCTATTAGCTTTTTTCTATGTTATAGGATGTAGATTAATTTTTCAAAGGTAGAATAATTTCTCTAACAGAAAAAATATATCAATGGGATATGTGGGAAACCCATATTTATACAAAAATAACTCCCTTAAAAGAGAGAAAGTTAGCAATACCTTACACTAAATTATAGATCAAGAAAATCTAGGAAATTTATTTCAAATGTTCTCCTCTTTAGCTTGAAATGGAATCCTTAATGGAGTAGACTGTGGAAAATAAGCATGCAATAGATGGACACTTGAACAAGTATTGGAGGAGTATAAAAATCCATTGGAATATTATAGTTGAACTATTTATTCTTTGAGTTTTGTATTTTTTATCTCTCCCAATAAATGGGGCACTAATATGAACCATTACTTTGTAAACATTGAATGCTTTTGGATATTTTAAGTTATAACTTGCAAAACCTAATTTGTAATTTGAAGTGAAGAATTTTACAACTTTTAAGTCATTCAACTTGACAAAAATGAAAGTGTAAATTATAACATGTTTTTTTTTTTTAATTTAAGAAATTCAAACTTTGTCAAAAGGACAAATGTGAAATACAAGTTTGCACTTTAAAACTATATCTTGACAAAAAGATAATAGAAAATTACAAGTGGATCTTTCTCAACTCAAAGATAAGATTTGTTAAAATGTTAGTTACAATTTGAAAATTGAAACTTTAAAATGTATCTTACCATAAAATATATAATTTACAAAATGTATTTTACAACTAATTGAAAAAATTAATCCACAACCATCACCTCTGAATATTCCTTATCATTTTTTGCTTGTATCTTTCGATATAAGTTTCAAAGATGCTAAAGATATATTGAAGACAATATTAATCTAGACCAAGTGTGTAAAGTTAATGGATCTCACATTATGTTATTGTTGACCAATTTTTGGCCCTTTATGCCAAAATTGGGCACCCCTTTTTACAAAAAAATGTCGAAGTCTATACCTTTGCCCAAGTCTAGTATGCAATTTTCATTTGTAAGAGGTGTTCTTATACAAAGCTAAAGTATTTTACATATAAAAAACCCAAGTGATTTCCTTTTGAAATATGTGTTATTTAGTCTTTTGGATAAGTCCTTTGCAATGAATTCTTTTAGGTTTTTATTCTAAGCCTTTGTTGAATTCTTTTAGACTTTTTGTTTGAGGCTTTTTTCCCTTAAGTGTATTTATTTCGGGATTTCATTTAGTAGAATTCCTTTAAGAAAATTATTCAAGAAAACTTTTTTGAAGGGCATGTTGCAACTTTTCTAAAGGAATTTTTTCAAGCTAAAGGACACTTACAACTTTTTCAAAGGACTTTTTCAGGAAGGCGGACCATTTCAAAAAATTTGAAGGGTATCTTTTGCTTTCAAAAGATCATTTCAAATAGCTGAAGGACACTTTCAACTCTTCCAAAAGGTCACTTTAAAGAATTATAAGGGTATGTTTCCTTTCAAAATGGGTTTATTTCACTTTTCTAAAGGGTCATTTCAAAAAATCAATAAAGATCCAAATAGAAAGTCCAAAGGAATTCTTTCAAAGAAATTGTCTAAAGAATTCTTTTGAAAAACTTGAAAAGGTGCCAAAGTCCATTTCCTTCAGACATTTTATCCATGGAAATTATTTAAGGCATGAAATAAAAATCTGAAGGAAAAAAAAATAGAGAAAATACCTAAAAAAAATCTTTTAGGAAAGTGTTGAGCCAAGAAGTCTGAAGAAATAAAAGCTCAAAGAAAATTTATAAAGGAGTGACAGCCTACAAAACATCAATTTTAAACTACAAAAACTAGCTACTGGAGTTTAAAATAAAAGCTCAATTAGAACCATAAGCCAAAGATAAAGGTGATAAATGGAAAAGATCCTAAGCATCTAGTGTATACTAGGCATAAATAGGTAGGTTGATGGTTCAAGTTGTTGCATCATTACACAACATGATGAGCTAATAAAGAATAGCTAACATCAAAACATAATTCAAATAGATGGACTCATCTATAGCAAAATGTAGTTTGGAACATCTTGATTATATTGATGTAACTATAAGAAAAGCATCTTACATAATGTAATGTAACTATTTCTTTTCTTAGAGTGACATGTGTCCAAGTGACCCTTGAACTCCCTTGGCTCAACCTCTCTCAAAGGCTATATATATGCATTCTCTTAGCTCATTTTGGTAGCCTCCACTGGTTATGGTAAAAATCTATCTAGATTTGTACTTGAAAAAATCTTGAAGAAATATACAAGTGATTTCTCCATTCACACATCATATTATTGAGTATAGGTTTAAATCTTAATGATAATGACTAGTGAAAAGTTACTTTTCTAGCATGTCAATCCATGGTCACTTACCAATGTACAAAAGGGATGTTGTTGTAGGTCTTTGTTAGTATTCTCTACTAAGTGTATAGGAGTCTTAGAAGTGGTATATGTTTATTCCCTTTGTGAAATTATTCATCACCCTCCTAAGTGTCAAATGCCTTCCTAAATCTAACTGATGAAATACTGATAAAAACCCATAGTTTGGGGTAGGTCTCACAAGGACTGGGATTTTTATACTACTTGAAAGCATTGAATAGTGACATTTCCATGTTGATTCAAACTATGGATGGAAACACACTATTTTTTGCATATGAAATAGCCATAAATTCTAAGAATTTTCTTGTCCAAGTGGGAAAGATCACTCTTAGACCTCTAATTCCACTATTCCTTGATTTGCATTCTCCTAGTCAAAGTGTGTTACCCACTTTAGCTCCTTTGTGTGGTCAAAAAAAATATGTCATTGCCCCTAAAAATGAAATGCATGAATTCAAAATCTTGCTTCAAAGTTTTAATGATGAATTAGTTTCTCTCAAAAGGCAACAATCCCAAATCTATAGGCCATATCGTCCTACAACTAGTTTGGACAAACAAACAGACCTCTTTTTTAGAGCAATAATCAAGGACAAGTCCAAATCACCCATGCCAAGCCTTATAAAAGTTATAAAAATAATGTTAACTAATCCTTCAAATCCCTTTTTCCCACTCAAAACAATTTGGTCCAAGAACATCCCAACTACCCTTCTTATGAGTAAGGTCAAGAATAGGTTGCTTATGACAATGATATGCAAAATCAAGGCATGACTACACAAGGTGATCAAACATCTCAATTTTCAAATTTTGATGTGAAAAAACAATTTGGAATGGAGAGTAGATAGGTTTAGTATAATTCCAATCTCATCAATCATTTGGAGGGTGATTTTTGTGCCATTAATTATGTGGGGAATATAAGTAATCAAAATGCTAGTGTGGCTGCCAACACTAGATCAATGAAAAGGGCCATTGAAGAAATTAAAGGAACCAATAAATGACCTATTTTGACTCTTACATCAGATAGAATGGGAGAAGGGCCTAATTTATCTCCTAAAATAAAATAAAATTAGAGGATGACAAATTTTAGGATAGCTGCTACAACTCTACCTACACAATCTACATCACAAGGTGCAAATGTTAATAAAGAGAATCCCAAGGTAAGTAATCCTTCCATAAATGTTGTGGACCAGATTAATAATCTTCATATGAACATATCATTATGGTATTCTCTACCATTACTAGGGAAGAAATATATAATCCAAAAGGAAATACATGGATTGGGTACACAAGCTGGCCCATCTAGAAGTGACAATGTGGTTTTAGTCAATAGAACTCAATCTATAGATGGTTTAGTGAAAAAATATGAGAATACTCCTAATTTATACCTATATTTAATTATTAGTGATTTATTTTTTCATAATTTCATCATATACAATAGATAAAGAACATCAATTATGCCCAAATGCATAATAGATAAGCTAGGCATCAAATACGAGCCAATGAGTAAAGGAGTTTTGTAATTGGATGGATCACTAGCCAAGAATTTGGGGGTTGTGAAAGGTTTTAAATTGATCCTTCATGATTTTTATATATTTTAAATTCCTCATGATGTGGTGGTAGTATATTTACCTCCCTATTTTTCTCTTTACTTGTCAAGGGATTTTACATCCAAGATAGGTGGATATTTGGCAGCTAATTGGTCTTACATGGTGTTTAGAACAAAATATGGCACTAAGGTGAAAATTGAATCAAAAAATATTCATATATATCACTTGGAACCATATTCAACTAAGGTGTCAAATTTTAACTATGCTATCATTGATGAAGAGGAGTTTCACATTGACCAATCCCCATCATCTTCCCTTGAAGGAGTTTCTGATTTGTTCCTAGATGAGTGGGGAGATAATAACTATGAACATGATCCTTACAAATTTGTTGAATAATATATTCTTGGGGTCTATTATATTCATGAGAAGAATTATTTAATTCCTAATATAATGAAATCAAGTGAGGATGTTAATGGCTTGTGGTAGCTTTTCTTTGATGGGTCTAGAAGCAAGATTGGGGTAGGTGGTGGAGCTATGTTGGTTTAACCTTCAAAGGAAAGGTATTTTTCAACTTTAAAATTTCATTTATATTGTACTTTTAATTTATATAAATATTAATCCCTCATTCATGGCCTAGATTGGGTTAGGAAAAGAGGTGTCAAATAATTGTAAGTGTTTGGTGATAGTGAACTTGTCAATCAAGTTAGAGGGCGGAATTTGACCAAGAACCCCCTGTTCAAGTTCTACAAGCATAGAGTTTGGGACCTTGTAGAATACTTCATGGCATTCAATATTACTTCATTTTCAAGGGAAGATAATAATCATGTTTATATGTTGGCATCTATTGGTGCTTAATTTGATGTTCCAAAAGGCATAAGAGAAGACAAAAACTAGCCCCATTTAAAGGTGATTGTAAAACCATCCATACCAAATAATGTCACCAATTGGAAGGTCTTTGATAGTTACCAAAAAATATCAATTTTTATATAAGAAGAGGCTGATTTTTCTTCCAAAAATTATTCTAATTTGTAACAACAATATGGAGGGCACATTGTCCAACTAAAGTCCAATAAGCTTCCTAAAGGCCTAGTGACTCTTGAAAGCATATTCAATGAAGATGACCAGCTCAAAAAGGATAAGGTAAACATTTCAACCAAGAAATAGAACTATGAAAGGGTATAAATATTTAAATATAAAATAATTACACTTGGGAAGGTATGCACTAGTCAAGAGAGGCATAATTTCATTGAACTATGGAAGGAGTTTAGTGATATTTTTGAATGGGAGTATAGTGACTTAAAGGGTTTTTATCAAATATTGGCTCAAAATACCATAGATTTATATGAAAATTACAAACCCATTAAAATAATACAAAGGCCAATCAATCCCAAGATTGAACCACTCATGAAGAAAGAGTTCACTAAGTTGATTGAATCTAGAATCAAATTTTCCCATCAAGCATTCTTCTTGGTTGGCCAATTTAGTCCCTATTAGAAAAAATGGAGAGATAAGGTTATGTGTAGACCTTAGTGAATTTAATATAGTGTATTTGAAGGACCATTATACCCTCCCTTCCATGGAGAAGAGTTTGCAAGTGGTAGCAGGTAGTGAGAGGTTTTCCCTCCTAGATGGTTATTCTAGGTACAATCAAATTTTGGTGAAAGAAAGTGACTAATTAAAGATGAAATTCACCACCAAATGGGGAAAATATTCCTATAGGAAATTCAATTTGGATTTTTAAATGTTGGATCTACTTTCTAACATCCAATGGATATGGCTTTCCAAGGACTAATCAATGACATTGTATTGGTAAATCTTGATGATGTGACAATTTTCTCCAAAGATAAAAATGACCATTTGAAGCACCTGAGGCATATTTTTGAGAGGTGTAGAGAGTTTGGGATCTCTATAAACCCAAATAAGTGTGTGATTTCTATTCATCAAGGCAAACTTTTAGGC
This sequence comes from Torreya grandis, assembly GCA_037957365.1. NCBI lineage: Eukaryota > Viridiplantae > Streptophyta > Pinopsida > Cupressales > Taxaceae > Torreya > Torreya grandis. The sequence continues at coordinate 963,295 of JARHVA010004284.1, read as the reverse complement.
CATATTATTTCTAAGAAATGTTTGTCCATTGATCCAAAAAGGGTAAGTGTCATCTTGACATTGACTTTACCTAAACATAAGAAGGGTCTAAAAAGATTCTTTAGTAATATAAATTTAATTAGGATTTTTATTCATTATTTTATTAACATGGTCAAGCCCTTGACATCTATGCTAAGGAAGGATGAGATATTCATTTGGACAAAAAGGAGATGAAGGAATCAAACAAGCCATTGCCCAGGCCCCTACTCTTGCAAGTCCTAACTTCTCTAAGGACTTAATCTATGAAATTTTGGGAATGAATATGTAATATCTACCATGATTACTAAAGCTAATGATAAAAATTTGGAACAACCTATTGCCTTTTTCAATCAAGGTTTGGAAGGCTATGAGACAATATACACATATGTTGAAAAACAAGTGCTTTCAATCATAAGGAGTTTGAAGAAGTTAAAGCATATGTTGTCTAGTAACAAGATTCACATTTTTATACCTAATCCTAGTGTGAAATAATTTTTGTTGAGTAGAGATTTAAATGAGAAAAGGGTAGGTTAAAACACCAAAGTGATGGAGTAAGATGTGGAGATCAAAATAACCAAGCTAGTGAAAGGAAAAGGACTTTGTGAGCATCTTGATTCAGACTTGAAAGAGAAAAGGGAGATTTTTTTGGTACTCCATGATGATCCTACAATAGTTTTATCTTTAGCCACGAGGATCTGGACACAAGACATGATTCATTTCCTTCAAACTAGTGAGTGTCTACAAGGTATTGAAAGAGCTAGAAGAAAGTATTTTAGG